>CM035787.1:50721971-51251080 GCA_020466265.1 Siphamia tubifer
AAACACTAAAATATTTGAAATATATTTTGGAAATAGAAACACATTGAGACAGTATATTGCAAAATGAAATGAAAAAGTTAGTATATTTTGGACGTTTATTACAAATTGCAGCTCAACATACCTGCTGTGGATATTATATCAGAACGTTTTATATCTGCTGATGTGTAAGAATCTCTGTTGTCAAACTGCGTTAGGTCATGTGACATTTGGGACAGTTTTGGGTGGTTTACTTAACATTATTACATTATTGAGCGACTACTTCCAGCCTATATGTGGACCCTTGGATGTTTAAATGGTTAATTATAATCCCTTTAATTCAATAACATTTCACTTCCAAGAGTAACACAGAAGAAGGATGCAAGAATAAAGAGAGAAAACTGACGAGCTGCCTCCAGCCAGTGAACAAACCGTTACAGAAACATTTACAGAAGCCCATTAAATGCAGAACTCTGAGACACATGAGGCCGTCGGCTTCGACCACAAATGCTCCTTTTATCCACTCGAGTGAACTATGGACACCAGAAGACGGCACATATAATCTGAGTGAGTGTTCCACGTCACAGATTTACAACCCATGTGTGGCTGAACGGCATTAGGTGAAGGATGGGTGTATTAAAGCTGACCCCCCCATCACTCACACACTGTTAACCCGTCAACTCCTGAAGGTCACAGGATGATCTGATTGGACGGTTTAATATCTCAGACCTTCTCTAATCTCCACATTCACTTCTGGCCTGACTGACTTCTGATCACTATTGACCTCATTCAATTAACTCTGGACGTTAACGTTTCAACTCTCAAACCTTTAGGAACCTTTGTTTTATCAGCAACAACCCTCCACAGGTATCAAACATGTGGCCCGGGGACCAAAATCGTTTCACCAAAAGGGTCCAATCGGGTCCATGGATGAATATGAATATATTAACAGTCGATGAAATGAGTCATTTTAGATCAGTTCAATCTAAAGTGAATCAGACCAGTGAAGCACTATCATAAAAACGTAGAAATATGTCAGAAAATCTACGTTTTAGTGTAAAAAAAAAAAAGTCTAGCCTTTTTAAAAAAAATGAAATTAATGTGAAATGTATGTGGAATTTCACAAATATTCTGAATACAGCAATACCTCCATATATGAAAGACCCAACTAAGGAATAATCCAAGTTATGACCCCCCCCACCCACGCCAGATCTTGCACAGACACACATGTGGTCATTAAGATGAAGACAATCCAAAGTGTCCATTGTTTAAAGTCCAACACAAACTATGGTCTTTTATGGTTTGTTCATGTTCATAGTCATTGTGTTATCGTGTTTACATGGATATTATCATGTTTGCAGTAAATAAATGTGTACAAACATGAACAGGACATGATTTTGCATGAACTGGTTTTAACTGATGGTGTAAATGACTAAACTTGGTCGTATTTAAGGATGTTTTAATTGACTTATCAGTTCCCTGCATGGGTTCCCTTCATTAACAGTTCCTCTCTCATCACTCACATTCTCTTCCATCTGCCGCCTCTAACATCTTTATCTTCATTCAGCCAAAGTCTATTCCCATTACCAATTTCCTCAGGAGCACGACCTTTCCTGTGATTGGCCGTCCACTCTGACTGGTCCGGCGCTCTGTCCAATCAGATTAGCCGACTGCCTGCGTCGTCCTAATTAAGCGCTCTGAGATAACGAGGTCCAGGGGATAATTGGCGGGCGAGGACCACAGGAACAGACGGGTGACCTCCGGAAAAGTCATGTGCTTTCCACTCCCATCTCTTCCGACATTCATCTCGTCCATCATGTTGTTTAGCCTTTTGTTTGTCACATCACATTATGTTTCCCTCTGTAAACTGGGTATAAATGGCTCATTCCAGACTCAGTGAGGGACCCAGAACAAGGTCGGATCCACAGACAACTTTGTGTTTGTGTTCCTGTTTCCCACTGGCCTGCGTAGTTACAGCCTATGAACACATGAAACACTCCATCCCATGATGAGAGGAAAGTTTTGACACTTATCAGCTGGTCTCCCTCATGAAACTAAAATATATGGCAATATATTTGAAAAATATTCAAAAATATATTCCCATATATGGAAAAGTATAAATAATTATAATAATAATAATATTGTATTAAAAGTACTGCATATATTAGCCAACATACTGCAATATATCATATGATCATATATTGACAAATATAAAACATATATTCCACTGAAGACAAAAGCTGACCTATATTTTTATTTCACATACAGTTTTATTGAAACTCAATTTATTTCCACAGTTTCTTTCCGGACAACTGAATTTCTTCCCTAGAACATTAATAACATAAAATCTATCTATATTGTGAAGTGTCTTACTAAATATTTGTATATTATTACGTATACTGCTAAATAAAACATATTCATTTTGTACCTTTTTTTGATTATTTTTTTCTTTTCAAAGATTATTTTGTTCAACTTCTTGATCATTTTGTTAATTTTTGTTGTCTTTATTGTTTAACTACTTATATTGTCTTGTGTTAATTACTTCTTTTGTATTTTATTTGTCATTTTAATCATTTTTGTTCATTGTCAATTGTTACAACTCAACAAGGTTGGGAGTTATTGTGAAGGTGTTTAATAAAGTCTGACTGACTTCTCTGACTGTTTTGTTTCTCTTAATGCTCCTTATAGTCCAGTGCGATTTGTATATGAAAAAAAACAACCAATTAAAGCATTCATTTAGAGTGCACCTTATAATCCAGTGCGGGCTATAGTGTGTAAAATGTGATAATAAATAAGTACATTAAATAAGTAACTTAAACAGAATGCTGGACGTGGCTTTTACATCACTACAGCTGATGAAATATCTAAAACACAAAGTGAACACGGTTCAGGAGGATGAAGGAGATTAGAACAGGACCGCGTCCATGACTTCCTGTCGGACCATCTGATGCCGGGTCCATCCTCACAGATTGTCCTGACAGATCGACGCCCGAGGCCAGAGTGAGCGTCTGTCGGATTCACTCGTATGAATACATAATGAACGCACGCCGGCGAGTCCCAAGTGATGGACAGCACGGCGCCGCTGATGGAGCAGGGTGACAGATTAGTCATCAGATTAACTGCTGAGTGAATGAATGAAGCCTTCTGTAAATTAGCTCCGTGGCCTCTTTACTGAGTACAAGGCACTTCACTAATTATGCACCGGGTTAAAACTGGGATTAAGGCCTTAATTAAAACAACACGTTGTTGTTGGCGTCCATGTAAACCCAAGAGATTACGGATATCAGGGGAACGTGGTGGTCTACAGATCATAGTTGTGGGCGGAGGGTTCTTTGAGTGCAAGAGGGTAAACATGTAATGAATATTATGGGGGTTTGTGTTATGGGAACATTTAAATGTCAAACACTTCATTTCAACTCGAGCTGAAGGTTATCAAACTCCTCCAGCATGTGATGGGATGTTTCCTCAGCAGGTTGTACTTAAACATGAGACTGAAATGTGTGTTTTTTTGGTTTGTTTTTTTTACTAATAGATGGACACTTCCACAGCATCATTTGTGCACATTTGAAGTAATGTTTTAGTATGAATTTAGAAAAACTAAATGAAAAGTAAAACCAGGTCTCCCTCTAAAAACACATATGAGCTATTCCATGTAAATGTCAATCACACCCTGAAAAAGTAAAATAACATATCACTAATATAACAGAATTAATTTTTATTTTAAATTTGACCATTTTGTCAGATAATTTTTTTTATTGTTTTTAGATTTCATAAAATATTATATTGAAGCCACTACAGACATTTATGTTGAAATTGTTAAAACAGTGGTCATCCTAAATGTTATTTAAGAAATTAAAGAAGGTTTTAACTAATATTCAGAAGGTTTTTGTATGGACAAAGGCTAGGTATGTAGGTAGGTAGGTAGGTAGGTAGGTAGGTAGGTAGGTAGGTAGGTAGGTAGGTAGGTAGGTAGGTAGGTAGGTAGGTAGGTAGGTAGGTAGGTAGGTAGATCTTGTGTGCTTCAGTAGTAGTATAGTTTCGCTCAATCTAACTTTTGATTAGATTTCCCTGAAACTGGCTGACGAATCACAGTGAATATAGAGTCAGAGGGCAGGTGTAACAAAGTGACACTACAACAATTCAGGGAGAAACAACCATAGAAGAAGAAAAAAAACAACGGGTGGTGATTTCCTTTTATCAAAGATAAGTGAAGAATGTGACAAAACAACAGTAATCTTTAAATTCTTTTTACAGAAGCGACAACAGTCATTAAATTCCATAATCCACCATTTTGTTTTGTCATCCTAAAGATTACACTGACAATAATATTGTCCAATTACTTACAGAAGGATTTGAAAGACAACCTTTTAGCCCCGCCTCCCCTGACTATGAAGTGTTCTGAGACCTATACATGTAATGAATAGGGATAGCAGGGCTATGCTAACCAAATTATATGACATTTTTCATGTTTGATTGAAAATTGAGTAACCCTAACCCCTTCAACTCTAACCCTAACCTAAAGGAACATATGGGTGACTGCAGCATTAGCATTAGCTTTGTCACTGGAACAACACAGTAATCAAACACGTGAAAGTGTTAAAACTGAGAATATGAACAAGCTAAAACCCTAAATATACAAGAACATTTCAAAGTGGGCTAAATATAATTAGAATGATATGGAAATAATATAAAAGAAAAACTTTGTAGAATACTTTGACCAGAACAGAACGTTGGATCTGACATAAAAATATTTTCTAACACAGAACAAATCATGAAAATGGAACAAGCATGAGTTATTTCTGCATGAAATGAAAGAATTACCTCCATGTATGAAAACACACATCATGCTTTTCAGTGAATGGATATAAAAAGCGGATGTGGAAGAGCTGTTTAAGGTTTTCCTTGGAAGCCGTGAAATCAATATCATTTTCACGGCTCAACAGAAGCCACGGTGTGACTCTGCAACTCAACACACAGTAACAACGGACACGACCGAAGCTTTGTGTTGAAAAGAAAACCTTGAAATTGGTGACAGAGCAGCTGCGCGAGGCGATTAGACCAATCAATGGACATGGTTTTATCACAGTAATGAAACCACTCTAATACAGGGTCAAACCAGAGGCCTTTGGCTGTTTAAGTGTAATATAGTGTTTATTAACAAGAATAGAGCTCATACTGCAGCGCTAGAGATCAGTCAGGAGGAAATTTAACAAGTTTGTAGAGTGAAAAGACAAAAAAAAAAAGAGTTAATGAATGGAAAGTGGTGAAAACTGAGAGTAAAACCCATCAGCCTGAACAGTCGACATCTGCAACAGACGAGAGCTGAAGGAATAACCAGCAAAGTGTTTACTGTTATAAACCAATTTTCAGTGGCGAATCCTGCTGGTATTAAAAGTGAAGCTGATACGATGAGTGATGAATATAATCGACTCTGGAGGAGTGTTTCTGTAAATATATTTCATTGATCCAACCACAGGGACATTCACTACACTGATGTAAAAATTAAATAAATAACAAAAATAATCCTTTTTTTAAATCTTGGCTTTGGTTCTCTTATACAGTTTTACTTTTATTTTATTTTTTATACGTTATTTATACTGTGTTTATATTTTTAAACTTTGTATATATTTATTCATAGCTCAATCCCAGACCCAAGTACATATTTCCTACTGAGGAAATAACCTTTCTCACAAAAACCGGAAATACGTAACGGTAGCATATGCTAACTAAGATGGAGAGAGTCTTCTCAACATCTTTAAGGGATTTGTAACTTATTACATTTGCAGATATTGGAAGAATCATGCACGAAAACTCAGTCACAAAAAAAAACTTGATAAAAGCTACAAATTTTTCCATGAGGAAATTGTCCATAAGTATCAAGGTAAGGAGAGAGCACTGGGGCTAACGGCTAACTGCTACTGTACCGATAACTACGACCACAAATCATTACTATATCCACTTATACCTAGGACTAGTGTTATAGAGTTATGTATGGATAGTATAGAGGACATGGACTATTTCACTATTTTCAGTTTGTTCTGTCTATGGTTCAAGTCAACGTCTTGTTAGCATAATGTTAATGTTAGCCAAATGCTATCATCATCAGTTAACATTTTTCTCTGGCAGTGTGTGTTTATGTTAGTGTTTGTTTGTCATAGTATCAAATGTAGTAGATGGCAGGTTTTTATGAGGGCTAGATGTTACCCATCACAAAGGAAAAACCAGGAGCCTCATAAACTAGAGGTTTAACCACTGTGCACAAGTTTACTGTGACTTACTGCTGTTGGATATATATATATATACACACACACACACACCTATATGTATATAAATATATATAACCATATGTGTGAAGTGTTAAACATACATGAGCATGAGTCAGAAGAACAGTGGTTTCCAGCTGGAGATAAGCTTGTACTAAAGATGAGTGGAGTGACTGTGACTCTAACAACAAGCAGACTGGTTTAGCGTGGTTAACTGGTATCTGAAAATGGACTATAAAAGACACATACATGTCAAAATAAACTGAGCCTTTTCCGACTCAACTTTTGGTGGTGACATCCTTGATCCATGATGAAAATCTACAACTCTTTCCTCACAATGCTACTGTAGTTTACTGCTGACACTGATGTACTGGTGTGTAACAGTAGGTGTTTCTAAAGGCTGGTACTGTAACAAAGGCCCTAGTTACTGATGATGTTGTCCACCCCTGTTGCATGTTAGTTATTGGAAGGAACAATGTAAGACTAGCTATGGGACAGTTTGTTGATGAAAGTAAAATGTCATAGCATTGGTGTTAAATAATGTAGTTGTGAAAAGAGCATTTGAGATTATTATTATTATTGTTATGTTGACTCTTTTTTTTTTATCTCAATTGTGACTATTTTTTCTCAATTTTTTTCTAAATGTCTTGCCCCACAGCCACAAAACTCAATACACATTTTCTATACATTAACTCTCATTTAAAGGTTTACTTTTGAAAGTTGTCAGATTTTTCCTGGTTGAATAAATATTTAAATCATGTCATAACAAAATACAGTTGTACATTTTTAACTTTTACTTCAGTAAAGCAGTTGAATCACTACTTCTACTTTTACCAGATTTTTCTTTTTTTTTTTTTTTTTACACAAGTAGCTGTACTTCTACTTCAGTACAGAACGTGAGTATTTTTACCAGGTCTGAATCAGTATAATCTGTATGAATGTGTGTCAGTCTGTGGATCTGATGACATCCAGGTTTCACTAACTTTCCATAAATATCCCTGTGGTTTCCATATCCTCCAATCTGTTCCTCCACCTCCCCCATCCTTTCATCATCTTCTGTCTTGTATTCATATAATCTACACACACCCCCCATCTTCATTTGGTCATTTTTTTCCTCCCCAGACCCCCGTCCTCCTCCTCCACTGCTGCCTTTCTTAACCCATTTTCAGGGCTAAACAATGGAGACAATGGGGAGTGAACCCCCGAGGCGATGGGAGGGGATAGAGATCCCAGATCGGTGCTGGTATCAAAAGGCCGCTCCCCACCGAGAGGAGGAGAAGGAGGAGGAAGAGCAGGAGGAGGAGGAGAAGGAGAAGGAGGAGCATACTGTCCATCTGCCGGCCACTGACGGACGCAGAGGCGGCGTGGGGGAAGTGAACGGACGCAGAGGTTAAAGGTTCAGTGTGTGATGGTTAGTGACATCTAGTGGTGAAAATGGAGACACAAAACTGAAATCATAATCGGTCACATGACCAGCACGCTCATCGCCATGGATACAACCGCAGCAGTGCTGTTTATCATTATATATATTTAACGTTATCAGTTATCTGACCTTTACGTCATTACTTCGGTGTCATATATTTGTGCCATTGATTCATTTTTAATATCGGCCAACATTGGTTTAGAGAGATCATTTTTTTATTTATTTATTATTTATTAGGCACACACACAGTGATGTGTGTGTGTGTGTGTGTGTGTGTGTGTGTGTGTCCGCAGAGACATATCATGCTATGTCTCAATGAATACTTGAGAAGATGAAGATTTCTACAATTGTCATAATTGGTGTAATATTACATTATTGGCTCTAATTCAAGAACAGGTTGTCGTAGAATAGGGTTTAGATTAGGCATTCTCTGAATACTTATTCTGACTGTTTTAATGTGTAAGTGCTCTGGTTTTATTGTAGTTGTCTTTTGTTTTACTGTATGTAAAGAATTTTTGAGTGTCGTGAAAAACGTGAATAAAATGTATTATAATTTATTTATTTATATTTACCATATTATTGTGTTGTGTCTTTTTGGATTCTTTTTTCTGTTTGTTGCATTTTTATGAAGAGGTTTTTTTCAACTTTCACTCAAAAACGTGAGACACTGAAAATGACCAACAAATGCACTGTTTACTTTTTTCTTTTTTTAATTACAGTCAAAATGTCTAACTTTTTAACATTTACTGGAAAAAATATTGAATTATATGAGAAGTTTTTCGTTTTTTTTTTATTATCATCTTAACCTTTTCTCATCACACCAGCTCTCATTGGTGGGTTGTCAGTTGTGTTCTTATACTTTTACTCTTATTACTCCTCAGTTGGTGTCAGTTCTCAACAGATTTTGTGTCTGTGTTTGTGTAGGTTTGTGTGTTTTCCATTCAATTGTTAAACACAGGGAACGTGATGCCAGTCGACACAAAGCGCTCACTGCTCACTTTTCTTTATATTATATGGGTCTGTTAAATCGCTGCATTGAACAGAATGAAAAGGCCTCAGTATGCGTTGGGTTCAGATGCATTGTGGGTACATTTGCATGTATTGAGGCTGGAGTGTCTGTACTGTAGCGTGTCAGAGCAGAGTGGGATGGAAAACATACAGTACAGAGTCTGTGTTAATGTAAACCACAAGAGTCTGAATGGATATAGGAAGGTAAAGCTCAGACCAGGACTCAGACCAGGACTAGGACTGAGACAAGGCAAGACAAATGTATTTGTATAACACATTTTGTGGACAGGACAATTTAAATAAAACATATAAGAAAGTTTACATGAAAAGACAATTAAAATAAGGACCAGGACTAGGACTGAGACCAAGACCAGGACTAGGACTGAGACCAGGACCAGGACTAGGATTAAGACCAGGACCAGGACTAGGATTAAGACCAGGATCAGGACTAGGACTAGGAAGATCAAGAGCAGTACCAGGACAATGAAGAGGATCAGGAGTAGGAACAGGATCAAGACCAGGACTAGGACTAGTACCAGAACTAGGAAGAACAAGACCAGTACCAGGACTAGGACCAGAACAAGGACCAGGACTGAGACCAGGACTGGGAAGACCGAGACCAGGACTGAGAGAAGGCCCAAGACCTAAACCAGTACAAGGACTGAGCCCAGGACATAGAGAGAAAAAGACCAGGACCAAGACAAGTCCAGGAGATTAGGACCCAAACCAGGACTGAGACCAGGGCCAAGACCAGTTCCGAGAGAAGGACCGAAGCTAGGACTATAATGAATCCACAGAGACCAGGACCAGGACTGAGACCATTTTGTCTCTTCAATCTATTTTTTGATGGTGATAACATTTCGGTGGCTTTTACTGAACATGTAGGTTTGGGATCTTTGGTTGCGAGTAAATGAATCAAACAGGAAGTAGAATGTCAGCTGATATTAACACTAAACTAATAAACTGTAACTTAAAGGAAGAAAAGGAAGGTATGTTTGTGATCAGACTGAACAGATAATGATGTTAACTCTGCGTCTGCTGGTCTTTAAGAACACAGGTTTTATAGAAGGTGACGCAAACAACACACAGTTCCCTAATGTATGACCTCTGACCTTTGACCTTAACCCCTCAGCAGATCATTAACACTGTCTGTTACAGCTCTGTGTTAAATGAAGAGTTCACTACCCATCTCAGATGTGTAAATCCATACACCTCCTCCTATTATCTTTAAAGGTGTAAGGATTTACTGATACGACAAAAAAACACGATGTGAACTTTAAAGATCTATTGACGCGTGGATCCTCAGTCGACCCCGAACAATTGTGTGATGTTGAACTCATAAATCAGCTTCTTCTAACTTTGGTTTTGAATCAATATTTTACCTTTAATGAGGAAAAAGTGCATTAGATAAGCTCAAAAATCTTCTTATTATAAAGGATTTAACTGGAATTTCCCAGAAATCTGAGTGTGCGTGCATAGCAAGAGAATCGACTTATTGAGTGATTTATGTTTGACACTAGGTGGCGCTACACACCCTTTCATGTTGGTGCCATAGAGGAAAAACAATTAGTAAATAACTAAACACAGCAGACTTGAAGCAGATGTAGTAAAAGGACAACAGTAGCACAGAGCACTGTGACACTTGTGGGTGCCCGCGGTCACCCACAGTTGCGGGTCATTGAAAAATATTTGTAATGATATTCAGGTAGCAGCCGGTTTGGTCGTTTGTTTTTTAGACATTAAAAGAACTGGTTAAATCATTGTAATTTAAAGGTGTCATTCCACTGAAAACCACTTTTCCACGTTCCTTTTGGAATCTGATTACATAAATTGCTTCAGCTCAGACATACAAACACCAATTTGGCTGAAATTCGACACAGTCGTCTATCTCCCAGGTCTACATCCATTTAGCTAAAGACATTCTGATTTTCTACTATAGCGCCCCCTAGTAATGTACTTTTATTCAAATGGCTGTAGTTCGGATATACGAACACAGATTTGGCTGTCTCCTGGGTCTACACCTGATTGTCAAACAAAATTGTTATTTTGCTCTATAGCACCCCCTACAAATTCGCCTTTACTAAAAAGGTTGTAGTTCGGACATAAAAACAATCAATTTGGCTCAAATTTGACTCCGACGTTGCGTGGGGAGGCGGTCATGAGGGACAGCGATGACCTTTGAGACTACTTAATCCTACACCCTTTCGAACAAGGTATAATTATTTAGGATACTAAAGAGGTGTTGTTTTAACTTTTGCTTAAATACTTTGTATGTTTTACTTATTTTATCTGTTCGAATAAACAAATAAATGAATGAAATAATTCATATTTACTGTTGAACTCTGATTTATTACATGTAACGTACATGTTGTCATGCTGTGTCTCTGGTCACTTCCAGAAGGAGGCGTGTCCAGGCCAGTCAATAGACGAGCTAACCGTGTGTTCCATATACACAACGAATAACTTGATTTAGAACCACAATATCTGAAACCAATAGTCTGATTGCACTGCTCTGTTTTTTTTTTATAAAGTATCTTTTTCAGACATTAAATGTGTTAAATCCTACATATTTTAATCAGATGAATCAGAAAACAAATGACTTTAGTGCTGGTTAGTTCATGTTTTTAATATATATGATGGTGTGTTATTCCACATATATGATGGTTTATGTTCATGTATACAATGGATTAGTAAATATTCCACTAGAAAGAACCTGTAAAGTGAATGGATCATAATGTGCAGACAGTGTTTGAAGTAGATCTGACACCAATATTCCTTTGGACTAAAACCTATTCTCTTGTTCATTCTAAGAATTTCACATTTTGACCCCAGACTGATCTGATAAACTTGAGTCAACCATCATTTAAGACTTGAGTTTTCTTTATCACTAACACACATGTGGGAACATTTCATTTGTTTTATTCTAGAAGCATTTTACTTGTAGAAAAGTGTTATAGGATGGTGAATTTACCAAAATAATCAAGAAAATGAACAACAATAACCAATATATTCCGCAAAATGGACCAAAACAAACAGAAAATGTGTTAAATAAGAAATGAGTTAATCAAAAATTACCAAAATAATCAATACAATTATTAAAATATTCAGTAAAAGGAACAAAAATTACCAAAATATTCAGACTTGTCTTGCAAACTTGATCCAACCAGCATTTAAGGTGTATACATGACTTTTAAAAATTCGATATAAGATAGACTAAGACAATTATTTGAATTTCTCGAAGTGCACGTAAAGGTTCTGAGGGTTTTTCTAATCTGTGCACCAAACAGATCTGATAACCGACTTTTCTTTCTTGACCCTTCACTGCCTCAGGTCCCTGTTGTCAAGTTTCTCATTCCAAATATAAAACAAAAAAAAAAACAGTATGAGGAAAGGCCCCGCCCTTCCAGTGCAGCTCTAAGGTGTCAAAGCCAATCAGATCAGGTGACAGGTGGGAACAGGAAGTATTGATCCAGTGATGGGTTAACTGGGATCAATAGGGGACCGGCCTGCAGGGTTAGAGAATGTGAAGGAAGGCTGCCCTTTGTTAACCCGTTTAGGAGAAGGGGACAGCGCCGGTCACATGACCCCCTCGGACCAGGTGACAGATGGGAGGTGGTGGGAACCAGTGATTGGCTTCAGGCGATGGGCTTTAGTTTCACTCACAGAGACTGGAACAAAAACAACAAACTGCGAGCGACGGTTGGAAATAGTTTCAGGTGGAAGTGAACTGAGATCGATTTACTTTTTATTCATTGTTTTGGTTTTGGAACAAAAATGAAACCATGATATTGAGAATTATCATTGTTTGATTAAACTTTAGAGCACAGCTGTCAAACGTGTGGTCCGGGGGCCAAATCTGGCCCAAGAAAAGGTCCAGTCTGGCCCACAGGATGAATTTGTGAAACGCAAAAATGACATTAATATGAATAATTTTTGTTGAGGTTCCACAATTAGACCAATTCACTGTCATAAAATAACTTAGAAATACTCGCAAATCAAAGTTTTTGTCTTTGTAAATGTTTTTAGTTCGTTACACTAAAACAAAGTATAATTCTGAAAAAAAAAATCTATATAACTGGAAAAAAATATGAACAACCTGAAATGTCTTAAAAGAAGTAAGAAGAAGTAGATCTGAATCTAGACGTTAAAGACAAGAATGAGATTAAACTGATGCAAAAGGTAAAACTAAATAAAACCACATAAAAAATACCACAAAATGAAGATGCAAATAACAAAAAAGACATAAAAATAAAACTACAAATATAGCAAAATATTAAAAAGTTGGAAGACAAAAAGGTATGGAAAAAAGCACAAATGATGCTGATAAAAATGATGCAAAAAAAGACAAAAAAAACTGTGTTAAAGATGTCAAATACACAAGATCATCTTTGATCATAAAATTGAGGGGTTTTTTTAAAAAGGTGTAGCACAAATAATGAAAATATGTGTGAATTACTTTACAGAAACACATGACTTACAAGACAAATGAGTTATTTACTGTTTTAAAGTTTTCATAAAGAATCAGGTTAAATAAAAACAGTAAAAGACAGAAACATTCAACAAAAAGGTGAAAACAATGAAAATGATGTAGGAAAAAAGAAAACAAGACATAATGATGCAATAGGCATGAGACAAAAATAACGAAATGCATTAAAAGTTGCTATGTGACCAAAAAAAGTACTAAATTGTATAAAAATCAAAGAGATGAAAATAAAAGTAAACCCAAAAACATGAAAATATTGGATTTTTTTTTTGCAGGTTTAAAACTTTTCTTTATGTGTAGAACATGATAAAACATTCTGTCGAGATCAGAAAACGCATTAAAATACATAAAACAAGACTGAGAATGTGATAAAATGATGTGTCTGGTTTGTCCTGGATCCAGATCTACATGGTCCACTACATGACATGAGCCTTTAAGGTGGAATCAATGAGTCCTGGACAGAAGGACGATGGCCTGAGCAGATGTTTAACGACACAGACGTCATAATGGAATCATTTCCTCTGTTCAATGATGACATCTGCTTCCTGTGTCTGTTCAATTCTCACCAGGAATCTAATTAAGTCCATTTTACAGTCATGGAGATGCTGCAGTAAAACTGAAACAACAGACATTAACATGTTACAGCTGTTAATGTTTACCTGTAGATTATCCCACTGAGACCAAAACAGTCCCTGGTAACAAATAAAATCCATTTACGGACATAAACTGTTTAATACCTGCAGCAGGAATGTCCAAACTTTTTTTAAGAGAGGGACAGATCTGATAATGTGGAGATTACCAGTGGTCCCTTCTGACATTTCTAAACAGTAAAAAATACATAGAAATGCACTGTTATATTAGCCTAGGATCTAGTCTGTCCCCAGTGGCTGCAAATGGTATTTGCTACGGGGAGACAGACAAGACAGCCTCGGATCTGAAAATCCAAAATGGACCGGACCAATCAAATCGCGAGGGGCGGGATTGGAGCCCGCCCTGCCTCATGACGACACAAATACGACACGTAATGTTGTAGTCGCAGAGACATAGCAGCTAGCACACATTGCCTTAACACCAGTTGCTAGCTGCTAGACAACATGGCTCATCACCAGGAACAACCATTGGAGCTGGCTTTGGCAGCAACGCTAGGTGATTTAAAATGACAGTTTTCCCTGCGAGAGGAGCAGAAAACGGCACCTAAGCTGTTTCTGGAAAAAAGGGACGTTGTCGGACTTTTGCCCACCGGGTATGGCAAAAGTTTGATTTATCAGCTGGCTCCGCTAGTGGGACGACGCATGGGTCTGCACAACCCGCTGGTGATCGTTGTGTCACCCCTTTTAGCCCTAATGGATGACCAGTTGTAAGAGGCAGAAAAACTGGGAATACGAGCAGCACAACTCGGCAAAGGCGACCCGGAGGAGATCCGAAGCGGCCGGTGCCACATAGTGTACGGGAGTCCTAGCTAAGCTGCTGCACTCGTTTTGATACTACATTCTGGTGTGTTCTTCCGGTGACGCTGTCTATGAAATCCATGTTCATCGCTCTGATTGGTTGGCTCTGACTGGTTACCCATCCAATAGCGTGGCGTTGTGTAAAGAGAAAACTTGACAGACAGCGGTTATCCCGCCCACAAATTCACCTAGACTTTCTAGACTTTCCCCCGTAGCAAATACCATTTGCGTCCACTGGGGACAGTCTAGATCCTAGGCTACTGTTATATAACAGTTTTATCTTCATTGTTAGAATTTTTTTGAATGGATATGTAACCAAATCTAAGCCACTCAGGTGTAAACAAATTTAAAAAATAATAATAAAAAAGGGTTCTGCCTGTCTTTTCCCTCTGGAATCAGTAACATAACAAACTGTAAATGTTCTGGAGTTGATAAAAATCTAAACCCCATGTTCATGTTAAAGATGATTTATATGAGGAATCATTACTCGTCCACTAATGCAAAGTCTGTTCACATTTAAGATTAAAACATATGACTATTGCTCTTGTCTTTTACAAGATCATTCAAAATGTAATATTTTGTGTTACATATACAAGTACCAGCCGTTATAGGTAACTATCATGGCTACTCCATAGGTTGCCATGGTGACAGATTAATTTAACTCCCTGTTAGCTTGTCTAATGTTAGCATGTTTTGTCTGGTAGTGACTTTACATTGAATTTGTTAAACAAGGCAGCAGTCTCTGGACAAATTAGACAAACAAGTACATTGATTTTCTGCTAAAAAAATATTGTAATTAACTTCTGTCCTGGAAGCGAAGGCCCTCACTGTTAATTTTCCTCTTTTTAATTGACAGGCTCCATTACTGTAAAGTCAGATAGAGTTAGCGTGGTGCTGCTACTGTGAGGCCAAAGAAGGAATTACATGTTGAAAGTTTTAGAATTTATTTATTGTGTTGGACAGTCTGAGCGGGTCATCAATAATATATTATAAAACTTATGAGTATGAGGTCTCACCGTGATTGACAGCATTTAGTTAATTTGTGAAAGTATTTAGTAAATGTTAGCCCCTCCCCCTGTCATTTTGGTGAATGTACGTCAAAAAAATGTGTTTTCACAATAATCAGAGGCTCAGTAAAGCAGAGATTTCATTTTCATTCCTGTATACTCAGTTTTACATATATGGCTTCAAGATCAAACAAGATCACGTAGACTGTCCTCTGGAGAAGTCACAGTTAAAAATAGTGGATTAATTCAGAGTACAGTTGTTTAATATTCACAGCAAGTTATGTGCAAACTTATCAGGGAGAGTTTTTCCCTCCTGTTTGTCCTTATCACAAATGAAAAGGCCATGTGTCACTTCTGCCCTTCATGCATATGCACGACCTAATGTTGGAAAACTCAACACAAACACACAATCACACACATTGAGACTCATTCACACTCAGAGGAAACTTGGATTAAAATAAAGTTTAGAGGCTCCGAAGACAACCGCAGTTTCTTTTTTTTTTTTTTTTACACATTAACACACATTAACACTGTCATCCTCTCAGCTCTTATTTTCTGTGTTATTGTGTATCGTTCCAACACCAGGAAACTCACACCAATATGGATGATGTGACCAGAAGAGAAGAAAAACCCCTTTTGCTCCTTTGCTCACGCTTTTAGTTAAGAAAAAATCAATACTTCTCGTGTTATCTGAGTGTTTTTCAGCCCTTGTACTGGAGTAAACAAAGTGTTTCTTGTTTCATGAATGTCCACAGCAGAAGACAGCGGCACACAAATGAGATGTATGAGGCTGATGTAACATATTAATGTCCCCATAAACAAAGAAAAACATACACACAAAATACATAAGATAATATGATCGATGAGAACTCTGCTGCCTAGATCATCATCACACCACATCACTCCTATCCTTCAGTTAATCAAAGAATCATCGACATAATCCTTCTGTACACCGACAAGCCCACCCATAACCTCTCCCCTTCCTACCTCTCTGACCTCCTGCTCTATGTCACTCCATCTCATGCCCTCAGATCTTCATCTTCTCTCCACCTCACAGTTCACTCTTTGCACTATGAGGAGCAGAGCTTTCACTCAACTCTGGAAGTCTGCCACCGTGTCCATCTTTAAATCTAAACTCAAAACACATTTTTTCAGACTTGCATAACTGCTCTACATGCCCCCTCCCCCTTATTTATTCTATTATATATTGTTTTTATCTTTTTACATTTCTGTACAGCAACCTTGGGTGTCTTGAAAGGCACATTCAAATAAAATGTATTATTAATTATTATTATTATTATTATATGGAGGAAAGATTCTTTTGTGAATTGCCACAGATGTCACACTGGGTCCTGATGGGTTAATACCATCTGGTTTGACTTGGGACCAAAATCAACCTTAAAATTCAGTTCAATATATTGATTTGACATTATTCATAACAATTATTGACTGATATAAAAACGTTTCCTATTACAGAGTTTTTCTACTCTGTCTATTTCTACGTCAGTAAGTGTTGATATCATGTGTTTGTTATGTTGTGTTTCAGGATCATCCATCAATTCCCTCCTCCTCCTCGTGTTTCTGTTCATAGTTTCTTCTTCTTCATGTCCCAGTGGAGCCTAGGGCCTGGAGCAGAACCAGACCCGGATCCTGAACCTCCTGCCTCCCCTGTTCATCCACCTGGCATGGGTCCAAATGGAGCTCTGCAGTCGGCCTCTGCTCCAGACGCTCTGGCTTTTTATTCCTCTTCAGGGTTTTTTTTTTTATCTTCTATTTTTTATTTGCCTCTGTCTCCTTTCCTTCATGTCTTTCGGTTTCTGGTCTCATCCCCTGTCGAGCTCTAAGGAAACAACAGCTTCTCATAGTTCTTTAAAAATAGAAGCTGCTGAGAAGCACAAACAGTGGAGGCAGGAAACCGGAGACAGACAGAGGCCAGGGTTAAACCTGAAGGACAACGACAGTGAAGAGGTGACAATAGTGAAGGGATGATGACGGGAATGATAACGAAGGGACAATGATAACGAAGGGACAACCAAGGTGAAGGGACGACAATGGTGAAAGGACAACGACAATGAAGGGATGATGGTGGAGAAGAGACAATGACAGGACGATGATGGTGTTAGGCCTGTTATGGTGAAGGGACGATGAAGGGACGATGATGGTGAAGGGACAATGATGGTGAAGGGACAATGACGGTGAAGGGACAACGACAATGAAGGGATGATGGTGGAGAAGAGACAATGACAGGACGATGATGGTGTTAAGCCTGTTATGGTGAAGGGACGATGAAGGGACGATGATGGTGAAGGGACAATGATGGTGAAGGGACAATGACGGTGAAGGGACGATGATGGTGTTAGGCCTGTTATGCTGAAGGGACGATGAAGGGACGATGATGGTAAAGGGACGATGATGGTGAAGGGACAACGACAATGAAGGGATGATGGTGGAGAAGAGACAATGACAGGACGATGATGGTGTTAGGACTGTTATGCTAAAGGGACGATGAAGGGACGATGATGGTGAAGGGACAATGTTGATGGTGAAGGGACAATGATGGTGGTGAAGGGACGATGATGATGGCGAAGGGACGACGATGATGATGATGATGATGATGATGATGATGACGATGGCAAAGAGACAACAATGATAAAGAGATGATAATAGTGAAGGACGATGGCGGACAACAGGCGAGATTAATGGTTGAAAAACTCATTTCAAAACAGTTTGTATTAAAGCCTGAACTGTTTCTGTTTGTTCTGTGTATCTTCAACAAAAGTGAGTTTGACCGACTGTAGGAAAAGACTGAAAGACTCGATGACACACGTTTACAAACCTTCCATTTATAACATATTTTCCAAAATCATAAAAATACAAAGACCTTTCATTGATTACATCCAAAACTTAAATATGAAGCTTGAAGACAATGATTTACGTTAGATATTATTTTTGCTAAATTATAAGAGAGAAGTTTTGTTGTTCATATTTTTGTACCATATTTGTAAAATGCCAACACCAGATGATAGATGTGATATAACAGACACATGGAGACAGATCCACCAATTTCTGGTTGACGTCCAGTTTATCCACAGGAGACAAACCCGTCCAGCTGAGAACGATAAGTCTGATTTAATAACTACAGGTTTGGTTCCATCCAACCATGACACATACTCTAAATAGAAGCAGATTATCTTGTTTTAGATTCAACCTGATAGATAGATAGATATATATATATATATATATATATATATATATATATATATATATATATATATATATATATATATATATATATATATATATATATATATATATATATATATATATATATATATGGTTTATTTGATAGGAGCAATGCAAGACAGACAGAAAAACAGATAGATTACATTTTTACGACTTTGCAGTACTCAGTTGTATTTACATTTTAATATGACATTGCATCATACCTTTTTTGCACCTCACTGTTTGTTTTACTTATATGTTTGAATAGTCCAATTGTCGGATCAATAAACTACTTCTATTCTATTCTGAAAACAACCTAGAAATATTCTACAAACTAATTTAATATTTGTGAAAATATCAATGGAAAATTAAGTTTAAAATGCAATATCTGGAGCACAAAGTGTTTGAAAAGATTATTTTTATGTTTAAGAAGAAAAGTCAGGGTTTTTTTTTTTCCTCTAACAAACTCCTTTTCTTACAGTGTGTCAATAAAACAGAATAAAAAACAGCAAATGCACTGCATGAGCTAGTGTTTACAACCAACAACAATAGAAACAGTGACCTTCAGTTAAGTTTCATTTGGTTTAGAGATCAGAGAGGTGCATGATGGGACGGCGGTGCCATCTTGTGAGGAAAATCCTCTATTACAGGAATGTGTGAACATTTATCTGCTTAAATCACATCTGATTGAAACAATAAAGGGGAAAAAGGGGGAGTATCATAATTGTAAAATTATTTTAAAACGTATGCAAAATATATAAAAAAGGAAAACAAATTATATATATATATGTCTGGATGGAACTGAGCTCCTTACAGTTGGACCAGGTTGGACTGGACCCCGCAGGGACAGACATTACATCAGGTCCAGGCCAGCGGGAGACAGAATTAATTTACCTATCACTGGGAAATGCCCCGGTGTACCCATAATCCACCTGGCCTGGCTGAGTCCCATCTGCATCCAACTGAACGGCAGCCAGGAGAGGGGAATTCTGGGAAAGCAGCCACCAGACCTGCTGCTGCGTCTACACAGGCAGCGATTAATAAAGACCTGGGAATCTGAGTCCATGACTTTAATCATCTACAGAAGTGTGTGTGTGTGTGTGTGTGTGTGTGTGTGTGTGTGTGTGTGTGTGTGTGTGTGTGTGTGTGTGTGTGTGTGTGTGTGTGTGTGTGTGTGTGTGTGTGTGTGTGTGTGTGTGTGTGTGTGTGTGTGTGTGTGTGTGTGTGTGTGTGTGTGTGTGTTGGGGGGGGGGGGGGTCATCCTGAATCAGCATGGAATAAAAATAAAAACAGTTCTGATATTAACAGACAAGGATGAAAAAAGTGAGAGGAACCTGGGCTTACTGGAGTGAAACAGATCATTTTGACTCTTTGTATCAAATATTTGTTGTTAAATATTCGAGGTGCTACATGTGCGTCAGGACAAAGACAAACTGTCTCAAGAAGTTTTTTCCCCAAAGTTAAAGTCATAACCATCCTGAACTCACACATACGCTGATGCCACACACCCAAGTCCTGCCAAACACTGCAGAATATACACTTAATACTTTTTCTTTATATATTTTTTAATATGTTTTAAATCAGTACTTATTTATTTTATTCTCCTCTGGGAATTTTAGATATTTTATATTTTATATATTTGTTTTTAGATGTTTCCACTGAACAGTGAGGTGCTCTTATCTCACTGTATGCATAATGCAAATTGCACATGTGTATAGTGACAATAAAGGCATTCTATTCTATTCCATTTTATTATTTTTTAAAAGAGTTTTCACAGTGATTAAAGAATATTACAAGTTCCCTCAATAAATCCCATCCCACCCACAGAACCAACTGTGCCAGCATTTTCAATCATAAAGGTAGCAAAAAGAATGACTGAAATGAAATGATTATAGTTGCTAACATACTGTAATTATAACTTTAAATAATATTATTAACTTAGACAAATAATAATAAACCTAGTAAAATCAAATGATTAGAAATTTCAGGCACATTTTCAGCCAAATGTTCCAGAAGTGTTGTTAGCCAATAAAAATAGGTCAATAGGTTTTATAAACTTTTTTGCTAGTGTGTCCCGTAAGGAAGTACTTTATATTTTACAGCTTTAAAAACATTAATGAGGTCTGAAAGCCACAGAAATATTTAGAGGAACAACTGATTTCCATCCCGATAATATCCTGCTACTGCTTTGCTACTAGGTGTTGTCATTTTCACACTCTACCACAAATATAACAGTTGCAGGGTTGGGCTGTAAGTGTAAATTAAAGGCTTCATTTGGTATTTCAAGTCTTACTCATTATTATTATTAGTATTATTATTATTATTATTATTATTTACAGCTGATTCTGTTTGACATTTGTGGAGCAGTGATGCATTCAGGGGAGCTTGTAAAGGGGGTATTGATAGACAAAATGTTGCATTAAAGTACATCAGATAACTTCATACATCTATACTGAAAGAGTTAAAAATGTCCAGGAAACTTTATATTTCACTTATTTTATTTGTTTACGGAGCTATTTGTCATTGACTGAATAAATGTACAATCAAAACTTTCAGCAGAATAAGGAAAACATCACCTCAAAGAAGAATATGTTAAAATATCAGCCATTAACTATGCATCAGGGTACAATTGCTCTGCTCTAAGAGTAATAATTAACTGTAAATCACAGAGATCTTTGACTTTTACCCAGCCTTTCTGAATTCATCTGCTCTGAACCTTTATTCATTTCACTTTGGACTTTATTTCTAGCTCATCTTGTTTTTGACTTTTCTGGTTAGAAATAATAATAATAATAATAATAATAATAATAATAATTTAAATGTTTAGGTTTTTTATTTTAATTGTTTTTTAATGTAAACAATCAAAAATAGAGTCCATTCATACTTATGTGATTTTATTCTCAACATTTCAGGTTTAACTAACTCTCCCTGAAAACATCTGAAATGTGACCTATTTTGTTTGAATAATGATTTTTGTGATTTCTCAGAATAAATTCAAAGAGCTGCTCTGTTCCACAGTAGTTTTAAAACACTGACATCTGCTGGACAAAAAGTGAACTGCACCTTTGTGTGGCCAGAAAAGCTTAAGGGAAATTATTACAGGATTACATCGACTTATGTTCTACACAAAAGCTTTATGTTCCATGTTTATTATCAAACTGTGTTAAAAATCCAACACAACACTGTGATTCATTAAAAGCATCAGAAGGTCCAGGAACTGTTTAAAGTCATGGGAGTGGGTGCATGCACACTGTGTACAAGTGTCCACATGTCAGTAGACTCTGGGCTACGTACAGAACCATAACATTTACATCTGCTTATATCCCTGTACCAGGAACAGTTAACAGACAGACACTCACGACAGCCAAGCACAAAGTTCAACTTGTATAACCTGCTATGATAACAGGGTAAAAACAGTACACAGTAGATGATATGCCTATCACTTATTTAAAGAAAGTGTCTTAACTAGTGCAGAAGAATACATCTTTTTTGTGTAAATATCCACAACCACCTGCACCTTACTAACTGACATAAACAGTCAACATCATTATGTCACATAACTGCTGAAAATGTATTTACTGAAAAAGAAAATATAATAAGAATCATCTTTATTTGACACTAGTCTGTAGTTTTATTGGAAATATTTAAAACTATCAATGCATTTAAAAATGAATATACAGTAATACCTCAATTTACGAAAGACCCAACTAACTAATGATCCAAGTTTGGAAATATCTTTACGTTAAATTTTCATCTCTGAATATGAAAGAAAATTCATGTTATGAAATGAAACCCCCAAAACATAAATACAGTACAGTATGTACTGTACATGTACGTAGTATCATATTCGCTGTTTAATAGAGTTGCTCTCCCATTGGCTATCTCCCAACACACCGCTGGCCACCCATTGGCTAGGAGGGGGCTACCCATGATGCTTTTCATGTGTCTTTGACCCTCATTCGTCATAGAGTTTTTACTGTGGTCAGTGTGGAAGCACCTTTACTGTTTGGTGAGTTTTTCCAGTGTGGTCATTGCAACGTTATTATTCATTATTCATTGTTCTTCAACAAAAACTGAAGGTGAAAGTTTGACCCAAACGGACAAAAAGTACTGACCACAATTAAAACAACCACAATGGTATGGAAATGGTTTGCATGTCTTGTCCGTTATAATTGTTAAATAAATTATTTTCTATTACTTTTAACACATATTTCATACAAAATGTGTATACTTTTATAATGTTTCAAAGTAGTATTGGGGGCATTGGAATGAACCAGGCCTTTTACATGTAAAATGTGACTAAAATGGGATGAAAAAAAAATCATGTTATGAAAACTGTATTTGTATTGGCCATTTCCTAGACATAATGCAATGATATAGCCCCCCACCCCCACCCCAAACTCTGCCTATGACCAAAGTGAGCTGAGCCAATATTAGTGGAAACGCGGCATGTGTGCGACTGAGGTGACTCAGGAGGGGTGACATTAGTGTTTCCCACAATGCTCTGCTTCTTCTTCTTTAGCTGTCATCACAGGAAGTCAAAGTGCTGACACCTGAAACCTCAGAGTCACATTTCCCCGTTAAAGAACATTCAAGGCCCTGATTGTGGATGTTTCTGCTACATCTCATCTGTTTCTTCTGCTCTGTTCTGAACCCAGGGGAATAGGTTTCAGTCCTGATCCACAACAAAACCCAGCCCACCAGACCCCGGTCCCACTCCAGCACCCACATCTTTAATTCATAGTGGAAAAGACAGATTCCATTGAAAAGCGGGACATGTTCTGGTAGATCTAGATCTGCTGCTCCCAGGGCGCAGTGGCCCACATTTAGTCTGAAAAGTAAAACACACGCAGGACCAGAGGGAATCTGTCAACTGCTTCAACACCCAAGATTTACATCTGGACACAGAGCAGAGATAGAGTTAGAGTTAGAGCAGTCAGCAACAACTGCATCTGATACTGGACACAAGATTAATGAGCCTGAGGAGATTTAGTTTAGAGAGAAAGAGAGAGAGAAAGAGAAAGAGAGAGAGAGAGAGAGAGAGAGAGAGAGAGAGAGAGAGAGAGAGACAGAAAGAGAGAGAAAGAAACAGAAAGAGAGAGAAAGAGAGAGAGAGAGAAAGAGAGAGAGAGAGAGAGAGAGCGAAAGAGAGAGAGAGAGAAAGAGAGAGAGAGAAAGTGAGAAAGAGAGAGAGAAAAAGAGAAAGAGAGAGAGAGAAAAAAGAGAGAGAGAGAGAGAGAGAAAGAGAGAGAGAAAAAGAGAGAGAGAGAGAGAAAAGGAGAAAGAGAGAGAAAGAGAGAGAAAGAGAGAGAGAGAGAAAGAGAGAGAGAGAGAGAGAGAGCGAAAGAGAGAGAGAGAGAAAGAGAGAGAGAGAAAGTGAGAAAGAGAGAGAGAAAAAGAGAAAGAGAGAGAGAGAAAAAAGAGAGAGAGAGAGAGAGAGAAAGAGAGAGAGAAAAAGAGAGAGAGAGAGAGAAAGAGAGAAAAAGAAAGAAAGAGAAAGAAAGACAGGCGTGAAGAAACAAAATAACAAAATTAAGAAAGGAATGAACAACAAAAGAAAGAACATAAAACAAAGCTCACACATCTCTTCTCTCTCAGTGGTATTTGTATTTTTCTGTCCACTCACTGATTTTATTTCCATAATTTCCACTCCTTCACTGTTTTCTTGTTACATTTTGGCTTTTAGATTAACTTTTCTGATTATTACCATTTACTGTCACATAATGGCTCCATTTAGTCACAAAAAAACTAAAAACATCTAAAACAACTTAAAGTTAAGACACAGTTTTAATACCATGAAACAGACTGATACACTCATTAGCCAATCAGGGCACAGACACACCCATCAGAACTTGAGTCAGGCCCCGCCCACTACGGTTCTAAATTGCAACATAAAACACAAGGTCAAATCTGGGTCTGTTTTAAACCGTCACCATAGAAACCAGACTGATACTAGCACTGTAATATCCTGACGGCTCTGCTCCGTGGATCAATAACATTCTATCAGATCTAATCTAATCTAAATACGCCGAGTCATGATGGGTGGTTTAGGGCGATTCAATCTTTCCTGTGAATAAATGGCTATCACCTGCGTTGTCATGGTGATGCAGCGCTGCCTCCCGAACATCAGCTGATGTTGTGTAAAGCCTGTGCGTGCGCTGATGCCTCATCTCTCCTGTTCTTATGTAACACCATTAAACTGTTGGTTTGAGCTCAGGTCACAAATACAGCTGTCGCTAAATCCACGACCTCCACAACACAAGCTCAGATTCACGGACACCGTGGAAAATCCACCCATCACAACATTAACGCTGAGTCACCGGGAGGAAAGGAAGCACAAACTGCTCAAATCTGATTTTACCCCAGGACGAGTTCAGACTAGAATTGGACCAATAAAATAAATACAAGTCCCATTTTCTCCTTTTGTTTGTGTATATATTCATTTTATTTTTTTTTAACGTATTTCCCCTAAACAATTTACTGTACATTTCCCACTGAAATTCACATCAATTTCCAAGAAAAAATAAACTTGTTAAAGGAAACATTGCTGGCGTTTGAAACACTACAACATATTATCATAACATAAAATAAAATAATCACAAGGGGTTCACATTTCAACAAAAGTAGCTACTTTAAAAAGAACATTATAACAAAAACAAGATATTTTGACATTGTTAGATATAATTTATTTATTGACCAGTTTTCTTTTGATAATATCTTTAGGGATGCCAGGTAGTTTTTAATTTACGTTTAAAACAGTTTATGGTAGGTTTGCTATTTTCCATCTGTTGTTGTGTATATGATATATTTAGTTAAGTATTTTGAAAATAGACTTATGTCCCACTTCCTGTTTCGGGGACATGAAGCGGGACACGACTACTTCTGGTGTATGTATGAGTGAAAACTGGACGACGTTAACCGCATTAATAATCAGCCTCAAAAGTTCAAACAAGTGAATGTCCATAGTCTAAGGTAGTAATTTAATTTATCTGACAGCTCGGGATTAAGTATAGTTAGCGATGAGCTACTGTTAGCATCACAAGCTAGCGGGACGCACACAACAACACTATAATTAAAGCTAACATTCTGTCAGTAGAACTCATATCGCTTATGCAACTTAGGCGTCACTGTGTAGAAACCACCATGGACAGAAAATGACAACACACTCTACCCAATATGGGCGGAAGTACCCGATGTGGGCCTGGTGTATGGAGGAGGCTACATCAAACCTTCTACTTCCGCTCGATGAGTGCTTAGCTCGCAAAAAAATTTTGAATTGAGTGAGTCAAGCTAAATTCTGAGTCCGTTTGACAAGTGCTCTGAAATTCACATATGATAGCGGTTGATAATAAATATTTGATGTAACATAGGCAGACCACACGTTTTTGACGGGAAGCAAACATGACGTTTTATATGGGCTAAGACTACAATGTGTCGCGTGTGTGACGTCACACTCCGCTCAGCTGTGGTGTGGAGTCTATGGTGACGTCACATACGCGCCAGATGTGTAGTCCAAATTATTAACTTGCAAATGAATCCGCCGTTGGTTAACAGAAGCAGTTGAAACACACATCATTAATTAGCATTTATTATGAGGTACAACATATGTGTGATTCAGGGCACATGACAAACCAGATACCATTTTATTTCACATTGAATACCATTCATTTATTTCATTTTTTTTCATTAAATAGAATAACATTCTTAATTTTCACTGTAAAAACATAAAACACAGGAAATCAAATTGCCCTTCATGGACATTAAATATTTTTCAATTCAATATTACAATAAATTATTATAAATAATATAATACAAAGTTAAATGGAGAAACAAAAAATAAAGTTGAGAACCGAAACAGAAGTCACTCTCAGTGTTTATTGATTAAGATAAATTTGATCTAAAGTGGGCTGGACCAGTGAAATAATAACAGTAATATAGAAATATCAACCCCAATCTTTCCTCTATGTTTTAGAGTGAAAAAAGTTAAATTATCAGGGGCCACATTCAGCCCAATTTAATCTCCACTGAGCCAGACAAGGAAAATAATAATGTAACGTAGAAAAAATGACAACTCCAAAATTTTGTCCGTTTTAGTGCATAAAAACCCATATGAAATTATGAAAATACTTATTTTTATAATCTATCCAAACAAAATAAGATGTGAATAAGCTGAAAAAAAGATATTCCTTAAGAAAAGTGAAATTTTAACAATATTCTGCCTAAATGTATCATTTGTATCATGTGCATTATGGATCAGATTCACAAAGACACTAAACACTTAGTAACTGAAGTAGAAATTTGTTAAATTTTCTTTAAACATTGTTTACAATTTTAAATTTGGGCAAAAAAAGTGACAAGTTTTGTGCCTAATGCTAAGATCTATCTAATGAATCATCATCAAATCTGTTGAAAATTGAGGGAGGAGAAACGATTTAAGTGAATTGTGGTTGATGCCGACAGACGAAGCACAATGACAATAGCTTATCGCAACTTCGTCCGGATGAGCTAAAAATGCTTTGTCTTTATTTCACTTAGAGTACAATGACCCTACATCTGTGTGTTCCATTTCTGTGAATAAACCGTGATCTAAGTTAGGAGTGGATGCTCCTGTGTTTCCTGCTGGACGTTAACACACCTCTGCTCTGGAACATCAGGCTCTGATTACAAACCAGTCGATATGAAAACCTCTATACAGCCACAGCCCCTATGGAGGAACACTATGGGAGTATACAGTCACAGTAGGACCATCAGACAATCAACCGACCCTGACATTAGGACAATGATGAGTAAAGTAGCATCTCTTTAATGGGAGTGATATTTTAAGTTTTTTTTAAATGAAATTATGAATTTTCAAACATTTCCCTGTGACCCACATAAACTGTAAATGCTCTGCTTGGGTCTGAATATAATAATGTGGTAATAATTTCACATATAAGTCACACCCCCGGCCAAACTATGAAAAAAACAAAACTGCGATTTATAATCTAAAAAATATTGTAATTGGCTAAAAGTTTGGACAAATTTTAAATTTTTACTACAGCTACTGATGCTGACAAACAATTATGTCACACTCAGAGAAATGTTCCTTGGAAGTCTTGACCTTATCCATTTAAATGTCATCACAGAACTCGTTATAAAACATTAACTAATCAGGAATTGAAATGGGTTGTAGAAATCCACTTGAATTTTGCCAAATTTAATCTAAAAATAGCTTTGCAGCCCCTGGAGGGTTCAAATGCAAACTTTTGGAACTATTGGTGTCCAAATAATAATAATAATAATAATAATAATAATAATAATAATAATAATAATAATAATAATAATAATAATAATAATAATAATAATAATAATAAGTTTTATTTATCAGCGCCTTTCAAAAATCTCAAGGTGTTTAAAAACAGTGTATAAACAGGTATAAATACACAAATGAATCCATAAAAGACTAATAAAAGTGTGTTTAGATAAATATGATATATTAAGTGTATGAACTGGAGCTTTACTGGAGAACAGTTTATAGTTTTTTCCACACTAGGAGGCTTTTGTCTGAACCACAACAAACCATGTACGAGCACAATAACATCTGTGAAACTCACAGCTTTAAGAAGATTTAATCCCTGATCTCATCAACCCTTGCACCTCCAGAGACAAACATCTAATAAAGTGGAGCCTAAATACAGTCTGAGGTGATAAAAATCTACTGAAACTGAGGCTGGGACGCCAGAAAGACACAAGAATAAAAACATCTCAACAACGTCTAGCTGTACAACACAACGATGAAGCTAAACTAACGGTCGCTATGTGAGAATATGAAACCGGTCAAGACTGAGGATGATGATAGTGAAAAGAAAACATCCATGGCCATTTAATTTTTATCTGTTAATACATCCTCTCCTTAAGTGACAGACTGATACCATCCACATGCATCACAAACAGCCTGTTTTCATCAGACTCTTTAACTCAGGGGTGTTAAACTCATTTTAGTTCAGGGGCCACATTCAGCCTAATATGGTATAAAATGGTCAGCACCAATAAAATAATAGGATAAAAATGTATATGCCAAAAATGTCCATGTTTTTGAGAGAAAAAAATGCTAAACTCTCCAATAAAAATGTTTATATCGACAAACTATGTGAACATAACATGAACAAATATGAACAACCTGTAAATTCTGAAGAAAAACAAGTGTAATGTTGACGATATGCTTTAGTTTTTCATTTATATACATGCATCACAACTCACAGATCACTGTCGATCTACAAATATACACAGCATTTAGTAACAGGATGAATATTGGTAAAATATTTCAGGATAGTCTTCTGAAAGAGAAAGGAAAATGTGTTTAATGTTTGTTTCCATTATTTCTAGGTTATTATGACAGTATTTTACGAGTCTCATCCACTTTAGATTAGTTGACCTGAAATTATTGTAACTTCCTCAATTATTAATATCCTCGGTGTAATTGTTGCATTTCACACATTCATCCCTTTGATGGGCCGCAAGTGGCCCCCGGGCCTTATGTTTGACACCTGTGGTTTTACTCCATCTTAGAACCATATCATTGTAATCATATACAATGATATTTCTACACACTTATTTATGTATTTATGATCCACATCCTGGTCCAGGGAGGGTTTCACACCTGAACGCACTAATGTGGTTCTGATCCAACTGAGAAGTCTGAAAGTCTGGAGCAAATGAGGGAGGAATAAAAGAGCCTGAATTTTAACAGATGAGTGATTTTCTGAATCTTTGTTTCCCCACAGGTTTAACCTCAAATATGTTCATATAAACTAAACCACAAAATACATTCTAAAACATGGAATGAAGATTTCCATGTGTCTTTGCATTATTACACACAAACATATTTAACATTTTCAAACGTTTTAAATCTGAGGTCAACCAAATGAGCATGTCCCCACTGAACAAAGCTATTGTTTTATTGAATATACAACTAAGAAAAGTAGCCAGTTCTGTTAATATAACCATTTGTCTGTCTACTTTAACCTTAATATAGGAAATATGAATTTTTTAAAAATTATTTATAAAATAGCACTATTTAATTGTCTCCCCTAGTTTCTTTCAACCCCATAACAGGATATCAATCATGCCTTTTTTTTAATGGTTTAGTCCAACTTCCTGCACACCCAGGAAGTGACATCATTGAAGTCTTTTCCCACCCAAACTGTAAAGACAGGTCAGTATTAACATATTTTATTACCTATATTTCATTGTTTTTATCGTCAGATTGACATTGTCGAGCTCAACCTTTCAACGCTGTTACAAGAATAAATTACAATTAATATTATATTTAATTATATTTAATTAGTTACTTTCTTGTTTTCCTCATGTTTTTTAATACTCCATACCCTGATTAATGTGGATCTATGGCTATTTTTAGCTTAAAACTTCAACCCCATAACCAAAAACACTGTTATGGGGATCAGTCTTTATTACAGAGTTGAAGATTGAACTGTTCTGATGCCAGCCTCCAATCTGCACCCAATTCAGAGAATCACCCAGATATGGTTCTGTGCTGGTTCATCTCATCCACATTGTAATAAAAGTTGATTTTTCTAAACTATAGTATTTTCGTATCTGTGTGTTTTCATGTGTTTGTGTGATGAAGCTGCACCTGAAACATCAAATCCAGTTGTATACAAATATATATTCAATATAAATATATCGAATAACAAAATAAATCAAAGTATGATCTGCAGTAGATGGAGGTCAGCACCAATACTTTTTGGGTTTTAGGTCACAAAAATGCATATGCAGTACTTCCACTTTAAAACTACTTAAAATATGGTTTAATTTTATAAAGGCAGCAGTTTTAAAGAAATAACCCACACATTTCGATATTAATGCCTCCTAATATATCCATGAGAAAGGTCAAAGACAGTAAAATTTTAAGTCAAAGATACAAAAATGCCAATAAAGCTTCCATAATGTGACTTTAACAGCAGTTTTATATACCATTTCTACTTTGAAATAAAGGGGAAAAAAAGTCCCAGAAGCATAATTAAAGACAAACAGAACTGTAGTTTGTTTTGTCTGTATGTTCTGATCGTTTCAGCCCATTTTGTTCAATGTCTGTCATGTGTTTGTGTGATGAAGCTTCACCTGAAACATCCAATCCAGGTGTATAAAATAAAACTGTGTATAACCTGCAGTTGATGGAGGTTAGCACCCACACCTTTTGGGTTTTATGTCACAAAACTCCTAAATGCACCAGACATATGCAGTGATTCCACTTTAAAACTACTTAAAATATGGTTTAATTTTATAAAGGCAGCCGGTTTAAAGAAATAGCCCACATGTATTGATATTAATGTCTCCCAAAACAGTGGTTCTCAAAAAGGGGTACGTGAAGCTTTTCAAACTCCTTTTTAACAAATCAGTCAGTTCATCCTAATAACAAGCATTTAAATTATTTTGCAAAAATTGTGATAAAATATAAATGTGTGTTCATGTACTGAATTTTATGTTCAATATTGCCCCCTCCACACACACACACACCAAGTTAGTTTGACCCACTGACCCAGTGCACTTGTCAATGACCTGTTGTCACCGTGACAACACTAACTATGGAGATGTAGCTAATGTGCAGCAGCAATGATACTGAAAGTACGAATAAACAAGTGAAAAATAAGACAAAACCAGAGCTGACGAAGAACAGAAAGGCCACAAAATACAGAAAGTACAGAAAGTACATGTAAGAGTATGTTTTAATAGGATTTATGTCCACAGGCTCTGACCCATCCCAGACACTGTGTTTTCAATACTGTTCAATATGAATGTATTTGTCAGGTTCACTGATATAAATTGTTTAGATTTAATAAATCAGACACTAATTTTACAGCACTGTACCTCTGTTTACTTCCAAAAAATGTTTTGCCCATGTCAGGGGGTACTTGACTAAAAATATGTTTCTAAGCGGGTACATCACTGAAAAAAGGTTGAGGACCACTGTCCTAAAACATCCATGAGAAAGGTCAAAGACAGTCAAAGTTTAGGTCAAAGATATAACAAGTATTCAGAAAAGTCTAATCTCGCCCCTATTTCGTACCAATCTCAAGTTTCTATGACAACCTGTTCTTGAATTAGAGCCAATAATGTGATTTTTACCTTTCTGATAAATACAGCCTTGACCTTTGACCTTTATTCAAATTGATTATTCCATCTGATGTGTATTAGCTATATGTATATACCCATGTATTTTCATAGTGATATCTCAAGTATTCATTGAGTTATAGCGTGATATGTCTCTGCAGACACACACAGATTACAATCATCTCTCCCAACCAATGTTGGGTCAGATTAACTACAAAAGCACTGAGACCACAGACCTCCACCAAGACAGCCCCCCCCCCATCACCACCAAACTCTAATCATTTGTTGATCTCCCCATTACCACCATACCCTGAACATTTCATAAGTTTTCGAGTTACTTTGTACACAAACCAATAAACAAATCAATGGCGGCAAAAACAGAACCTCCTTCATCTCTAACAACAGATTAGTTGAATTAATGAAGACAATAGTAGTTTTCAACCAAACTCATCATGTAATATGTGTCCAAATAATTTATTATTCAGATTAACCGACTAGACTTTAGTTAAACTTTCAACCAATCTAGATTACTTGAAAAACTAATCAATTCTACTTTGGTTGTTTTGATTAATACATTGGTTAACATGTGTTCTACTCCCCCAAATATGGGGAATTGGTTCATCTTATTAGTGGTTCAATACAGTTATGATATTATGACATAAACATGTTATTTTGACCAGTGATAGAACATTTACTTTGGTTATTTGTAGACATGAAATGAAGATTATTATCATTAAAGATTATTATCATTACCATGTCAAGGTTGTGCTGTTTTATTTTCCTTTAATTTCACATGTTCTGGGGGTTGTATGATGTTCTGACCATAAGGAAAAGCTAAAAAGTGCCCTGCTGTGTTTATCTTGTGCCTTTTATGGATCATGTAAAACTACAGTCTGGTTTCTTCAACTTTCACAAAATGACTAAAGTCTGAAATAAACCCTCGTGGTGTGGATGTGGGCTGGCTCTGACAGTTAGACTCCTGGATAATTGACCTCAGTGGGTTCCTGGTGCCTGAACCCATGCAGGGGACATGGACCTGGATTTGCTCAGAGCCGGATCAGACTATAGTAGAACACAATCAGAGGGTCCAAGTCTAGAGGAACCTGGACCAGACCTGAAGAAAACACCATGAACTACAACAAGGTCACAGTAACCCACCACAGCAGACCCTCCATGAGCCGGACCACACCGGCACATGTGGGTCTGGTCCAAGTCGGGTTGGACCAGGTTGGATCGGGTTGGCCTCCTCCTCCTCCTCCAGATGTATGTGATCCACATCAGACCCGACTCACCCTGACACCAGCCCGGGGCCTAACTCAAACCAGCACCGACAGACAGCCCGGTCCCCGTCCGCTCGTCCTCCGCAATGACACCCGCACACGGGCCTCTGCGGATGTCAGGCCGAGCCGAGCCGAGCCGGGCCGGGCCGCTCCGCCGGACTTCAGGACCTCTATTTGCAATTTGCGCAGAGCAGCTGAAGCTGACAAAACCGCAGCATCATCCAGAGGATGCGCAGAGAGGCGGGGGCCCGGTAAACACCGCAGGACACGGAATGAGCCCCGGTACCGGACTCCGGGTGCAGACGTTTGTCCCGGGGCCGGTATTTAAACCAGACCTACACCGACAGTCCCGGCCCGGCCCCGCCAGAACCGGGACACCACCCGATGAGTCAGTGAAAGCGGCAGAGAAGAGTCAAAGTGCGGGTTTACCTGAGCCGGTCCTCGGGTCCTCCTCTCCGGTCCGCTCCTCTCCCAGCTGCACCGGCACCGTCAGCTCAGCAGCGGCATCAGATAGTCCTCGGCTTCTACCCGGTGCTGTGGCCGATCCCAGAGCTCCAACTCCCGTCTGTCACTGCGGTGCGGGTCTCTCTCTCTCTCTCCTCCTCCGTCAGCTGGTCCATCACAGTCCGCAGGCGCGCAGTCCCGGGAGCCGCCGTGCACACGCACCGCACGTACCCGGGTCCGGCGTCAGGTGGCGGGACCTGGACGAGGACAAGAGGACGGAGACTGGAGGGGGGGACAGAAAACAGGTGTCCATAAATGGAAAAGACAAGTGAATATTAATGATCCGGTTCTGGTGCATTCACTGTAGTTTATTTATTTTAATGGGAAAAAATGAAATGACCAAATACATGAACAGATATTTACATTTCAAAACTTAAAATATGTTTTTCCTGAACAATAAACATACAAAAACACACATTCCGTTCTATTTTTATGCCATATATTTGTCAGTCTGCACAATTCTTGAGTATCAACATATTCCACAATTCAATTAAAGTCACCCACAAACATTTATATATACATAATTACCAACAAATAATGGAACAAATAAAAAACAGCAACATTTCATATCACATTGGACATACTGTATTCCATTCTGAGTATTCTACCTCAATATTCTTATTATAATCAAGTCATTTTCTCCAGTTTTTGTAAAAAAAAAAAAAAAAAGATGCAGTTAAATTTTTCATCTGCAAATCATAATTTTTTAAAATTTTGTTTGCCTTTAGCAAACTTTGCAGGCAGTACAGAGAGAAAGAAATAAACAAACGGGTCATCTTGTCATTAAATGTTATTAAAAACCTTTGGTTATACAGGATCATAATATATACATCCTCTAAAATTAGACATATTTAAGATAAACATAATTTCAGTGAACAGTTTATATTTCATAACTCAATGATTTGACTGAAGAGTCACCACTGACAGATCCACATGAGGAAATGATAGGAAAAAATATAAAACTAAACCAATCTTGATTGTTTTAACTCAACTTCTTGATGTGCTGTATTTTTAATACGTTTTTGACTTATGTACAAGGTATTTTTTTACCTGGTTAGTACAACAAAAAACCAGCATATTAATCATAATAGTATAAGTTAATGTTAAAAACCCATTAAAAAAAAAAGAATTACAATTTTATTTATATAGCACCCTTCACAGTACAGGTACACAGAGTGCTTTACAAACCAGACAATAAAAACAGCATACACAAATATAAAATAGAAAGAAATAGAGGAGAGAGGCTAACAATTAAAGAGTAGTTTAAAAAAGTACGTTTTAAGTTGAGTCTTAAAAATGTCTGTCAGGCAGACAAGCAGACAGAAGGCAGTCAGAGACAGCAGACCTCCGGCAATATGGCATCATGACGTGTTCAAGCCATCGGTGTTGACCCATCTGATGTCTGAAGGTGAGAAGATGTGAATGAAAAAAAAAACATGGATTCTCTCTTGTCTGAATCCTGAGATGTTACCACTGATGTGTTTTAGCTGTTGACCTTCAGTGTGACCTTTGACCTTCATTGCTCAAAATCTTATAGGTTCTTCCTTGACCCATTATCTATCATTCCTGAAAGTTTCATCAAAATCCGTTCAGAACTTTTTGTATAATCCTGCTAAAACAAACTGACTCATATTTAATATATGCTCTAACTGTAAAGAATGGAGTTTAATGGTAACATGTGAGTGTTTCAGTCTGATGCCGTTTCCTTACCGTTTGTTGATCCCAAAAACAACCTCAAAAGACAAGAAAACCCCATGAAAAAAAAAAAATAAAAAAATCACTGCTCTACAATTTATATTGAGAAAGTATCTTCTTCAGACATTGTGTTAATTCTTACATACTTTAATCAGAAAAATTACTTTAGTGCTGGTTACCTCATGTTTTTAATATATATGATGGTGTGTTATTCCACATATATGATGGTTTATGTTCATGTATACAATGGATTAGTAAATATTTCACTAGAAAGAACCTGTAAAGTGAATGGATCATAATATAATCACTACTTCTACTTTTACCAGAATATTTCTTTCCACACAAGTAGCTGTACTTTTACTTCAGTTCAGAAAGCGAGTACTTTTGTTACCTCTGCCATTTGGGTCTTTATTAAAAATACATTGATCAGAATCACATCTATGAGTTTTATTTTGAATATGACCAGGTCTCCACCAGCAGAGGTCAGTGATACTACAGCCATAACATTTACTGACAAACACCTAAAACATTTTTATGCTTGTTTTGAGGTAGCTTTCAGGTTCAGTTACTAGTTTGATTATTTGTATTAATGTAAGTTTGGCTTTACTTGCCAGGTTTTTAGGCAAAAACTGAGAAAATTTTGACCACAAAATCATCAAGGCATCAATCAAAATTGTCAACTTTTTTTGCACTTGAAAAGGAGTGGGGGAAAAAATGCCAACTCCCTTTTTACAAACTAAAAATAATAGATTCTGTATTCTATGCTTTATTACACTATGTCCATTTATAAACAGCACCCATGCAAACTATTTATATACACTTTTATGAGTCACCTCAGACAAGTATATTTATATTCACTATAGATTAACTACAAATCAAATGTTTAATATATCTCCTCATCATGATAATATATATTAATTCATCCCAGTATCTTATGTATCCTACATTATAACTTACTTATTCAGATAATGTTATACCAGTTTCATGCATCCTTTTAAATACACAAAGTGAAGACTTACAGATTACGCCACAGATGTTTCCCCCTAACAGATACATGAGCTTTTTAATTTGTTCTACACTTACATTTTCCAAAAATCTAAAATCCCCTTCAGTTCTAGTCACTTTTCCTGGACTGGAACATGTTCTGTTCAACTGTAGATGAGCATGTGGTCATGAGCTTTATACATTATAATAGTATTAACCCTCTATGGCACTTATTATGGAACCTTTGAGTTTAAGTGTTTTAAGGACAAATCCATTTCCTATGCTCACATTATAAAATTGACCTTTATTTTGACAATTATTAACTGAATGGAAAGTCGTTTTTTCCCAGGATGGTGACTGATAGCTTTACATAAACTACATCCCGAACTAATGTCATTGGTCGCTCATGTCAATAGACTCGCGCAGCATCACTGACCGGAGCCTAACATCACATTAGCTAGCTAGCTAAAGTACTACGGTGGATTTAGCCATTTCATTTATCACCTTAATCATGTTTTTGTGCCAACACTACCAGCAGCCAGCTAAGTGAGAAGCAGAAGGAAGGACAGGAGAAAGTTTACTTTTGGAAGTCAGTCAGAAGTAATAAAGTTTAAAGCAAACTTTATTACTTCCGCCAAGGAGGTTATGTTTTTGCCGGAGTTTCTGTCGGTTCAAGATAACTCGAAAACGTATGGGCGGATTTTGATGAAATTTCCAGGCTGTGTTGGAAATGTTAACATGAAGAACGGATTTTATTTTGGTGGCGAGTCGGGAGGGGGGGGGGTCTACCTTGGCGGAGGTCTGCGTCCTCGGAGTGCTTTTCTAGTTAATATAGTGTCCATCTCAAGCAGCAGCAGCAGAGAGATTTACAATAGAAAGAGTAAACTACACTACAGTTTAGCCTCCATAAAACACAGAGTGGCAGTCAAAGGTTCATGACAATAAAGTGTTGAACCGTCACAATTTCAAAGTGTCAGATGTAACCAGCTAGCTAGAGCTAAACTATCGCCACTTAATGTTAATCTAAATCTGTAAAATAAAGTTCATTCTGACTAACTTCCAAAAGTCAACATTCTCCTGTCCCGGTTTCTAGTTCTCCATTTCCGGACTGTTGGCAAAAAAGCATGATAAATCAAAAATATTGATAAATTAAATAACTAAATGTCAGATAGCTAGTTATTACTTTAGCTAGCTAGCTAACCTGATGTGAGGCCAGCCAGTCACTGATGCCGCGCGAGTCGATAGAGTTGGGGGCGTGGTATATTTTAACCAACTCGTCGCCATCCTGGAAAAATCTCGTCCCGTTAGATATATACCTTTTCACGAATTCTTAGACATTTATAAAATAATGGCTTCATTATGGATTAAGATATTTTTCTTAACACTTAGAACATTTTCAGAGTGATTTTAAAATAGTAAATTATTCCATTTACAGTCGTCACAGCGCCCTCTACTGTTGGACTCTGGACATTTAAAGACTTTGTTTCATCTACGGTTTTTTTCAACTTCTGTTCCGAGTTAAAACTCAATCATGTGACGGGATACCTTAACTAGAATGTATTCAGTGATTCTCAAACTTAAAATCAGTCATTAGATGAAGAGAAAAAAAGACATAATATCTCCCCTAGGTTTAAATGAAGGTAATGTTAGACCAGGCACTGGACCAAACTTCATAAATGCAAAAGATTTCACAGTCTCACAGGGGCAGGTTTCAGGGAGATTTATTAACAAATTTAGTGATACAGTGTAACTTGTAATAATGAAAAATCAAAGACATACAAGTAAGGCAAGTAAAATAAAAGCTAAGAAAAGGTGGCAATTAACTGGAGACAGACCAGTATGCTTAATGTACAAATACAAATTATAAATTAACATGAAACATACAATCATCCCACAAAACATTATTCCAAAATAAATTAACACAGGTTATAAATAGCCTTACACCATCTCAGGGTATTACACTACTACATTAACTGGTATACAGAGTATTAAAGGTTATTGTATGCTCATAGAGTCCTATACTGTGACATTGGTGAAAGACTATTACAAATACACTTGATCCATATATTACAAAGCATATATACATATATACACATATCCAGAAAAACACCCACATATGTATACACACAACATCAGTAGCTACTCATTCTCACACAAAGAAAACATACCATGATTAAACAAAAACATAACTACCTTCCATGAGTCCATTTCTGCTCCTTCTTAGCAGCCGTTCCAGTTCATGACCAGACAGAATTAAGTCCTGTGAGTTTCACCCTCTTTTAAAACCCCAGAGCTCCACCCACCCAGGACAGACCATTATCATAAAAAAGTTAATTAACCTTATCTTTAAATGGTGTAGTCCCCTCACAACACAAGTTATTGTATTCTCTCCGTAACTACTACAAACATTTATTTATATATTTATCCCTTTCACAAAAACCTCTAACACTATTTATTATTATTACTTTGTGTGAAAACCCCCTGAACATGGTCCACTCCACCTGCACTCCTCCCTGCTGCAGGTGGGAACAATCAGTAGCAATCAGTCAGATTTGACCTATGACCTCCTGGGTGAACAGAAGCAAGACTGTGCAGTGGAGTTTATAGATGAGTGGGATTGTGGCCATGGACTTCCCAAGGCTACAATTAAAAATTCAGGTTTTCAAAAACATTCCATACAGATAAATAGAAGTAGGTAACAGAATGTATCCCGGAAAAAAGTGATTATTGTTATAAGTTTTCTTTGTCTTTAATGTTCATTTGATTCACATTTTAGATAAAACACTTATTCAGCTCTTTTATCCAGTTTAATTTTATTCATGCATTTAATTCAGTGGAAAAAAAATTTACAAAATGTGCAGTAGATTAAAAAAAAGCAGGTTTCCACATAGACCTACATGTTTGTAATTTTCAACACATTAAAACTTTTAGAAAACCACAAATAACAGTCTACAAATGGAAAGAAGAAAGTATATACAAATAAAACAATTCTACTACTACTAATAATAATCCCTTTCCAGTCTCTGTGGTGTTATATGCATGTACCATGACAGAATTCTGCTTCATATGTGAAATGATCTGACTTTTATATGTTTTATATATTATTCTACTTGTTCTGAACTGATCTCCAAATCAAACTAACCAGTGTTTCACTGTTGAAAGCTGCACATTCATCATTTTTAACCCTCTTCACACATTAAAAAACCAAAACCTAAATCATCTATATCAAGGGTTTTAAGAACCACTATTCTGCAGGTTGTAGATGTTTCCATCTTCCACCACATCTGATTCAAATATCAACCTGTGCAGAAGCCTGTGCATCAGGTGTGCTGGAAGAGGGAAATATCTAAAACCTGATCTGTACTATTTTTATGGGGAGGTGGGGTATTATTATTATTATTATTATTATTATTATTATTATTATTGAGAATTGTTTATTCTCTTAATAGTCTTTTGTGTTCTATGTGTGACATTTATAGTGAGCCCTAATGGTGGGGCATGATACTGGGGGGGGGGGGGTCAGGAGAGGGGCCCATGAAAACCCTGATTTTATTTACATTTTTTTGTGATGTTTATTTCAAATGAATTGGGCCCTCACATATATTGATAACGTCAATATGCCACAGTCCTGCCAACATATTAAACAGCGTAGCCAGACATGCTAACTGCTCAGAAGAGAGGGCTTATAGTTTATAGACTGGCTAGTGAAAGTGTAGACCTGTTCAAGAATAAATGTAAGGGATCAAAACATTAGTACACAAACCAGACTAATGTTTTTGGTATATGAGCACAAGTAGGCTAAATAATTAATTCATTCAGGTGGTGAATTAAAGAACCAATCAGTATAATCTGATTGTAGGTTAAACCCTATTTATGCTTTTTTGTTTCAAATAAATACTCCCCTTTTTTTCTTTTGCACCTCATGCACCGGCATGAATAGAGGCCCACTGACATGGTGTACCAGAATTTGGTGCTACACTCCTGGTTATAATGTCCAAACCAAAAGCAGCTGAAGTTATTAAATAAACTGGAACTATGACAACTACTTTGTATGTACAGTTAATGAAGGGCCTGCAGACAAAAGGTGAACAACTTGTTTTACAGCTGCTCAAAGCATCAGGGCCTGTAAAGATTAAAGGCTTTTCATTAATTAATCTCACCCAACATTAGTGAGAGAGAGAGAGAGAGAGAGAGAGAGAGAGAGAGAGAGAGAGAGAGTGAGTGAGAGAGAATAACATACAACTTATCAACTCCTCCAAATTTAAGTCGACTTGTGCTACGGGAGTCGACATTTGAGTTAATGCCTTATTAAGTACAGAATGGGAGTACTTTTACCACCTCTGGTTATCCTGAATTGAGAAGCGTTGTGACCTCTATTGGCCACCATCATTTTTTACAACTCTAAGGAATAGTGGAGGACATGTTTTCACCAGGGTTTGTCTGTTTGTCATTTAATAACTCATAAAGTTATGGAAAGATTTGTCAGAACCATCATCTTTATCGTTTCTACCCTTTGTGCCACTCCTAAGTATGGCACTAAATTCCACCTATGTCTGCTCTAATTTTTGACATTAGTTGGTCATAGTATTATCTTTTCTTATATCTTTTTAAATACAAATCTTTTGAGGAAGTTACCAGGTATATAGTTGTATGTCATCACTTAGGATTTCTGTGAATTTAATTTGTATCCTGAAACTTTACCATATTCCATCAGAATTTTAGGGGAAAAAATCATGGGGTTTTTCCAAGTAAATGAAAATATCTGCAAATAGGTCTATCTTTTGCTCTACATCATTTACCCTTAACACCATGTATTTTTGTGTTCTGTCTGATCCACTGTGCCAGGGGCTCAATACATTTAGTGAACAGGAGTGGAGACAGGTGACAGTCCTGCCTACAACCCTGCTCAAACTGTAATGAATCTGATAAACCTCCATTTAGCCTGATTTTCCCAGTGGGGTTATTATATAGATGAACAGATTTGGATTAATTTTTTAGCAAACGTTAATATTAGCACAAGAAACAAATGATTCCATGTTGGTAGGTGTTCAGTGGGGGTGGTGGAGGCAGATTTGTCTCAGCAGACTTGAGTGCTTTTCTAGTTCACGAGTGTTTTGGAAATGATGTAATTTTGTGAGGAAAGAACAAGAGACTTTAAAATAAGATCTATTTTAATATTAAGATCCAAGATGTATTTGTTAAAGGGATAAATAACGACAAAAAACAAAATAAACGAAAAAACAGTAACATCAGTATCAACAATTTTGTCCATATTTATCGTCCTACTGTCAAACAAACTCAATCAACACTAATGAATCAACAGTGAATCACAGATCACACTTTATTGCACAACAAAGACACACGTAAGATGATTCCGAACACGGCGTCTGTTCCAGTCACATGACAGTCTGCACACAGTTACGTTCACTTGCCGTGCTGCGTCCGGCCCCAGCTCGCCCTATCGCGGGTGTGGAGCCGGAAGTGGGTGTTGAGATGAGCCGACTGGTTGAAGCACTTCCCGCAGACGTGGCAACGGAAGGGTTTTTCCCCGGTGTGGATGCGGTGGTGTCGCTTCAACATGCTGACCGTGGTGAAGCTTTTGCGGCACACGGTGCAGCTGTATGGTTTCTCCTTGGTGTGCCAGCGCATGTGTACCTCCAGCTGGCAGGCGAAGCTGAAGCCCTTCCCACACTCCTTACAGCTGTGCCACCTCGGGATGCTCTGCCCCGGGTGGGCGGAGCGAGCCGGCGCCAGCCTCCCTGGCCTGGAGTTCTTCACCTGCAGGACGTGAGCGCCGCGTTTCCCGTCAAAGCCCTGGCGTCCCTCGCAGCCGGACACATGTGTTTTCTGAGTCCTGTCCGTCTCCGGTTCGCTCTGTCTCCTCCCGTCCTCGTCTTCCGTCTCCGTCTTGATGTCGCATGATGCCTGAGGAGCAGGAGGAGACACCGGCTGGGTCAACGTGGTCTGATGTGGTCTCTGCAGAAGCTCAGATCCGCTACAGTTCCCCTCCGCCGTGTCCGAGTCCCGGTCCGTCTGGAGGTCTGTGGGCGTCGGCTCCTCTTTGACCTGAGGCGGCGGCTCCAGGCTAATCATCCATTCGCCATCGCAGGGCTCGGTGTCTTCTGGGGCATGGAGGGGCTGGGGATCTGGAACAGGACAAAGACTGGTTTAGGTCTAAAACAAGACCAGTACATCTGCACTGGGACAATGTTTTACTAACTGGTCACCAGCAAAACCTGGACTTGATAGTGGAGTAGAGTTAGTGCTCATGTCTTCAAATTCACACTTTAACAGAAAATAAGAAAATAAAGCCTACCTACCTACCTACCTACCCACCTACCTACCCACCCACCCACCCACCTACCTACCTACCTACCTACCCACCTATCTACCTACCTACCTACCTATCTACCTACCTACCCACCTATCTACCTACCTACCCACCCACCTACCTATTTACCCACCCACCTACCTACCTACCCACCCACCTACCTACCTACCTACCCACCCACCTACCTACCTACCTACCTACCTACCCATCTACCTACCTACCTACCTACCCACCCACCTACCTACCTACCTACTTACCCACCTACCTATTTACCCACCCACCTACCTACCTACCTCATTTTCTTTGGTCCCTTTTATGTTCATCACATTCATTGAAAATTAACCCAGACTGAGACAGTTATTTCTTCAGCCTGTGATTTTTTTTCTTTCCCCCTCTTTATCTTAATCCCTATCATGATTTTATTTCATTCATTCCGTTCATTTTTTATTTATTTTGTTCATGTTTGGCTCATTCTGTTCGGTTTAGGTTAATTTTCTTATTTTATTCAGTTTTTGAGGATTTCATTTGTTTTCCTGATCATTTTTAGTTCATATCTTGTACCTTATTTTTTCTGTTTGGTTCCTTTTATGTTCATCTGGTCATTGCATTAATTTAAAATGAAAATAGACTGATCTGATTCACTTCTTTCTTCATCCTGTCTGATCCCGCCCCCAATTTCTGATGAATTTAGTTTCTTATTCTGTTAATTTTTAGCTCATTCTGTTAATTTTAGTTTCATTTTCTTAACCCTTTACAGTCAAGGCCTTTCAGAGGCTCTGCGGCTGTTTGCAACACCCTGACATTTAAACCGTAAATATCTATGTAAAAGTGTCACATATGGTTGTATTTTGAAAAGTCTAAAAAAGAATATGAAAGCAAACTGAATGTAATAAACACATTTTAAATAAATTGAGTGTAAATGGTCAAACTAAATGTCTTTCACTTCTATAGTTTTTCTCCACCTTCATGGTTCAAAGCTCTTTACATTAGCCTCACATTCACCCATTCACACACACTCATACACAAGTAGGCTTCTAAGCTTCTGTCAGTCCTACTGGGAGACTAACAAAGGGTTCTTGCCCAAGAACACTTCAATACGTGGACAGCCAGAGCCAGGAAGCAAACTGCCAACCTCTCAGTCATTGAGCGACCCACTCTACCAACTGAGCCACAGATGCACCACAAACACAACTACAGTGCCTTGCGAAAGTATTTGGCCCCCTTGAACTTTGTGACCTTTTGCCACATTTCAGGCTTCAAACATAAAGATTTAAAACTGTAATTTTTTGTGAAGAATCAACAACAAGTGGGACACAATCATGAAGTGGAACAAAATTTATTGGATATTTCAAACTGTTTTAACAAATAAAAAACTGAAAAATTGGGCGTGCAAAATTATTCGGCCCCTTTACTTTCAGTGCAGCAAACTCTCTCCAGAAGTTCAGTGAGGATCTCTGAATGATCCAATGTTGGCCTAAATGACTAATGATGATAAATGGAATCCACCGGTGTGTAATCAAGTCTCCGTATAAATGCACCTGCACTGTGATAGTCTCAGAGGTCCGTTTAAAGCGCAGGGAGCATCATGAAGAACAAGGAACACACCAGGCAGGTCCGAGATACTGTTGTGGAGAAGCTTAAAGCTGGATTTGGATACAAAAAGATTTCCCGAGCTTTAAACATCCCAAGGAGTACTGTACAAGCGATAATATTGAAATGGAAGGAGTATCAGACCACTGCAAATCTACCAAGACCTGGCCGTCCCTCTAAACTTTCAGCTCATACAAGGAGAAGACTGATCAGAGATGCAGCCAAGAGGCCCATGATCACTCTGGATGAACTGCAGAGGTCTACAGCTGAGGTGGGAGATTCTGTCCATAGGACAACAATCAGTCGTATACTGCACAAATCTGGCCTTTATGGAAGAGTGGCAAGAAGAAAGCCATTTCTTAAAGATATCCATAAAAAGTGTTGTTTAAAGTTTGCCACAAGCCACCTGGGAGACACACCAAACATGTGGAAGAAGGTGCTCTGGTCAGATGAGACCAAAATTGAACTTTTTGGCAACAATGCAAGACGTTATGTTTGGCGTAAAAGCAACACAGCTCATCACCCTCAACACACCATCCCCACTGTCAAACATGGTGGTGGCAGCATCATGGTTTGGGCCTGCTTTTCTTCAGCAGGGACAGGGAAGATGGTTAAAATTGATGGGAAGATGGATGGAGCCAAATACAGGACTATTCTGGAAGAAAACCTGATGGAGTCTGCAAAAGACCTGAGACTGGGACGGAGATTTGTCTTCCAACAAGACAATGATCCAAAACATAAAGCAAAATCTACAATGGAATGGTTCACAAAAAAACATATCCAGGTGTTAGAATGGCCAAGTCAAAGTCCAGACCTGAATCCAATCGAGAATCTGTGGAAAGAACTGAAAACTGCTGTTCACAAACGCTCTCCATCCAACCTCACTGAGCTCGAGCTGTTTTGCAAGGAGGAATGGGCAAAAATTTCAGTCTCTCGATGTGCAAATCTGATAGAGACATACCCCAAGCGACTTACAGCTGTAATTGCAGCAAAAGGTGGCTCTACAAAGTATTAACTTAAGGGGGCCGAATAATTTTGCACACCCAATTTTTCAGTTTTTTATTTGTTGAAAACGTTTGAAATATCCAATAAATTTCGTTCCACTTAATGATTGTGTCCCACTTGTTGTTGATTCTTCACAAAAAATTACAGTTTTATATCTTTATGTTTGAAGCCTGAAATGTGGCAAAAGGTCACAAAGTTCAAGGGGGCCAAATACTTTCGCAAGGCACTGTATATAAAATAAAAGCAGCGTTGTCCATGAACGAGTTCATTGAACGATCATTCATGAACGATATCAGATTTTTGACGAACGTGAACGACTCGTTCACTTTTGCCAAATGAACGCCGTTATTCTGGCATTTATTGAATACTTATTTAGTTCACATTTCGTTCTTATCACGTTGTAATTATTGAGTCCTATAAGGTATAAAATGGGATCAAAACACAGCATTATCATAGATGTCATTTTTGTATTATTCTGAACAGAGAGAGAGAGAGAGAGAGAGAGAGAGAGAGAGAGAGAGAGTTACTCATATTGAGTAACTTGAACTGAACTTTGAACTAGTTCCTAATTAAGGTGAACTTTCCCAACACTGAATAAAAGTTATTCAAACAATGCAAGAAAACACAAAATATAGACTTTTGAAGTTTGAACCTTGTAAACACAAGTGTTGGCTGCATAAAAGTAAAAAGAACATTTAGAAATGTTTTGTTTCTATGGAAAATAGTGATCGCCAACAGAGCTCAGAGCCTTTATTTTTTTTAATACTCTGACGACCCCCACCCACTGTCACTTCCCATGTTCTTTGACTGGCTCTTCTGGCTGAACAGGGCGTGCTCTCACCTCTGAACAGACACTCAATTTTACTCACTAATTTACCTGTGAATAGAGTTAGGTTTGACCTCAGCAGCTGCACAAGTCAGTAAGAAGAGAACATCCAAAGATCTGTTTCTTTAAAAAGGCTCAGCTATATAATTTATTTACTATACATATATATTTAAAAACTACAACTTTCCAGGTTTTAATGGTGTCACTTATGTTTGATTGACAAACATTCATAGAGTTACAATGTGTTTTTGGAGAAGTGTCAAATTGTCCTCCAGTGGACATTGGACTATCAATGGTTTTAATGTTCGGTTCATTTTCTTATTTTGTTCCGTTTTGGATGGTTTTAATTGTTATGATCTTCATTTTTGGTTCATTTATTTGTTATTCTGTTCATTTTGTTCCTTACTGTGTTTCTGTTTGGTTCCTTTTATGTTTATCTTTGTTTATCTGCTCCCTACATCAACTGAAAATGAACCCAGACTCATCTAGTCCAGGTCTTTCTTCATCCTGTCTGAACTTTTTTCCTATCTTTATCTCCATCCCTAACTAAATGTTTTCTGCGCCCCTGGTCCCCCCTAGTCCGGGTCTCTGTCTTCGGGTTTACCTGGGTGCAGCAGGAGCCTCTGCAGGGCCACATTTAGGAGCCTCCGGAGCCGGTCGTTCTCCTCCTTAGAACGGAGGATCTCCGCCTGGTACTCGGCCACCGTGTCCTTCACGGCGCGGAAGATGTCCTCTGCGGCGGCCGTGAGCCTGTCGTTGAGGAACACGTTAAGCAGCTCCAGCCTGGTCATGGTCCCAGATCCGAACGTCCTTCTGTTTACATCCACTGACCCGGAAACACACGCAGCGGAACCGGCTCCGCGGCGGGGGATGAACGACAAGGACCAGGAGGGAGACGGAGCCCAGCTGCGCCCTCTGCCGGACAGGAGGAGGAGGGGGAGGAGGGGGAGGACGGGGGTCTATTGGTCTGGTCAGATGTGGTCTGGTGGGCTGCTGGAGTCTATAGATTTCTGGAGGGTCTGGGTGGTCTGAGGAAGACTGGGGGGTCTAGAGGTGGTCTCAGGGGGGTTGGAGGGTTTGGTATCATCTGAGGGAGATGGGGGGGGGGGGGTCTATTGGTCTGGTGGGATCTTGGGTGTAATGATAGAATTTAAGGAAGTCTGGAGGGTCTAGATGAGTCTGGGAGAGTTTTGGGGGTCCAGACCTCTTTCTCCAGGAACGTTAGTACATTTATAAGAAACCTCAGCTGCAGATTTAATTTTCTATCTTTGGTGAATTTGTGTCTTTTCTGAAACACTTCAAACATTCACCATTAACCTAAAAGCATTTACTGTTTTATACCTGTCAATCCATTATTAATCCTATTAATGCATGTAAATAACTGGTATAAAATGCAATTATTCATCTTGTCATCAGATTCAGATATGATTCATTTTGGATGCTCCAGTTACCATGGTAACACCATTATTTACTGGACAACATTGACTCTGCAGTAAAACCTGTCGAGATGTTCAATTAATAATACTTTTGACTGAAGGTCAGTTTGATGTAACCTATATAATTTAATCTGAGCTTTAATGAGCATCTATGTGATCAGTGAGTTAAACATAATTGGCCTGTTTCCACTATAGGAACTTCTGGGACTTTTTTGGGGACGTACTTTGAAATGAGCTACCAGCAATCAAAATTGACAATCTCTGCAAATTCACATGATTCCGTCAAAATGTTACTTTGCATTTGGAAATGTTCATATAATGCTCCCAATCATAGGAACACATTTATTTTATTTTATTTTTCTAATATTGTATTTAGATTTTGTATTGTTTGTGTCTGTTGAACTAACGTGAACAATAACACCCAGACAACTCATGTCCATAACGTTGATATCATACAAAACCTACTTAAAACTTACTAATGTCAATATCCAATCTATCGTGTGATTTCTTATATGATTACTGGTCAAAGGCACGAGAAAATACTACTTTCAAAGTATGACTTACGTCCAACATCCAAGTCAATTACACATCTGGCTGAGGATGAAAAATGAAATGACGGTTTTTTTCTCTGTGAAAATGCTTGGTGGTTGTGCGCATGCTCAGAAGCGCTCGGGAGCTGATGTGACAGGAGGCCAATTTTTGACAGAACACCAGGCCCCTCAGTTGGGAGGATAAGTCACGCCCTTCTTCTTCCGGTCCTCGCAGAAATATTGAATGGGAGTGAATGGAGCGAGTCAAGATAAATTCTGATGCAGTTTGACAAGTGCTCTGGAATTCACATATGATAAATATTTAATGTGTCATAGACAGACCACACGTTTTTGATGGGAAGGAAACGTGACGTTAGCTTTTATGTGAGCTAAGTAAGAGACTACAATGCGTCGCGTATGTGACGTCACACTCCGCTCAGCTGTGGTGTGGAGTCTGTGGTGACGTCACATACGCGCCAGGCGTGTAGTCCAAATTATTAACGGATTTTCCTCTCAAATGAATCAGTCGTTGGTTAACAGAAGCAGTTGAAACGCACATAAATAATTATCATTTATTATGAGGTACAACATGTGTGTGATTCAGGTCACATGACAAACCTGATACCATTTTAATTTTCCGATCTTAGACGTTGTGTCTCCATACAGAATGACCCTGGAAGAACTTTGCTGTTACGTCATCATATAGCGCCAGTTGCCATGGTAATAAATAGGGCCAAAACAAAGCAGCAGGAGGAGGAAACCACAAGAAAACTAGACACTCTTCTTGTCCATTCTACCTTATTTTTGCTGTTGTTCTGCTTCGTCGTGTCGTAAACTTCCCACAGTAGCTCTTGGAAAAGAATTTGTCTTTGTCACCCCTATATTATGGATAAAAAAAAAAACGGAATTTCTTGTAAACAATATTATTCTACTTGCAAAATACTTTATTCATAAATGTAAATTCATGTCTGTCACACCTCATTTACAGGTTTTGTTGAAGGAACTTATCTTTTTGGATTCTTTGGAAAAAGTTAAATCTACGAATGCTGAACGCCTTTATAGTTTATCTGCTTTGTCTTTTAATCTGACCAAAGGAAGTAATAATTGAATTATTTTTATTTTATTTATTTTTTGGTTGTGATTATTTTATTTTGTATTCATTAACTTTATGGATTGTCTTTGTTGTCCAGTTTTCTAGATATTCGTTACATAAAATAAAAACAAATAAACCTTCCCTCAGTAACTACTCTTTGAGTTGTCAAGATCTGATGATGTCATTTGAAATAACCAATCTGTGCGACTTCTGCCCAGCATGTATGTATTGCTTATTCATTGTTCTCATGTGTCATGTTATGTTTAGGTTCGACAAGTTTTGTATAAATGTAAAACTTAGTTAAAAAAAAAAGAAACAAACCCACGTCTGTCCAGCATCTCTACCAGGCCACTCCAGTACTTACCCTCGAGCAGGAATTCTGTCGTTTCCTGTAAAATTTCCGGAAAGTGGCCCTCTCAACACATGCATACCGTGAAGTTCCTGTAAAGTGGCCCGGAAGTTCCGATTGTGGAAACACACCTAACGTAGCTTATTTTTGTAACACCTAATTTACACTGAAAAATGTAGAGGATATAATGAGGATTAATGAATTTAGAAGTTTTTTTTTAATTATTTGAGCTCTTTTGAAGATTAAAAAACCACCAAAAATGTGTTTTTCAGTCATTCCCTGCTAATCTGGACAATGAATGAGGTTTAAATAACAGACATCAAACCGGCTTCTACATTAAAACTAGAGTAAATCAAAGTATTTGACTTTAAAAAAGCACGATAATCCATTAATTTACTTAAAATCCTTTTTTTATTTACACAGTAATTTGTACATTTCATGTTGAGCAGGATGTGTGTGTGTGGAAAAACAGACAAAACACCTGTTAAGACATTAAGACAATTCAACTGGTTGCTGATAAAGTGATGCTTATACAACTGAAATTATACAGTGCATCATATATAAAGAACATAGAAACAGTCCCTGAGCGGAGAGCACGTCGTCACACAGTCTGGACCAAATAAAACCAATAAAAGGTCATTAAGAAAACAAACACTTGTAAGTTAGAAAAGGAGACGTCACAGGTAGACGGTGCTTGGCAGAACAGCAAAGATTTATGGGTAATGAAAATGTCCCTCATGTTCTGCCTGGTTAACAGTGGGCGGAGCTAAGTGCTGATCGTCTCTTCCCTTTGCATACACAGTATACAGATATGACTCCTCGCTCGACTGCAAACGTCAGACTCCGCCTCCGAACGACGGACTCCGCCTCCAAACGCCAGAGATAGATGTAACAGAAGCAGATCACAGCGCGAAGAAAACAAAACACCAGCAAAAAAAAAAAAAAATCATTAAAAAATACATGAAACATGATGAACAGAATGATGTAAAATAAAAACTAATAAAAAGAGACACTAGAGGAGGAGGGGGTGGAGCCACTTCACGTCACAGACAACTGTTGTGGGCTGGGGCTGTGTGGAGTCAGGTCGGGGGGGAGGGGCTTTGATTGGGTCCTCAGCTGTCGATCATGTCGGACAATTCCTGCAGCAGGTCGTCCTCTCCGAGCCCCGGGTCCACATCCTCCTCCAGGTGGTCGTCAGCGAACTCGCTGATCAGCTCCTCAAAGTCGTCCACAGCTGAGGACGAGGCGGCGGCGACAGAGGATGAGGAGGTGCGGGTGGCGGGCACACTCGACCTCCGGGCCTTGGGCGGAGGGGGGGTTTTCATGACGGGGCTGAAATGTAGAGAGATGAAAGGAGGAAGGGGTGACTTTAAAATGACCTCAACACACCACAGCTCATGTCTGATCATTTTTATAGACCATATTTTCCACACTATAAGGTGCACTGTCAATGACTGGTTAATTTTTTGTTTGTTTTTGTATATAAGGTGCACTGGACTATAAGGCACATTAAGCGAAGCTGAACACCTGCATTAACTCCCAACCTTTGTTGAGGGTTAACACAGAACAAAAAACACTCTTATTCTGCAAAACATACTTTAAAAATCATAATTCTGAGATAAAAAGTCAAAATTCCAAGTCATTGAGCACAACCACAATACATAATACATACATACATATATATATATATATATATATATATATATATATATATATATATATATATATATATATATATATATATATATATATATATATATATAACGATAAAATAAGAATATAGTCTTAGAAATTATCCAAATGCAAAAAAAGGACAATTTCATAAGGAAAATAAGGGCAATTTTAACAATATTCTGCCTCAATTTATCATTAGTCCATGTGTTTTATTATGGATCAGTTCTACAAAGACACTAAACTCTCAGTAACAGAAGCAGAAAATGTTTCAAATTGTTTCTAATTTTCTTTAGACATTTCAGGTTGTTCACGTTTTATTGCGACAGGATAGTTTGTAAATGTCAATATTTTCATAATGTAATATTTTTGCAGTCAAACAATGAGAAAAATTCAAAGTTGTCATTTATAGGCAAAGAAAAACAAACAAACTATGGAGTCATTTAATAGGTTATTATTCTCTTCATTCCACGGGCCACACTGGAACCATTGGTGGGCTGCATTTGGCCCCCGGGCCGTATGTTTTCAGGCCCCTGATGTAAAGCGTCTTTGAATACCATATAAAGCACCATAAATATAAAATGTATTATTATTATTATTATGTTTTCATATATGATACTTCCAATTATTACCCTGCCCCCAAAGCAGAGGTGAGGGTATGGTGTTTGGGTCAGTTTGTGTGTTTGTCAGCGGCTTTACACAAAAACTACTAAACCGATGTTCATGAAATTAAAAAAATTATAATAAATTGAAAAAATAAAAACATAAAAGAGGTGCAAGGTGATCCAGAATAGATCCCATTACAGTTTGGTGAATGTAGGTCAAAGGTCAGTCTGTGTCCGACATCACTCCCTACCCCTCTATATAGTACACTACATAGGGACCAGGCCATTTTGTAGCAGTGTCCGAATCTTTAGTGAACTATTTATAATCACTATATAGTCACTCAATGTATCCCACAATCCACCGCAAAATGGAGTGGACATCGATGGTCACTAACCAAGGCACAATATCCCATCATGCATTGCACAAATCGAAAAATGGCCCAAGGACAGACAGATTTATGATTAAAAGAAACACGGACAGATTGATATTGGACGACAGAGCTTCAGCTGTTCAGTAACGGTAAACACAGCCGGCGAATGACAAGAGTTGCTTCACAGTTAATAACAGTAAAACAGTCGTTTTTTTTCATTTTATTGAACAGACAATGAAAAAATTGTTAGCTTTGTAAGAGATCACATAGTTCCGTTTTAATTGTTCGATGGTGAAAACGTGATTAAACAGTGCCGCAGTAGTGTCTGAAATGTTTTCATTTGAGTTTAATTTGTAGTGCACTACATTTATTTCCTGGTGTAGGGGGAAGCAAGTGATTTCGGACACAGCCTGTGTGTTCATGAGACAAGGCAAATCAGGTAAAGTGTGTGTGTGTGTGGAGGGGGGGTTGCCTGGCACCACTTGTTCTGATATTATCTTTTGTTTTCATTTACATTATCTGGTAAATCACTTTGTTTCAGTCCTTGCTGAATGAGGACTCAGAACAATCAGAACATGAGGACAATCATCTGAGACTACAGCTGTGTTCAGTTTGTTCTTTCATATTTAAAACTACATATGAATTATTACCAATTTGTCATCAAATCTGTAAAAACCTGAGTCATAATCTCCGTATCAGGAATGAATAAGTCTTTCCGTGATTACGAACCTGAATCTCTTCCCTCACAGTGAACAATTTCAAAGTGGATTCCACCATAAACACATTTGTTTGCAAACGCCTTCGGTAGGTCACTCGGACATTTTCGGAAATTTGTTGCAACGTGTATTGTGGGACGTCAGACTACACGTAGCTTCATTATGGCCACAGCAGCAACACAAACTACAGCAGTGTGTTCGATTCCCACAACGCGCATCATGACAAATTGCCAAAAACGCCTGATCTACGGGAATCCTGTAGAACAGGTTTTAGTCCGAAGGAATGTTTGTGTCGGAGCAGAAACTGTCCATACATTACAATATATTCACTTTACAGGTTCTTTACCCTAGAACACTTAGAAATCTACTGCATAAATGGACACAAACCACTATATTTGTGTTAATGACACATTAGCAGACACAGAAAACATTAGATAATACTTTGGTCTTTTGTTTTACACTGAACACCTTTAACCTGAGGAAGGTCATTTCTAAACCATGGTGCCCCAGTTACAGATGAACGTGTAGAACCTCCTGTTTTTACCTTTGAGGGACAGTGCAGGCCTCAACAGCAGCTGTGACCCCTGTCGTGGGTTTGGGTTCCTGGGTCGGACTCTGTGTGAAGACGGGGACAGTTTGTAACTCCTCCCTCATTGGACTGGAGTTGGAGGCAGAGTCCAGCAGCACGGCAGGACTACAGGGAACGGCGGAAACCAGCTGAGTGTCTGTGCTGGAGGACAGGTACGCCTGGAAATGAAGACGCACGTGTCAAATAATCTGCAGCACTAGTGGTTTACGTCCACATTCAGGTATCGTATGCGGTCACATCGTACCGGTCTGTCCTGCAGAGACTCCTCCAGCACCGTGGAGGCGCTGTTCAGGGGTTTGACTGCAGCCACTGCAGAGCGCTCTGCCGCCCTCCGCTTCGGGCCCGGTTTCACCTGCACCGCCGGCTTCACCACTGACGGCTTCACGTTCAGTTTGGGCCGCACTGTTCACAAAAGGGCAGATGACGAACATACAGTCACTTATACATATTTGACGACAGCGCTCGCATGTCAACGTTTGTAAGACTATGGCCATTTGTTCTAATGGTGTGAAGTTTGCGTCAAATTAAAAATTCGTAGCTTACCAAGTCATTCAACTTGATATAAGAATAGTCTTTACTTCCTGTAGAGAGGTAATTAACCCTAACCCTTCAAAATAAAAGCACATGCTATAAGACCTCAAGACTCTGCTGTAAAATCTGGTTAATTTAATTAAATACTGTTACCATTATCTGCTCTTTAACATTAAACTTATTTTCTAATTTCACTCACTTCTTCACAAATTAAATTAAAATTCACTTTAGCATGAAATGTATATCTATATCCATCCAATGGATAAATGATGCCACTGTTCACTAAGCATGGATTATAATTACTGATCATATCAATTGAAAGCCACAAAGTCAACGCAATTGCCAATGATGCACCACCAGACTCACGAACCGCTTCATCCACCAGTCCATGAACTCTCTCTCCTCCCCACTCCCAACCCCAGCCAGAAGGAACGCCAGGATAGGAACAACTGGACTCTCACCCCCAAACTGAGACTCTGCACATGCATATTGCACACACCTGCTGCTAACTGGTGTATTTATAATTTGGACTACCCATTATCATTATTACTACTCCTGTCCAAGTACTGCTTATTGACAATACTTGTACTAAAACTCCACACAACTACCTCAAATGCACTCAGCTCAAACACTCAGTGTTGTCTTGTCCTGTCATACTCTGCCATGTTAGTAGTAAACTTAGTGTACTTTATGTCTTGTCTTACCTGGTTAGTTTAGCAGAACTAGGTAAACGTAGCCTTAAGCTTCTGCACTCCATTTATTTATTTAAATCAACTTAGTTTAGTATTTGTCTTGTTGTGCATTTGCGTTTCATTGTTGCCCACGTAAACACATAGGAGAGCGAGAAACTATATTGATTCCTTTGTATGTCAAGTATATTTGAAGAAATTGACAATAAAAAAACAACTTTGAATTGGATTCTTTTCTGTTTCAGAATGTTTCACATAATTATTATTTTTGTTGCAACACGGACGATAAATGAAGTTGATGCAAATGTTTAAAAAATATCTTCATAATCCATGTCCACATTTGTAAGACACAGAACACCGTCTTAAACGACATAAACTTCAGAAGATTGTGTTTTAGACTCAGATCCTGTAAATCCTGGTCTGGGTCTAAGGTACCTTTGGTGTCGGTGGTGTGCTCCGTATTCTTCTGGATGTTGTTCTGAGCCTCTGCAGCTGAAGGCTGAGGCAGACCCGACTCTTTAGAGCTGACTGGACTCTGGGACTCGGGATGAGGCTTCGGGACAGAAGAGCTGGACGTCACAGACACCTGGACCGGAGCAGGAGCAGGAGCAGGAGGAGGAGATTTTCCGTTGTTCAGAGCTGAAGCAGCTTTGGGTTTGAGTGGGGCCAGTCTACGAAATGGGAGCCTTTGGGTCAGGGGTGGAAGATCAGGAGCCTGAGAGGATGAGGATGGTGACAGAGTGACTTTCACCAGAGTCTTCCTCTTCAGACCACGTTCAACCACTTGGTTCTGAGGAGGAGGAGAAGGCTGGGTGTCCTGGACTGTAGAGGAGGAAGATGTCTGCTCCTCCATCTCTTGCTTCCGAAGACGTTTCTCACGCATGATCTCCTCGAAGCTCTTCACTTTGACGGCTGCCGGACTCGGCTGCAAAGACATGAAGAAGAGCTCAAGGTGCTTTTCAAGACAAAACGGGGTCACGGTCGGGTTTGAAGGAGGGCTTACCTGAGGAGCAGCTGCAGGGGGAGGCTTCACAGGCTTCTCTGGAACCACAGCCACCTTCTCAGAAGAGGCTTTACCTGCAGAGTTCAACATAGAAAAACCATTAGTACAGTGTGAAGGACCTTTACAACCTGATTCTGCACACTGATCACCTCAAGGTTTTATATCATGTGAGTAAACACTAAATAAAGACGTGCTCTTCCTCTTTTTTTTAGGTTCCATGTCTTTAAAAGGTTAAATGTGATCATTTTCAGGTTTTTTTCTGCTTCTAACCAACTTCTCTTTTGAGTTGTGGATCAATAAATATGTCTTCGGGTTTTGTTTTTTTTTGTACTTTCTCACCATTTCCTGATATTTACACAGAATTCAATTCAAAAATCTAACCTACTCTAGGTCCTTCTACACATGTGGCCAAACCATTAACAGCAGCTAATATCCTCTTACTTTCAGGAAGCGGTTTTTTGAGACGCAGCAGACGGGGCATCTTGGTGCTGGGCTCCTCAGGATCTGGACTCTGGCTTTGTCCGGTCTCTGGGGTAGGCTGGGCTTGCATCCTGGCTGCCTTCTCCCTGCGGATCTCCTCCAGGGTCTTCACTCGGACCTCACCGGTGCTGGAGGCCTCCTGAGGCCCGGCGGACTCTGGCTGTCCCTGGTTCTGCTCCTGGCTCTTCTTGGCCTTCTTGGAGCTGCAGGAGTTCTCCTCTTGCTTCTTCCTGGCGTGGAGGATTTCAGAGAAGGTTTTGACCTGGTTGATGGTGTTTTCTCTGACAGTGATGGCTCTTTTGATTCCTTTGAGGGGTTTGGTTTTGGGGGTTTTGGTGAGTTCTGGATCCGAAGCCTCTTTCTGGTTCTGAGGTTGGCTTTTGGACGCTTTCTCTAGCCTGATCTCTTCCAGGGTTTTAATGCGGATCTGCTCAGGGGCCGTCTTGGACTCTGTGATTGTTTCAGCTGTGAATAAAGATCAAGCAGAGTGATCAGACATATATATCATCATCATCATCATCATCATCATCATCCACCTCCTCAGTAACAGTTTCCAGAACAATACTGAAAACAGAAGTTACATGAAAATAAATTAACATGCACATATTGATTTTCATCTTCTCATTTTTTCCTGACATACTTCATATCACTTGAATTGGTGCCTATTTGTTTGTAAATCCTTAGATTTTAGATATTAAACAACCTTAAAATCATTAAAGATGTCATTCAGCTGAAAACCACTTTTCAACGCTCCTTTTGGAATTTGATGGGTCACCTCAAGTTACCAACACATGCTGCGTTTGAAATTGGTGTGTCACCTCCACTGGTTGTATTTCTCATTCATAGAAAACAACACAGAGAAATGAGCCACTCAGAAAAAGCCTGTCCACTACATGTCACATGGACATTTGTGTCACCCACGTGGGGTTAAGCCCACCCATGGCATGCAGGTGACACTCCCCCCAGCCCGTCCCCCATTGCAGCAAATCTGAAGTAGCATTAGCATTAGCCTCTACAATAGAAGACTGCGCCACAGTAGCTGCTGCACAAACATTAAAAAAAAAAATAAAAATGGCAGAGCAATCTCCTTCGTGTGCTTTCTGTGGAAATAAAGTGTAGTGTTTTTTTTCCCCCTGCAAGATTTCAAAACAAGCGACAGCACAAAATCTAGCTGGGTGCTACTCTGGGATGGTAAACACACACAGAGTGAGAGGGGAGTGTTCCTTCATACATTCATTCTCCGAGCCAATCAGAGACGCTTCATTACCGCGTCATGGACATGTATGAGGAAGTACCCGGAAACTCTGTTGTTTGACCTCAAGTCATTTTCCTACCCTCCAAAAAGCAGCTGGAAACAAAGCAACCCACAGTTTTGTTTTTTTTAAATAGAACCAATGCACAATGCATTCAACAACAATGAAGAACACAGCAATATTAATGAAATAACGATGGAATGACACCTTTAATAGATTTCAGACTGATCTGCAGAGACACTGAATGGATCTAACCTCATAAACACAATAATAAAATGTATTCATTCCTCAAAGAAACCATAGTGAAGCTCATATCTGTGGGAAAACCGTATGTGCCTGTTTCTTATCCGTCAAATGAATAGTCAATAATGATAAAGGAAAGGACTTCATACCTGGTTGTGAGGGTGAAACAGGTTGACCTGGCAAAGTCAGTCTCTCCTTAACAGACTTTAAACCTGAACAAAAAAAAGACAAACATTAAAATACCAATATTTATATGATATCATGTGGATTAAATCAGATTCCGTTCCTGGTGTGTCGTGATACGCACTTTTAGGAGGAGGTATTGCAGGTTCCTCATCCACGATCCTGCCCAGACGTTCAACCAGACTCTTCCTCAGAGGGGGTCCCTCTCCTCCTCCTCGAAGCTCTACAAGAACATAAATCAGGTGTTTGTACACAAGACTATGTTCTGCACAAGAAACAATGACGTGCACTAATATAAACATAAAAACATTGTATTTTACAGTAGTCAAATGAGATCATATAAAGACAGGTTTATTTTGATGCAAAGTAGCATCAACTCCAGACATGTTTGCCATTTTTTAAATTTGATCAATATTATATTAGAGCATCATATATCAGACTGGAAACATTAGAGTCGGGGTGTCAAACATAAAACCACGTACAAGCCACATCAAGGAAAATATAATAGCATACTAACTTATAAACAATGCCAACTTAACATTTTCTACTAGATTTAATGTTAAAAAAGTGGATCGAAGTAATGAAAATATAAGTTTTCCACTAAAAGAGGGAGAAAATCTTTGACTTTTTATTCATAGATTATTATTTTACTGATCTGGTCTACTTGAGATCACATTGGGTTGTATGTGGCACTTAAAAATAAAATGAGTTCAACACCCATGGATTAAAGAAACACTCATTTCAACCACAGAAACACATTAGAAATGTTGTCTTTAACACTGGACTAACAACTGAAAATATACCGCAAGGAGAATAAAATGGACTTCTACGAAACGCTGTAATGTCACATGTATATCTTCAAGTTAACTCTTTTTCTGACAAATTGAGTATCAGGAAACAAGTCATTGTTTTTTGGAACCATTTGTCTGTTTTGTTTTGTAAAACAAACAACTATGGACTGCATAAAAATGAACAAAAACCCCCATCATGATCGTCTTTAGCTATAATCGTGTATTAAAAGTCATGTCTTCAACACGTGTCAGTATAGATCATTACTAACATATGAAAAAGGAGATGATCATCAGACACAAAACAGATGAATGCCTAAGACAGGGGGGGGGTCAAATTCCAGTCCTGGAGGACCCGTGTCCTTCATGTTTTAGATATTTCCCTCTTCCACATGATTCTGTTTAACCCTTTAACTCCTGAGACTTTAGCAGTTCCACAGTATATTAAAAAAAGAATCAAATAAGCAACAAAATGAACAAAAATGGCCAAAGTCATCAATAAAATGTACAAAAATGAATAATAAACCAACAAAATAAGACACAAATGGAACAAAATTAAAGAAAAAAATAATACAATTAAATTTAAAAAAAAAGGTTGAAAAATCAAAAAATGAGCAGAAACTAATATTCACAAATTTGTAAATAACATGGAAAAATTTGTAAGAAGTATACTAAAAAAAGAGAGAACTAGTATTGAAATTTGGAATTGAAATTAATTTGTCCCTTTTCAAAGTTAAGTTGCTTTTTGACACCTACTTGGTGAACAATTTTTGTGAATATTTAAACTAAACCATCCATTCAGAACACGTCAGAGTTAATACTCGGCTCATCTCTGCACAAGACTGATAATAATGTAATGATTTCTAGGTGTGATGGAAGAGGGAAACATTTAAAGCATGCAGGACACCAGCCCTCCAGGACTGGAGTTTGAAAAGAATAGATGAACATTCAGATCCTATATTTGTTTAGGGACCTTCTCTGTACCTTCTCTGAGGTCGTAGCTCGGCGGCCGACTGAACAACTGGATGTTTTCTTTTTCTCCATTGTTTGAGGTGTCGGCGCTCTGGATCGGGTACCCGGTTCTCTTCATGCTGGCTTTCAGGGCCCTCCTCAGCCGGATCTCCTCTAGGGTGCTTACGCCAAAGTTCAGCGAGTCACCTGAAAAAAAAAAAAAAAAAGACAACACAGGTTTTATCACAACTAAACATGACATAGTCTGAAAGCTCAAGTCCCAAAAATGATGATGCTGGGCAAATACATGACAGAGTACTTTAAGATGAAAGATTTAGGGTCTTTCCAGCCTCACCTGACTTTGCACCTCCTGCTAGTTTCCTAGGAGACGGGCCAACGTCTCCCTCTTCTGAGAACTGGTCTGGAAACAAACAGACATGTGACCCACAGTGATGTACAGATGTTCATATGTCACCAAAGAAAGGAGTTCAACATCTACACATTAAACGTCTCTCACCATCTTCATCTTCATCATCATCTGCCGGGTTGATGACCACTGGTGGGTGGGTGGGGCTCGGTACCGGATCCTGGGATTCAGTCTTTAAGACCCCTCGGAGCTGGGGATTTGCAGCAGTGGGTAAAGGAGCTGCCGGAGGGGGAGGACCCACTTCCTCATGCATCAGCTCTTCATTCTTTCTCATACCTGAAGAAACCAGACCTTCAGTTACTGTTAGAAAATGTCACATGAGGAAGTGAAGAGAAGTATCACAGCTGAATTTAACTCACTTTTATCAGGTGGAACATAGACGCCGTCGACGAAGCGGGGTTTCTCATGGAAGAAGGCACAGTGTGGCTTCTGGCAGCCGTCTGGCTGGTTTTCCCAGTAACATGGGATTTCCTTACGGTTTTTCTGTTCAGAAAAACAACATGTTACGGTTCAATCGGGAGACACAATAGATCTTGCACAATTTATCACACCATCAGTAATTACATGAAAAGGCTGAAATGTAAAGGTCCTGAGTGTGTCGGCTGACCTTCTGAACTCAGTGACACCAAACACAGACAAAGGGTTATAAAACACTGAAGTCTTTTTTTTGGCAACGCCATTTCAAGTGTCTTTATTAAAGTAAAAACCTGCCAACAAATAACCATATGACTTACAAATTAGATAATACCTTCAGAAAATCTAATGTACTTTCCCCTAATTATGGAATTCCACCTGTGTTCTACAGTATAATAGTCATATTTTCCGATAGACTGCACTGAACTTTGTCGTCTTTCTGAATTTCAACAATTTTTTTGGAAAAAAAAAAAAAAAAAATCAATCTTAGATCCCATTTCACATTATATTACATTCGTTGCAGTTTTTCATGCAGTTCATGTTCCTCTCATCAGGTCCAGAGACAAGAGTGAAGCTCATGTCTCAGGAAGTTCAGAGGGATTTTTCTCTACCCTTCGGTTATGGCCATTCAAGACACGTACAGCCTCGAGTGGGCAAAGCATGAAGGACACCATCCTGCTGATATCCTAAATAATGTGTTATTTTCTTACCGTCATCTCCATGTGGCGAAACTTGCAGACGGTGCGGTAACAGCGTCCTTCCTCCCAGAGATTGCAGACCATCTCATTGCCAATAGCTGCCTCACAGTGTCTGAATGGGCAGCTGTCTCCCTGTTAAACAAACCAATAGCAGAACCATTATAGTCAGCATTTTCACATAGGGTCATTACATGTTTCTTTGCTCTGAATGGACTTCTTCCCAACCTTAGTGCAGAATGAATAGTAGTAGAAGTAGCAGTCATCTCCATGGTTGGTCATATTAAAGCTGGTATGTCTTGAGTGGCGGAGGTGATGGGATTTGGATCAGGATCTTCAGCAGCGGTTTCTCTTCCAAGGCCAACAGGAATCTCCCTAAGAACACAGACCTGGATTATAGAACAGCTGTGACGATACACGATGTGACCAGAAGTCTTTATAACTTAACCGAAAGAATGTAGGAAGGAACCTGTCAACACTGTACACTACACTTTGGTCAATTAAAAAAATTAACTGGTGCTGTCGGGTTTTGTCAGAATCCCATAATGATTACGATGAGATTTCTAAAGTGGAATTCCCACTTCAAGGGAAAACAACATTTATGACAAATTTAATACCCCTCTGTATGAATTACACAGAGAAACAGTTTCAGAACCCTTAATATATGTAGAGTGTAGAAATACATAACTAGAATTAAAATTCCTGAATGTAAAATGTTACACGAGTCAATAGTATGGAAGTATTTTCACTAATTTCGTGTTGTATAAATTTAAGACATCAATGGGAAAATAATCTTTTTTAATATTTAGGGGCAGTCCTATGGAACAACCTACCTGGTTCTATAAAAAAAATATGACACCCAAAAGCAGTTTTAAATTAGCACTAAAAAGGTGGCTTTCTAGCACAATGACCCAAAGGATTACTTAAATGTACTAATTTATTGTTGTACGCGTCTGTATGTTTTTATATATTCTATGTCTTATTTGTATACACATTCATTTTAGTCTTACATACACTTTTATTGAAGGTTTTTCTTGTAATTCAAGGACCACAATGGAAATAAGCTCATTTAAGCTTTTTGTGTTATTCTTTTGATATGTGTACAAGGTAAATAAACATTTTACTTCATTTCTTAACCTTGTGCTTTGTCAATAAATATCAAATCAAACTCAATGGAAACATGACAGTGGACTATAGTTGTAGATTTCACCCCCAGCCCTCACTGCAGGATACATTATCATTTTGTCAACCAAAAACGTAACGCACACTGATGGCCTGAGGGTTTTCAAGTGCAGGTACGTTATGTTTCATTGTAGAGTAAAATTTCTAGAATACGTGAACTACTGGGTGGAGCAGCGGTACATAACTTAATTTTAATTACAACTCAATATAACAAATGTTGAAGCATAAAACCATTTTCCCCTGAAACATAATAAAGAGGAGAAATAAGCAACAAAACTAAAATTATTTAGTACAGTCAAGGATATCAAACTTATCTGCATTGTACCGAGTTTAATTTCACAACTGCCTTACGGAAAATTAAGTTCTGTAACGGATATTTTTTAGTTTCCTCTACAAGCAAAGAGTTAAACATTTAACAATTATTTTTTATCATTATTACTATTAAACTATCCTTTAAAAATATGCAACTGACAACCCCTAAAGATAGCCAAAACTGATGTAAAATACTGGTGAGGAAATGAGATACTAATGAAGAGACAGGTTTCATGTTTTGTTTTTTCCCCCACTGATCTGTCTTTACCTGAGGTGGCTGAGAAGTAGCTTTGTTCCTGGATGCACTGCTGATGGTGGATCTCCGTGGCAGTAATGAGTCCTGAAGGAACACTTGATCCATGAGATAAGAGGAAAAAGGGGATGGATCGCCCAGAGACACTTGTGATGCTACGACATCCCATCTGACACCTTTATCTCCGCCAGACTGCTAAACACTATGGATGCCTGATTCAATACAGTCCTTGTGGGGTTTTTTTTTAAATAACTGGGGTGCTAATGAAATAAATAGGGGGACTCGTAGGGAAAAAAATTTCATCCAAAAATTGTGAAACAGGTATTTCCAAAAAAAGGGGAGAGGGGGGGCGAGTGAGGGTTGGTGGTTAGGGAAACAAAAATCTTCAGTTTCCTCCTGGAGCTTGGAAACTTGCTGGATAAAAGAGAAGAAAAAAAACTGGACAGGATTCTCTAGAGGCCTCTAGTGGCTTTCGGCTGACGATTACCAATGATGAGGAGGAGGGGAGGAAAAAAAAATTATCTTCTGCCAATATCTTGGGGGGCAAGCTATCCGTATCCAGGAATCCCCACAAAAGGCCAAGAGGGTGGGTTAAAACCTACAAATCAACCAAAAACACTCCCCAAGGAACTGAAAACAGGTTATTAAAGTTGATACATATGAACAAAGATGAGACAACTGGAAAATTCCACACAAACGTACAACAACAAGAGACAGATTTGTTATTAGTACTGACTCACTTAGGACAGACCGACATCCATCATGACTGACCTGTGTCTATAGGTTGCAAGTATATTAAGACTTTTACTGTGTAGAGGCCCTGGTCTGATAAGAAAGTTCACTTATACTGCAAATGTGGAATAACATGGATGACTAATGCACTTATGCCAGCTCATATTAGCTTTAAAAGAAAAAAGCACAGACGGGTGATAAGTTTAAGGAAAACTCAACATGAGTCCTATTAGGATGTTGCACCACCATCTGCCGCTAAAACAGCTTCAATGCGACTTTGCATCGATTCCACCAGTTTTTGGAACTCCACTGCATTAATGGAACACCATTCTTCAGAAAGATATTCCCTCATTTGTTCTTTTGACAAAGGTGGTGGTGAGCGCTGCCAAACACGGTTCTCCAAAATCTCCCACAGGTGTTCAATTGGGTTGAGATCTGGTGACTGTGAAGGCCACAGCATGTGATTTACATCATTCTCATTTTCATTAAACCACTGCATGACTTCCTGTGACCTATGGAGGGGGGCATTGTCATCCTGAAAGAGACCACTCCCATCAGGATAGAAGTGTCTCATCATTGGATAAAGGTGGTCACTCAGAATAGCGGTGTATTCATTTGCAGTGACCTCTCCTTCTAAGGGGACAAGCGGACCCAAACCATGCCAGCAAAATGCCCCCCACAACATGACACAGTCATCCGCGTCAATTACTGTACATTCAGGCCTGTATGGTTCTCTTGGTGAACTTCCACTTGCTGAGAGTATGGTGAAAGACGACCATGTTACCTTTTTCCACATGTCTGTAGACCAGTTCTTATGGCTGTTGCACCACTGAACTCTCAAGTGCCCATTGGTCTTTGTAATAATAGGTTTTTGCATTGGATCTCGACTATAATATCCCTCTCTGTGCAACTGTCTGAGAACTGTTCTTGCTGATACATTGTGGTCACGTCCTGCGTTGATATTCTCAGTCACCTGACTAAGAGTTGCTCTTCTGTTTTTCTTTATAAATCTAACTAAGGCACGGGTGTCCCGCTCATCGAATGCACGTCCTCGACCACAATTTCCAACCCTCCTTACTGATGTTTTCCCTGTAGATGTAAATGCAGATGTTACTTTGGTCACCGTTCCTATTGAAACACTGGCCAGCTGAGCAGTCTTTGTGACTGAAGCCCCTGCCATTCGAGCCCCCACAATGAAACCTCTCTCAAAGTCACTGAGATCTTTTCCTCTTGCCATCTTTAACAATCTAAAACCAGAATCAACTGGGCCCGCTCAGCATTTTTACACATGTTAGAACATGACTGGACGTTAACTGATCAACAATACTGTGGGGGACACACGTGTACAAACCCTTAAATTCATGATCATTTTCCTCTAGATATTTACGTCACGATATTTGTCACCCGTCTGTATTTTACCTCGATAATTTCACACACAATATTTGCATTAACATGATAAACAAACCGACACCAGTACTTTTGCCAAATGGTAAGACTTGAGTCAGACCACCTACTGGATTTAATAAATGGTTAAGAAAAAGTAGCATACTTACTGTTAAATACTGTTTTAAGTCACTTAAACTTACTGAAACGAACAATGCTCGATTCCCGGTAGTGATGTATTTACGTAACTCAACAGGCCAAAACTTAAGAGGATACCGACAAACTTCAACATACAACCAGGTATATTTCAATGTACTGGCATCACAAAGAAGCTGTTTTTAATAAGGTGGCCTGGACTTCGAACATTAACCGTACCGTGAAGTAATACGTTAGCGGCCTACACCATTTGTCCCGACCTTAAATTAGCATTAGCTCAATGTTGTACTGTTTAATACTTCTACCCGTCTGTTTACCGTGTTATTCGCTGTGATATTTAAATGTATCAGACACATATATTGTGTAAGTAGAGTATACAGCATTAATTACCAGTTTCGGATATTTAAAAATAAAAAAATACAGCTGTGTAATGAAGACTAGTCCCGTCCCGGTCCGTTCCCGTAACCGAACTCAGACTATAGCAAAATGGCGGCAGTTGGATAAAAATAGAAGGGCGGGACTTCCGGTTTGAACAAAAAATTCTCATTGGTCCACCCGTTTCGCTGCGTTCATGTGACGGGAATTTAAAAAAAGAGCTCATGAATAAAACAAAATTCACATTTTTGTTAAATATAAAAAGTGTAATATAATAATCCTATTGTTTTTGTGTACAGGTGGCACTGCAGAGCACATTTTTGGGGTTAATGTTCACATCGTGAGTGAGTGAGTGAGTGAGTGAGTGAGTGAGTGAGTGAGTGAGTGAGTGAGTGAGTGAGTGAGTGAGTGAGTGAGTGAGTGAGTGAGTGAGTGAGTGAGTGAGTGAGTGAGTGAGTGAGTGAGTGGAGAGGTCCTCACCTGGGGTCTTGGTCCCTCAATAATATTTACAGGACCACATACTACAGTCCTAATCACAGTTGCACATTGTAAGAGACAATCACAGTCTTTCAGAATTAAAATCTGTATTGTGAATTATATTGTGTTATATTATGCTCTTACTGCAGATAATAACTATAATAATGCTGATAATGGTACTTGTTATTCATATTTTCATTTGTATTCATTATTAAAATTCGAATAATTATTATTTTTAGTAGTAGTGGTGGTAATCCTTTCCAGTAATATAACATGCTTTTAATGAAATTAATAGATTAATGTGGTTATTTAGTTTGAAAAAAAAATAGATATAAAAACAAAATTCACATGTTTTATTTGCATTTCATGATTATTATATCATATGTTGTTCTTTTTAATTTTTACTGAGCATGTCTATTTTCTTGATGAACCATTATAAAGTTGTTTGAGCTTTTGTTTTGAAACTTTGCCGGAAGTGTAGTGTATTTTATTTTAATGTTTTGTCGGTGTGAGTGTCGGTTGTTGCTTAGTTTCTCATCGCTCTTATCAGTTGTGCTTGGCTGTTTGTTCGCCTGCTGACAGCCAGGAGCAGTAGTATTGCCTGTCACTCTACGAATGAGACGGATTATCCAGAGTTAGCCACCACCACTGAACGGACACTGCCAAAGCCGAGGCCGGACTGCTGCGGGTCTACATGGACACTGTTCAGGTGAGGAGGCGGAATCCGCGGCGGTGACAGAAGTTAGCTTAACGTTAGCACGGCTCGGCTAACAAGGGCAGGGCCAGTTAGCAGCAAGGTGACGAGAAGGTACCGACACGAGCAGCCTCCGTACCTGTTCATGGTACTCACTACACTGTTTGTCTTCTACGCTTGTTTGTTCTCCTCAGAAACTTTCGTCTGGGTTTTCCCTGGACCTGGGACCACTGAAGGAACCCCTGGGATTCATTCGTGTCCTAGAATGGGTAAGTCCAAGAGTCTGTGGGGACTCTGTAAACCTGCTCTCCCGGACTCACCCCCCTTCCTGGTTTAGTTGAGCCTAGACGTGAACGCATCGTTCCTCTCATTGGATTCTCGTGATGTTTCTGATGATTGACAGGCAGCTTTGTCTGTGGTCCACATCAGTCCACAGACACAGAGGATGGTTCGGGTTAGAAGCTGCAGAAACAGGTTATTTATGAGTGTAAGGTTGATTTTTGTCACTTTGGTTTGGGTTCTGCTAAGGACTTTTACTTCCCTGATAACTTGTATGGTCTTGTTTTAAATCACTGCTGGTTTTAGTGGAGAAGTTGCACTTTACAGTTAACTCTTACCATCTTTCTAAAAACCTGCACAAATGATAATAAAAAAACACATACATAAGATAACCCCCCACACATACACATCTGTAGTCTTTGTTTTTAGAGAACCTGAACTACTGATACATTTGTGTTTTATTAGGCTTTCCTCAAGAATGCCAAAAGCAATTCTTTTTTCAAGTTAATGATTTTTTTTTATCATTGTAGCTTGGACAGATTATCATGATATATCAATAAAACGTGGTATCTCTTATTTCTCTTTTTCATTATTTCACAGGGGAACTTACTGTCAAACTGAAAAAAATTTACAGCAGTTTTAGGCTTGGTTTGTGAGTTACTTATTTATAACTGGGTTTAGCTCTGCGTTATGTTGTACATTTACAGTGGACGTAGTGAAACGTTAACCCAGAAACACTCAAATCCATCTAAAGCATGAACATTCTTTGCATAGTAAAATTTGATATGGTTTAGTAAGTGGACCAGTCACCAAAGAAATGTACAGTTGTGTTCATAAGTTTACATACGCTGACTGAATGCATATGGGACAGTTTTGTATGTTGTATCATACATGACAATGACCCAAAAGACCAAGTCGACCTGTCATTGGAACAGCAGAAAAAAAGTGACGGTGAAGGAGTGTCTATCTCAGTCTCCTGACTTCAATATCACTGATCCTCTTTGGGGATGTGTCAAACCTGCAGTTCATGCAAGAAAACCCTAAAGCTGGAGGAACTGAAGGTGTTTTGCCAAGAAGAATCGGTACCTTTACCATCTGAGAAAATTAAGTGTCTGAACTATCACAAAACATTTGTCTGTCATTGATGTTAAAGGGGTGGAGCCAATACAAGGGATGAAGAACTAGGATGTGTAAACTTGTGATCAGGATCATTTGGATAGTTTCTGTTGGCAGTATGATTTAAAAAGAGCAAACACATTTGTTAGATAATAAATGGCTTCACCAAAACACTAATCACAAGTGAAAGAAAAAGTTTTGTACTGTAGTATCATTCTTCTGTGAAAAATGGCCAAAGAATCACAGATTTTGCTAGGGTATGTAAACTTCTGAGCCTTGTTTCCTTCTCAGAGTTTAGTAATTTAATAGTTAACAGAGTTAGCGCCTGGCCAAGAGTTGTAACAATTCAATTGGTTTTAGTTTGATCAAAGTCATTAAGGCAGTCTGTTTTTATAATTATCATAAGTAATAAACTGAAAAAAAACCCAGATGGAATTTCCCCTCGTGGGACTAATAAAGGAATATCTTATCTTATTATCAAAACTATAAAAAAAAAACTAAATACACCTGTAATAACTGATTCCACATGTGGTTCTAAATGTTTATTCATGCAGTTACAAGAGAATCAACACATACTATACTGTATGAGCCATATTTTCCAGCAGGAGCTGAGTTGTTTTACAGCTGAACAGCACCACCCAACAGGCCAAGAGGCAAGTTTGAAGCCTGATTCATGAAGAAATTAGATGTTATTCCTGTCTTTACGTTGTGAAAAGACAAAAATATCATGCAATATTAGTAGAAATTTTATACAGTGCATAAAGCTGATGAAAGACACATTAAAGAGAAAACAGATCCAGCAAGACAATTATCTGAATTGTACAATGGTTTTATGGGCCTGGTAAAGCAGAGTTTTTCTTGTTATGTAGATCTATAAAAGCAGTGTAAAGCCGATCTGTGTGGTTTGAGTCTGTTGCACAGAGCAGCAGCTGCTCAGTCTCTGACAGCTTGGATTTCCATGTTGGTGCTGTTGCCGCTCAGTAAAACACGCCACAAATATCTACCTACCATGGCCCTGAGTGTGGAGTAAGAAAGGCTATTATGAAACGTCTTCCCACTACAGCAGGGACTCTTTCTGTAGCTTCTTTTAGCCGTTAGCGCTCTGTGTATCCAAGGCGTGGACTCGCACCGCAGCCTGCAGCCTCGTCCTGTTGGGAATTAACACATACCCAGGTCTTATCTGTTGCTGGGGAGTTAATATGTAGGAAGACTAGTAGGAAGGCCTGTTTCCATGGGTTCAGTAGTCAGTCAGTGGCATTAGAGTACGTATCAAACATAAGTGTGTTGCATATAAAACAACTTAATTTCCAGCTTGAATGTTTATGGGAGCTTTATTATATTTTGTGTTTCCATAATCTCCTTTCTTAATTTAAAAGAAAAACAAAACAAAACATCTGGCACACTGAAAGCTGCAGTGGTTGATCTTTTTTTGGTGTCATTGCTGCTAAATGTAGCTTATTAGATAAATGTATACCAAACTGAGAACTTACCGCACTACAGTTTACCAGTTTAGGAACCAATCAGTATCAATCAATAGGAAAATGGTTGAAACAACTGCAATACAATAAAAACATCAAATATTACTAGTTTTCTTCAAATAGTAATATGGTTAAATGGCTATAGACTATATAACGGTGAGATTGGGAAAAATATAGTTGCAATACATTTCAAATGGACTTTTTTGTCCACAATGGTAACCAGAGGGAGTAGAGAAAAAAATACTAATTCAATCAAATCAATTTTGTTGTTAATCTTTAACACATCCAAGACTAATCACCACCAAAGCTTCATCCCCTATTACTTATATTATGGAAAACATAACATTTATTTGTGATTTTGTTTGTTTTAATATTTTGTAATGAATGAATCAAAAGGGTTAAAATCTTGTCTAGCCGCTCTAGACCCCCCGAGCGGCAGAACATCTAATGTGCTACTGTAGTAGTCTAGTTTCACTCAGTGTAACTTTTGGTTAGATTACCCTGAAACTGGCTGACGAATCACGGTGAAGTATAGAGTCAGAGGGTGGGCGTGACAAAGTGATGCTACAACGATTTAGAGAGAAACAACTGGAAACAACCATAGAAGAAGAACAATGGGTGGTGATTTCCTTTTATCAAAGATAAGGGAAGAATGTGAGAAAACTTCAGCAATCTTTAAATTCTTTTTACAGAAGCGACAACAGTCGTTAAGCTCCATAATCCACCATTTTTTAAAGTCATTTGTAACTTTCTCCAGACTCCTCCGTGAATTTACTGGAGTCTAACGACATCATCCTAAAGATTAAGCTGATTGGTTGTAGTACCGTCCTATTGCATACAGAGGGATTTGAAAGGCAACCTTTTAGCCCCGCCTCCCCTGACTATGAAGCACCACTAGACCCATACATGTTATTAATGGGGAAAGTGTGCATAGGCTATTTAAAATGTAGAATATTGTTGAATGTTTGGTACTTTTGAGCAGGCCTTAAGGCATTTAAGAGATTAAAAATTTATAAAATAGTGTGTGTGTATGTATGTATCTATGTATATGTGTGTGTTTGTATATATATATATATATATATATATATATATATATATATATATATATATATATATATATACACATAATTGTTTTTTCCATGCATAATGTTTGCAAAGAAGGTAGTCACAGGGTTGTACATTTGAGGAGGGCATGAAAGCTAAGGGCCTGTTTACACAAACCTGGGTATTTTTGAAATACATGTTTTAAGCTCAGTTTTCAAAAAAGGTTTTGTGCACACAGCAGCATTTTTTGATTTTTTTATTTCCCATAAATACACTGTCCAGAGCTGTTAAATCATGCCTATCTTGCAGTGTCAGACCAATGACATCTCTATACAAGCCAATCAGAGGCCTCATGGTGAGTCAGTAGTACTCCTACTTCCTGTTCCATTCCAAAGAAGAAAGCGAAGCATGGCGAAATTGTTTGTGTGGAATGTGTCGGCATGGTCACGCTGTTTGATTGGTCACAACAAGTGCAGTTACTGACCTCTGAACCCTGATGCATCTCTGCTGCTCTATGACTTGGATCAGGTTTATTTTGAAAAGCAAATTTGAGAATAAAACTGTTAATAAAAGAAATACGGCTGTTGGTAGTAAACAGATGTAAGATGCTGTTCTCTGTGGCGCCAAATTAACATAAAAATCTGTTTTGGTCTCTGTATACACAAATACAAAATGAGTTTTTAAAAACCTTCACTTTTGCTGGAGTTTTTAATAAAGATGCATTTTCAGAGGAAAAAAACTCTGTGTATAAATGAAAGGCGCAAATGTCTGTGTTTTCAAAAATACCCGGGTTAGTGTAAACATAGCCTAAATTCAATAAATGTTCTCTGATCATATTATAATTAAAGTGGACTGAGAAGGAACTAGAATTCACCTCCTTATCTGGACTCTGATTTCATCTGTGTCCAGTGTTAACTATTACTGACCCAGACTGTAGGCATCCCGTCATATTTATTCTACTTTTCCCATGTGGTGACAAGAGTCTCACTTTATCTTTTCGATACCTCTGTAAATTATTTTAAGGAAAAACGTGGAACATGTTGTTGTAATGTTATGTTTCTGACTTTACTATCCAGTCTATAGTTACAATGAATAGTGACATGAATACAAATAACCCAGTATAATGTGCAGACATCTGTAACGTACAACAGAACCAGTGTTCAGATGAACATTACGTACCGACCAGATTCAAGGATCACTGAGGCTGGGAAAAAGTGGCTTCATTTTCTACGACACCATCAAGTTTGGCCATATTCAGTGATTAGTTTTGGACAGAGCTGCAACAGGAAGGGTGTATTCTGAAGTCCTGCTGTATTTTTTCCCCCTAACTTCAACTCCTGCAGCTCTATGAGGACAATATCACTTTATTAAAACTTGAATATTTTATGATCTCTGTCACTTGAGTTTAGGTCCTGCTTTGGCACCTTTGGAAATTATGTTTATTCACTAAATTAGATTTTTTTCCCCCCAGATGGGTTGAGTAGTTGTCACCGTCCTCGTCAATAATTTGAAATAAAGTCATTATGCATGTAAGAACATTACATAACAATAAAACAGGCCTGTGTAGGTTAATTCTTCTATTTGTCTTGGCCTCCCACGGTGAGTAAAACTAAAACCACAGGGAAGAAAATGAACAGATGGAATGAGAATGACGAAGAAACAACTTTTGTAGTGGATGATGATGTGGAAATGAGTCTGTGATGAAGTTTAGAATCATTGTTGTTCTTTGTCCTCTGGACAAGTCTGTAAATGTAAAGAATGGAGTTTGATGATAAAATGTCAGAGTTTCTTGTACACAGGTGACTTATGAAGGTACAAAGTTCTTATGGGCTATTAATCTTTGCTAAATTTTCATTTGTTCACCTACAGTTTAGATTAAATTGTGACACTTGTGACCTTTAAAAGATTCCAAATAGATCTTTTGTGCAGCTACTGGAAACAGAAAATGGAAGTGATCCATGGTTTTACTGTGGCTGTTTTTCTAAAAACAGAGCTAAGCTAGCAGAGCTATAATGTAAACTATCAGCTGACACAACACATGGAGATTCTAAGACATTGTTATTTTACAGTAAGCCTGTCGTAGTAGAGCTGTCTCTGTTAATTTATTCAGTCCTGTAGCAAGAGGAGATGCAACAACACATCAGAAGTGTGTGTGAACAGATCTTGTTGGACTACTCCCAACATAAGATCTCACACCTTAGCACAGACATGGGTGAGGTCTTGCTTGTCACCTACTTACACAGAAACAAAACTTTTGCTCTCCTGAAATTACAGAAGTGAGCACACAGGATGTAACAAAACTTAGGCTACTAGCTAAAGAAACTTACTGGAATATCATGTTCTACACCTGCCTAGAGGGAAAGCTACAACAGTCAGCCACTCACAACATAATGAAAAGTAGATGATGCATAATACACACGTGTGTAAACAATGAGCTATATGTTTTACTTAATGAGTGATACCGCCGGTGGATGAAGGGTTGATTCGTTGGTGGTTTGTGTTAAGTGTGTTGTGGAACCACAGTGCCCCCATTGGCCAGGGTCTTTCATATTAATGCTACTGTGTTTTTCAAACTATAGGTCGCAGGTTTTTCTTTTTTCAATAGTTTAGCTGGGGGGTGCAACTTATATGGATGGTTTATTGCACAATTTATTGGAAGCAGTTTCTGTAATAAAACTAATCAAATTTTACCACATGTGTTACTGATGAAGAAAACTCATGTCTTAAATACTGGTAAAAAAAAAGAAAAACTTAGGATATCCTGGAAAAGTGCATACATTTCTGTTATTCTGTACATGATAGATAGATAGATGGATGCAAATTAATATATTTAAAGCTTTTATTTATTTTGATTTTGCTGATTAGGACTTGGAGCATCAGAAAACTCACTTTCAAGCAATATTATAATTTAATTTTTTTGGGTTTGAGGTTTTAAAAGCTGTGAATCATAATTAGCTAAATTCCAACAAAGAAATGCTTCAGATATCCCACTTTGCATGTCATGAGGCTATAAAATGTATTAGTTTCACCTTTTATGTTCTACTACACTGCTCTACAAGTAAAATGCTTTAGGAATAAAACTAATCAAACAGAGTGGTACAAGAAATTTCCCAGAATGCAATCCGAATCCCTTTAAAAAATGGTGGCATCTATGAAAGTAGTAAACAAATGTAGTATTTTCACTATAATTAACTGTTTTTAAGTTTTAACTGTTGTATAAAGTTTGACATTTTTGCAATCTGTAATGGTAATGTCAATTTATGTAAATGTGGAGTAACCGGTCCATACATAGCACTTCTTAGTAAAAATATGGTCAACAACTGCAGCAGCAGACATGTTTATTTACTTCTGGTTAAAGCTGTCATTTTTGGTTACTTAACAACTGGCGAAGTGAACTGGTGATGAAGGTGAGTGTTGAAGGGGTATTTTCAAGCCCTACCCCTTATAGCTCCGCTTGAAGGGGTAGGGCTAAGGGTTGAAATGGGATTTAGCCTTATAGTTTGAAAAATATGGTAATTATAAATATAAATAATATAAAGTGATGTTGAAATGAATGGTCCATTTTCTGAACTTTGGGTCCAGTCTGTGAAATATTTTAAACATTGGATTAGTTTGGCTAAATCCGTGTGAACTTATTTTCTCTTCGCTGTTATCAGTCTATTGAGTTTTTTGCAGGTTGTCAGTAATGTTATCCTGTCAGTACCTTTCTGTCTGTGTTTTCATTGTCTACTGTCTGTTTATACCGGTGTCCGAAGCTTGTGACTCTTTCATACAACTACTGTTCACATGCTTTGGAGGTTGTTTTATGTTTTGTCTTCATGAGCGTTCACTCCTTTGCATTCGAGGCATTTCCACAGCTGATGCCTTGTTGCTCCGAGCATCTTAAACCTAGACATGAGTTGAACTTGTTGTGTTTAAGAGTTCACGTTCCAGACCGAAAATAGGCAGAATTCTTCTCTTTTCCCTCCCTCCTCCCTCTACTCGGTCTTGAGAGATGTTTATAATTGATTTTCCAAAATGTCAAACCGTCCTGTTTGCCAAAGCTTGTAAACATGGAATGAAGCCAGTATAAGCGTTTTTACCAACGTAGTGTCAGGTGGAGCTGGTCGTCAGTGACAGACGATGGAGTCCAGCAGGGTTAAAGAAAAACAAAAAAGATGATCCCTGTTTTGGAACAAGACAGACAATATATCTTGGTGAGGTTCCCAGAAGGCTATGGGGCTTCTTGGGTTCTCCATTTTCCATTTCAGACCATTTTTAGGGTACATCATGATAATTACAGTTGCACTGTTTATACATTCTGTTATTTTACTCATATTTTCAGGTAAAATAGTCACAAAATATTTTCACCGTCTTTGATAAGAGCTCTGAGTGCATTGGTCTCATTCATTTTGGTGTAACATTAAGTCAGAATAAATAAAATGAACAAAATCAGATTTTTCTAGACTAGAGAAGTCGCACATTACAAATGGTCTCCTTACTTTTACTTCAATGTTTTTTTACTTTAGTATAATCTATCTGAAGCTAAAGCTCGATCATGAAGAATCTCAGTTAACCAAAGTTTCACTTGTGTTGCCCGATAGGGCAGGTATCCCTTGAAAAAGAGATAATTGATTTCAATGGGACGCACCTGGGTAAGTAAAGGTTAAATAAATTAATGTAACCAGGAGAACATCAGCTAAAAACAGAACACAACTCAAGAAACAAGCATTTAAATAGAGAAATGTAATGTAAACCAGTTTAATGGCATTATGTCTTTACATTTCTTTTACTGATTATAACTTGCTTTTATGTTAATAAATCAGCCAATCCATTATTTTGTGTCACTTTGAAATTTCAATGTATTTATTTGAACAGTACAGAGAGCATTAACCCTTGTGCGGTCCTTCGTAAAAGGCACACTGGCTGTGTCCTACAATCGGGTCTTAAAAACCCAGATTCCAAAGTTCAGTTCCATAGACTCATCACCCCACCCCCCAAGGATATATTACTGTTTTCAGTAGTAAGCAATGGCATCCTACAGTACGTATAAAAAGGTACATTTGTGAGCCACCGGGTCTCTTTGACCCGAAGGACCGCACAAGGGTTAATGAACATACATGGTCATCCAGATGTTAGTCAAAGGCTAGTTTTCATCCATTGTTCCACAGAAGATGTTCCATAAAAAACAATAAAAGCACAAAAAACTATATAAAAAATATTCTGACTAGGGCTGTCAAATGATTAAAAAAATGTGATGATATCCAAAACATATGTAAAAATATGAATATATATGCAATTAACATGTTTATTCAACACCTTCAACAGTTTCAACAACTGTTCAATGTAATTGCATTAAGAATTAATCGGATTAATCTGAGTTAATTTTGACAGACCTAATTCTGACTAGAGACAAATAGACCAGAGTTTAACAGGTTAAAGAATTTATCAACTTAACCTCATAGTCAATGTATTTTATATTAGCAGATATTTCTTCCGGCCCATTTTCATTAATTACATGTACACTCCAGATCTTTTTCAGAAACGTTTTTATTTACACAAACCTGTGTAACCGTAGAACACTATCATGAGGTCATGATCTTGAGTTTGGATAAACAAAGGTCACATGACATAGTTGCAATTTTTAAAAAAAATCTCATACTGTGTGTGTTTGGATTCTAGATCTCTGAACTCTAAACACATGAGAATGAAAACAGTTTTATAATGTTGAAACTTTACACAGAATTTTAAGAAATAATAATTTTCTGTCATATAAACTACCATAGTCTTAATTTTTTGGGTGAATTTTGCTCATGTGGTCATTAATATGTGTGCACTGATACGTCGGCCAACATTTGTATCCATATATCAGACGACTTTTCAGCGATGGGAGTGCCAGATATTTAGCCCATCTCTCATGTTACTTTGTTTTTTCTGGAAATTCTTGGCTGAAACCTGTGTTCATTCATAACTAATATGGCAAGAGACCGAACAATATTAATTATTTTATAGTTTTGGAAGATTTATTGGTTAAGGGAGTACATACTGCAAAAAACAAAATCTTACTCGGTGTATTTTTTCCCTCATTTCTAGTGAAAATATCTCATCATACTTAAAATAAGACAGAATCGCCTAACGAGGAACTTTTCCGTGAGATATACATAACTTATTTTTAGGCAATAGATATTAAAAATTTTATTTCAAGACATTTTACCAAGATTTCACTTTATCCATTGGCAGATGGGAACAAAAAGCCAAACACCTGTGCTCTGTCATATTTAAAAGAATGTATGAACTGTATGTATGGTTAGATTTAGTTGTGGTTTCAAGTCTCATAAAGTGGGAATAATCTTCATGTTGATGGAAGAACACAGGAGAAAATCTGTTTTCCAGATTCACAGCTACATGTAGACATGCCGTTAGGAAGGTGGGATTTGGGGGGGATTGGGAATTAAGTGCAAAAACACTACAGTACAGGAAAGGTGGACTATGCATGTTTGGTGTTTAATGACTTTAATCTGGAGATTTATTTCGACTCTTGTTAGTTGACCAGAATATGGAAATGTCTTAATAAACAATTCTCGCCCCTATTTTGTGCCAATCTCAAGTTTCTATGACAACCGTTCTTGAATTAGAGCCAATAATTCGATTTTTGACTTTTCTGCTAAATGTGACCTTGACCTTTGACCTTTTGAAATATTGACAATTTAGTTATATGTATTCATGCATCAGTGCGTGCAATGTTATGATAATATATCCATTATTGTTTAAGTTATAACATATGTCTATGCTTGACACACAGTGTTACAGAAGTTAGTTTTGCGACATGTCACCTTTGACCTCCAGAAATCTCAAAAACTAAATCCACCAATTTTGAAAATTATAGAAATCTTCATTCTGCATAGTTTGGTACCAATCTGAAAGTTCTGTGACCCTCTGTTCTTGAGTTATAACTATAACGTAAACCGTATCACCCCCCCCCAAAAAAAATCCATATTAGTCGATCACTACTTGTAATTTTCTGACTCAGAACCTCATTAATGTTTCCATAACTCATCGTGTAACCTACAGTAAGTTATGGAAACATAAATGTTAATGTGTGAAATGCTACTAACTGGACCTGTATGAGGTGACTCTTATCTCATCCGGCCGCTCCTGAACTATAGGAGGTGTGGAGGAATGTTTGGGCTCTGGGTGGGACCCTGACCTCTGCACAGGGAACCCCCGCCCCTGGATGGATGCTTTATTTGGGGTCCTGAGCGGGTCACACTGGGCTTAAGTGAAAGCTGAGAAATGTTGTGTAGTTCCAGAGACACCTGAAAGATGAAACCCATTCCAGAAAGTCCTCCCAAGGTTGGAAGCTGCTAAATACTGCGCTGGCCGTGTCTCTGCTTAATCCCTATTGGCCCGTTTAAAGACGTCCACCGCTGCTGTTGAACTCCACAGCTGTTACCGAACAGAAACGGACCCAGATGATCAAGGAATGTACTTTGGTAGATGTGGGCGTGAGTGAACAAAGGACATTATTCTTGAGAGAAAGTACGGAAGCTGGAATCACATGCCTTATTGGGAGCGTTTGATTGGGGGAAGGATGTGGCGGGGGGTGGGGGGGGTGCCTTTTGTCATCAGTTCCACTCCATTCTTATCCACAGACACTTTATGACATGACAGGTTGTGAAACATGAGTGACTCACTTGAAACCGTGTCAGTCATCACAGTCATGTGAAAAGCTTCATTGGGCATCAGGACTTTATGTTATCATGTGACGAGGTGTTTTCCACTGATAAGAAACATGTCAACACTTTGGACGAGAAATAAACATGAACAAAAACATCAACCACTGGTTGGACATAAAATAAATGATGCTAAAACATGTCTTTCGATGTATGATTTCAAGAATCATATCTATTTATTGTTATTATTATTATTATTATTATTATTATTATTATTATTATTATTATTAATAATAATAATAATAATAATAATGCATTTATTTTCTAATGCACTTTATATTTCAACAATCTCAGCAGTTTGTGAAACAGTTAAAGACAGATTATTAAATGTGTTTGAAGGATATTAAATCAGTGAATGTTAATGTCATGGATCATCAGCATAAAAAGAGAGCTTTAGAGGTGATGTGTTTACATGAAAGGTGAAAAAGAATAAAAAGTATGTTTCTTAATAGAGAAGATATTTCAAGTGTTGCAGGTCAAGTCATTTTTATGTTATGTGACTAAAGATTGCTAGAGCTTTCTTTGTTTGTGGAGCGTGGAGGCCAAAAATCAGTACCACTTTTTATTTTTTTTTATCTAGCTGCGAACTACCTCTAAAATATGTATGTGCACATGACGATAAACAATCTTGACTCTTGAAATAGTCCAAATCCTTCCATTGGATAATTACTGCAGGAATTAGTTTTTTAGGGTTAACTTTTTTAGGGTAATAAATAAATAAATGGAATTATATAGGCTGATGACCCTTAACATACTTATATCTGAATTATTATTTTTTTTTTTTTTACAAAATCCATCAAATCTGACTGAATTTCAGATCAAAACATTTGTATTTAATTGGCTGTATTCTGATGAATGTAATTTATAGTTGATGTGTTCTCTTCCTAAGCCTTAAAATAGATGGTACAGCTGTAACATGCATTATAATCATATTTGGAACCAGCTGAACAGGTCACTTCAGCAAAACATGTAAATTTTTAACTGCTTAGGTAGAGGTTTGCACACATGTTAATGCACAAATTGAGATGTAGATCTAAAGGCCAGATGGTGTCAACACATTATTGCAGTATTTTGACAAATTTAACATCCTGGTTTCACGTTGGATATGAACGTAACGCCGGCCAAGTGTTGGCTGCCAGTTGAAATGCCATTTTGTTTCTTGGTTGTTTGTCTATTTTCATACTTGACTTCATGTCTAGTTTTTAAAAATAGGACTAAACAGCAGCAGTTGCATTAGTAGGACGCACTCTGTTTACCAGTTTAGCACCTTAACGAGGTTTTTCCTGGCTCTGAGGAGACGTCAGGGTGGGTGGGGGGGGGGGGGTGTTTGGGACGCCTCAGCTGGACATGTGCTGATACTTGGGTGGGTGGGTAGGTGGTTGGAGGGGTGGGATTGGGTCTGGGTTCTGATCTTTATCCCACCTATCCCATGTCCATTCATAAAATACCTACCCTGAGCCTTGGATCTGAAAACAACTTCAGCTTATTGGTCACCAAAAAACAAACCTGTTAGTGGGGTGGCACGATACTGGAAAAAACTGACATTGCTTTTTTTTTTTCATCTCATTCCTTGTAAGGGGGCGTGGTCTGTTTTGACAAATTAATTAAGAAAGATTGTGATTGGATAGCTGTGCACAGTGTATTTTCAGTTCATTTGCCTCCTACATTACTAAATCTGTGATCTGACTATTGCTCACACTAATGATGATGATGATGATGATGCTCATCAAATGATATATTGTGCAGCTCTACGTTTTATTCATGTTAAATAATAAACACAATCCTATCATTTCACACTAAATGTGTATAAAGTGTAAAATGTACTTCTGATAGTCTGTATTCTGATAGTTGTAAGAGGCCGATACAATACAAGAAATAAATGTAAATAGCTTGATATTTTGGCTAACCACTATATCAGTCTATCATTAGTCTTGGATTTGGGTTCATGTGTCGCAGACATTTTCAAACTATTCCACAAAGGGCCGGTATGGCTGCAGGTTTTTGTTCCAACCAAGAGCTACACAATATATTGTATGAGCATCGACATCACAATGTACATATGCACAATAGTAAATGCACTTCCATTATCCTTGGAAATTCACAAAATGTAAATAGCGCTATAAAACAATGGTAATAGAAAAAAACCCCACTCTAATATCGATAAAAAGCTTTTACAATGTGGTTTTTTAGACATGTCAAGATTCTAATGTATCACAAAAGTGCAATGGAAACACTTGGACATGGTCACATGATCAGTTTTCTCAAAGTGAAAATGCTGTGATACACACGGACAGAGGAGGAGAAGGAGAAAAACATAACTGCTACTTTAGAGACGGCAAAGAGCAGAGAAATGCAACATGGTATCAAGACACGGGAAGCTCCATCTTCCAACAGTGAAATTTCACGGGATGAAACGATGCTCCTGCTGAGAACAACCGTCATTGGAAACACGTTCAAAGTGCAAATATACTTTAGCGATATTCCAAAAATTTCGACATTGTTTTGTTAAAAACATAATGGAAAGGCAGTGACATCACGGGTCCTGCAAATTTTTTTTTTTATTAATTCATTGATTAAGCTATTTATTAATTTTTTGTATTTTAATTTGTATTTTTTAATTTTCTTATTTTTATTTATTTATTTCAGTTACAAGAAGGATGACACTGAAACATATGTTCAGTGTCAGTCACTAATCTATTTGACCGTTTCAGCACCACACAGCTGTTATTTACTCCTGAGAATTTTTTATATATATACATATATAGTTATTTATATTGTAGGAGCCATGAAGGCAAAGTAAAGGTTTGATTATATTCTTGATTTGTTTTGGTATTTTTGTTGTGACTGGTGGCAGTGATTTGTGGAATCTGGGTCACGGGAATATGGGCACCTGTTCGCCTGTGTTCACCAGGGAAGAGGTTTGAGTGGGTCGCCGTATTTTTTGTTCACCGCACGCACGCACGTTAAGTCCACTGATCACTGTTTGTTAAGTTGGTACGTTGTTTAAGTTGGTTATCTTTTCCATTAAAGCATGTTTTTTCTGAGTTACTTCTGTGTCGGCGGATCATTTGGAGAAGCGTGTCAGACAATTAGACAGGCCCATATCTCATCCTCTAAGCGACCTGGTTCCTGGGGTCGCTACATATATGTGTGTATATATATATATATATATATATATATATATATATATATATATATATATCAGATTTCAGATTCAACTTTATTGTCATTGCACATGTCACAAGTACAGAGCAACGAAATGCAGTTAGCATCCAACCAGAAGTGCATAGCAGTGAATAAATAATATATATATATATATATATATATATATATATATATATATATATATATATATATATATATATATATATATATATATATATATATATATATATATATATATATATCCCAGTGTTAAAAAAATGTATACATTTACAATTTCAGTTTTCTTTAATCTCATGGAGCCCTAGTCTGGACTGTTTTCTGCTCCGTCAGTTCTTGGTAAAGTTCAGAGGAAATGCTCTGGGCTCCACTCGGCCCGGCATTCTTCCTGCTGCTGTTTGCTCTGTGTCAGAACAGTTGAACATCTCAGCGTTTTTTTTTTCCCTCCAGTAAAAACTATTTGCTGACGTTGTTCTTCGGTTTAAGCAGAAACAGAAACACGGGAGAAGGTAATTGTAACGTAGAGACAATTAAATTTCTGATGTAACTGAAATGTGTAAATAACAAACTGAGAGACTGAGGCAGAAAATAGTTAAAATTGCACTTGTTTTTCTTAAGACATGTTGATGTTCTTCACATTTTGAGGGAAACATTATAGATGTAAATATTATCAGAATGTAATTTGAGTGTTCTTTTACTGGTCTGGTCCTTTTCACATCATATTGGGCTGAATGTGGAACTGAACTAAAATGAGTTTGACACCCCTGGTCTAAAAGGTGATGGGACTAGTGTTTATAGTTTTGATTGTATTTTATCCACATAATTAAAAAAAAGAAATGTTGTGAAACTAGAGGTTATTACCTTTCAAATGAAGTGTCATAATTATGTTTGTGTTTCTTGAGTTCTAAGCTTTGGAACTTGATAAATAGGAGAAAATTAACACAGATTTGGTAGAAGGTATGAGTTCAACAGAAGTACGTTTGTAGCATCGAATTGAGGCTCAGAAACATAGAATAAAATCATTTTTCCTCTATTTTTGTGTCATTCATGATGAAAAACGTTGGTAGTTTGTAATAAAATAACAATGGATGGAAGTGTAAATGTGATTTGTATAAACTTCTGGATCATATGAAGTTCACAGTCACATAAAAACACGTTGGTCTGTGCGAGCTGTGTTTTTTTTTTGGTTTGTCAGCTGTATGGTGGCAGATTTGCTGTGTTTGCTTTCTGACTCTTGAGATGGAGGGAGGCTGTTTCCTGTGTGGAAAAAAGGATGTGAGCAGTATGGACATGGCTTGGCAGGGAAAACTCACCTGTTAGTCTGAAGTAAGGCTTACAAGGAAAATAGCTTTATCGAACACTTCAAATAACTCATATTTTACAGGTGTCATTCCATGGTTATTTCATTAATATTGTTGTTGTTCATTGTTATTGAATACATTGTGCGTTGGTTCTATATATATATATATATAAAAAACAAAAAAACATCCGGATTGCTTTGTTTCCAGCTGTTTTTGGAGGGTAGAAAAATGACTTGAAGTGGAACAACAGAGTTTTTCGGTCCTTCCTCATATAACTTCCATGACGTGGTAATGAGGCGTTTGTGATTGGCTCAGAAAATTAATGCATGAAGGAACACTCCCCCCTCCTCTCTCACCACTGTGTGTGTTTACCATCCTAGAGTAGCATCCAGCGAGGTTTCGTGCCGTCGCTTGTTTTGAAAACGCGCAGGAAAAAAACAAGGCTTTAGTTCCCGCGAGCTCATGAACCTTTAGAACGTTTAGAACCTTTAACTGTTTGTCTAAGTGTCTTTGTCTCGCCTCCTCAGGTCTTTGCCATCTTTGCCTTTGCCACCACCGGAGGTTATTCTGGGGAAACTCACATCACAGTCAAATGTTCGGCTACGGCAGGGGACCAGCCTGTAAAGGCGATGTTTGGATACCCATTCAGGTACAACTACTGCATGTTCACTCAAGTCTGTCCAGGTTGAACTCTGCCTTCACCCATAAGTAGCTGGGATAGGCTCCAGTGACCCCTGTGACCCCAGTGAGGATAAAGCGGGTTCAGAAAATGAAAGAATGTCAAACACACAGCCTGTCAAAGGGTCCAATCCAGCTTGTTGTGTTTATATTTAAGTTTATTTACTGCATTTGTTGCACTGGGAGGGAAGCATCCTATCTAATTTTGGTGTAACATATATACAATGACTATAAAGTCTATTCAATTAACAATCATGGATGTAAAATCATTTTATTTCAGTATCCACATATACTCCAGCTCAAGTGGGTCAGACCAGAAAAATTCTACCATAATAACATATAGGCAAATGTATCTGTTTTAGTGTATAAAAGTGGAATTACATGAAAGTTCAGTTGAGTTCAATTTAATTTCGAGCACACAAACACATGAAAACATCAAAGCATCAATCAAAATGGTCAACAAAATTATTTTACTTTTTTTTTGCACTCAAAATGGAGTGGGGAAGAAGTAAAACTTATCAGCTCCCACCTCCTTTTTTCAAACTAAAAATCCAATGGATTCTGCATTCTATGCTTTAACACACTTTTTGTCCATTTATCATTAACATAAAGCATCCATACAAACCATTTATATACACATTATTTTCTAAGTCACCTCACACAATCAACTATCAGTATATTTATATCCACTACAAATTCAGTATTTAATAAATATGATATCCCCTAATAATGATAGTATATTTTAATTTATTGCAATAAAACCATATTTTATGCATTCTACATTATAACTACATTTTCACTTATTCACATAATGTTCTATATTTTATTATACTGGTTTTATTCATCCTTTTAAAGGCACAAATTGAAGCATTCTTTTAGATTTTGATCCAGATTATTCCACAGATGTTGAAATGAGTGGTTTATTTGCATAACAGAACAAAAACTCACACCTCGTAATTGCTTGGAGCTACTTTCTCTCACTGCCGAACAACGGATGAAAGTAATTTGCTGAGGCGCACAGCTGTTAGCAGTGACCGCTATTGAGAGAAAGTAGCTCCAAGCAATTATGATCAGTGACATTTTAAACAGTGTTCTTTCTGCCTGTTTCTACATGCTCTATGTATTTGTAGATCCACTGTTATCTGTAAATTGTAATGCATGAGTACAGGATCTAACACATAATGTTGTTAGAATTGCACTTATTATTCTCAAGACATTTCAGGTTATTACACTTTGTTCATGTTATTTGCATTTTCTTAAAGGTTATTTTGTCGACGTAAACATTTTCATAATATGCAATTAGACTTTTTTCATTGTTTTTCTACTGCTCATGGTCCGGCCCACTTGAGATCATATTCAGCTGTATGTGGTTCCAGAACTAACACCCCCCCCCCCCCCCCCATGATAAAACTTTTCTATGTCGAGGCCTCATCCACCATAAAACTAAATGTTATATTCTCTGTCCAACTGGGAATCATCAGTGGTTGTCTCCTTCCCTGATTTATCGTGTGACCCTTTACTGAAGAAAGCCAGACATTACACTGAGGTGGATTCCAGACTGTTGTGTGGAGAAGTTGCCATTTTTTTGAGCAAATTCTGCTTTTTATCAGCATAGAGAGCGAACGTCCTGCCCCTTCTGGTTGTGTCCCATGGGACAATAATCCAGGAATAAATTTGTCAGTTTACACATAGTTTTCCAAGTGAATAAAGTGTGAGTTTCTATTAAAACCAGGAAAATATTAGACTGTGAAAAGCTTTACATATAAAGAATACAGTACGCCCTTGAAAGCCATGGAGTTGTTGTCATGGCAACTGTCTCTGACCATGATCTGTTTAGTCTGGAAATGGAGCCATTAAACCAACCCAAGAACCATGAAACCAGACTGGAACCATTGAATTATTAAGCCAGACCAGAATTATTAAACAAACCCAGAACCATTAAATCAGACCAGAACTATTAAACCAGACCAGAACCATTAAACAAAACCTTTAAACCATTAAACCAGACTAGAACTATTAAACCAGTTATACTTTTACACCTACATTGTTTGACACTAAAATACAGAGATTTTTCTTATGTTTTTGGGGGATGGAACAGAATTATATTTCAATTCATTTCAATTGGGAAAATTGATAAGTATAATGATAAGTAAAATGTAAAACAAGCATGGTCAAGTAAAAAAAAAAAATTCTGGAAACTGCATGGCTTCACTGTGTTTATGATTTATGGTTTTTCGGAATCAGAAAAGCTTTATGGTCTGTCATGACAAAAAATAAAATCATCTTAAAAATCGCTCATACAACACACAAACCCAACACGTCTCTGTTAGTCACATCAGAGTCCTACCGTCGGTGTCAGTCTGAGGTTTGGCATTATGCTACAAATGAATGAACCTCTAACAGCAGCTGATGTTATGATGTTCCAGTGAAATAAAGCTTCTGTTCATTGTCTAAAGTCTTACTTGTGTCACACTCTCTTTTCTTTGCGTCCATGGATAGAGGACTGACCCAGGTGAGGTTCTGTTTTCTCTGACATCGCTCAGTATTGGATCAGTGGGTTCAACAGAGTGTCCGTTAACCAGTTTTTTTTTCTTCCCTGTCCTTGTCCTCTAGGCTGGGGGCATATTTTTATGAAGTCCCCTCTTGTAACAGCACAACCGTCAAGACCTTCCTCCAAGGTGACTTCTCCTCATCTGCCGAGTTCTTCGTCTGCGTCGGTGTGTTCGGGTTCCTTTATTGCACCGCCACCCTGGTCCTGTACCTGGGATACCAAAACGTCTACCGCCAGAGCCCACGTGGACCCATTATAGTGAGTTTACGGCACAGGTTCTCCAGGTCTGGGCCGGATCTGTAAGTCCACGACCCGACTCGGTAAAGGGTCATTAGGGCTTGGTTTGATTTATTTATTCTTTGTTTTTCTGTGGTAGGATCATTCTGGAGTGATTTTTGGTACAAAATTAAGTGTATTCACAGAAAAGTACCTATTTGGGATATGCATGTGTGTAGTTGAGCATAAAATAAATATGTGCAGACTCTAAAATGATTCCATTTGTACTTATAATGTCATGTGTGTTTGATATTTGTCAGAATACAAATTGAAAAATTGTGACATCAAAAATGACATTCACAAATCGACAAGTTATGAGGACTGTCTTAAGTATGAAAATGAATTTCTCAGATGGAAGGAAGTGGTCAAAAGTATGTCATCAGCTGCTGTCGCACCCTTGTATTATTTCCCCTCTGCTTTCAATCATAAACGAAATCCAGCTTTTCCCATGGATAGAGCCGCACTTCTAGGAGTGAAGTTGTCACTGAGCAGTGATGCTTTGAATTCAATCTGTTTTTTGGCTTCAATGGATAATATCTGTGATGTGGTGACATAAGTGACAGTTTTGTGTGGGCCGAGGGGGCGCCCGCGGTCATTCACAGTTGCAGATCATTGAAAAATCTTTTTCATGATATGTGACATGTTCTAGTTTGTTTGTTTTCCCTTGTTGATAGTTGAAATGAACGCAAAACAGGAAGTGGATGTGATCGTTTTCTACCAGTAGACATCCAGATGTTAAGTAGCTGTTCTGTCCAATCAGAACCTTCTGTCCCTCCAGCTCTGAAAGACGAGTTAGCAAAAGTGGAATAAACCTGTTTCCCAAGTAAAACTTTTATTCGGAATCAACATTTCCATGTAAGCACGAAGGAAATGGCTTTAATTCCGGATATTTTTATTCCGAATAAATAAATTGAAATGAAAACATCATGTAAATGTAGCTAATGACTTGAAACCTGACTATTGATCATGTGATGCTGAATGAATCCCATGTGGTGTCTCGGACAGGACTTGGTGTTGACCGCCGCCTTTGCCTTCCTGTGGCTCGTATCGTCGTCGGCCTGGGGCAAAGGCCTGACCGACGTCAAATGGGCCACGAACCCCACTCACCTGGTGGAACATTGTAAGGACATCTGTCATCCAGGAGAGTTCCCATCGATGGGCCGCCTCAACGCCTCGGTGGTGAGTAACAGACACACACGCTAAAACTCCTGACACTCTTCCCACAGATTAATAACACCAAAATGGATTTGTACAGGGTTCCCACGGGTCCTTGAAATGCTTGAAAGTTTGTGAATCTGAAAAAAAAGCAGTTTAAGGCCCTGGAAAGTTTTTGAAAGCGGGCAAAAAAAGTCACCATCCTTGAAAGCCCTTGAAAAAAATTTGGGAAATTAGAAATTTCACACAACGGCCACTATTCACAGTCCACAATTTGAAATCACAGTCAATGCGCAGCAGGGTTTACAGTGCCGTTTCTTCCTGTACGTAGCACTGTGCATAATGTGCAACTAAGCCCTAGAATATTAATTATGAGAATAGTTTAGATAGGCCTATATCTAAATTTAAAGTTGAAAATTTTATATTAATTTAGTGACATTTATTGCAACCTTTGCACTTTAGACACAAGTGTTTGAGTCTAAAACGAGCTATGATGAATGTCTGATTGCTGCCTTATTTCACCTCAAGGTCCATAGAACGTAACGTACATCCTTAATATTGTATGGACATATCTATGAATGCAGGCTGTGAATATTATAATATAAATGTAGGCTACATACATTCTACTCTTCTGCAGTGAATCTGAACCAACAGACAGCTACTCACAGTCTGGAATTTGCATTGTATTATGATTAATGTATTCAGCAGTAGGTAAATGCTGCCATGTGTGGTCCTTTAATCTGAAAAATTACCCTGGAAAGTCCTTGAATTTAATGTTAACCAAGGTGTGGGAACCCTGTTTATAGTATTTAAATGATTCCAGTGTTTGGTGTTGATTCAGTGCTGGTTGGTCTGTCTGTCTGTCTGTCTAAGCACTTGGGGAAAAATCTTGACTCAGATTTTCATAATTCATGCATCAAAAGTTTAAAATTTTTACACACAAAAAAGGCTCATTTTTGAATGTCTGGGGTTCCCAGTAATTCTCACTTTGTGCAGTGATCTACACCTGGCTTTTTAAAATTTCTGTCCATAATAATATACATTATATAGATTAAATATAAACTAAAATTAATGTTTATTTGCAACATAGTAAAGCACATTATTACACAACCAAAATCTAATTAATTGGAGCAAAAAAAGTATCTTCTTTGAATGACTGGGGTCACCAGACATGAGTGTTGTTAAAATGGGGTCAAAGCCAAAAAAGGTTTGGAAGCCACTGTGTAAAAGTATGTGATGATACTAGAGCGAAGCAGTGCCTCCTGGTGTTGAACATAAGTAAGGACACTGTCAGAGCTCCATGTGTGCACTGCATTATTATTGTTATTTTTTATAATGTGTATTTCAGACATATAGAAAATAAAACAATACAAATCAAGAAATATACATCAAAAACATCAATAATGTGTTTATTTTTATGTGTACTGCTCCTGGGGCTGTTATAATTGCTCCTTGGACTTAAATAAAGCTGAATTGAAATGAACTGTTACTGTATTTTATCAAATACTCATATGGATCTTGGACCATTTTAAACAATTTTTTAAACTAGAAAAGCGCTCTGAGAGCACAGACCTCCGCCAATTCAGGACCACCACCACCTCTATCTGATCATTTGTTGATATCCCCATTACCTATCCTCGCTGCGCTATCCCTATTTATTCCACATATAGATTTAGTGGTGCTTTATAAGCAGGGGAGGCGGGGCTAAAAGGTTGTCTTTCAAATCCCTCATTATGCAATAGGATGGTACTATAACCAATCAGAATAATCTTTAGGATGACGTAGTTGGAGCACCAGAAAGTTCACAGAAGAGTCTGGAGAAAGTTAGGAATGTCTAAACAAAATGATGGATTATGGAGCTGAATGACTGTTGTCGCTTCTGAAATTAAAGATTGATTTCTCACATTCTTCACTCCTCTTTGATAAAAGGAAATCTCCACCTGTTGTTGTTGTTCTTCTTCTTCTATGGTTGGTTCCGGTTTTTTCTCTACACCCGCCCTCTGACTCTATAAATGGTAAATGGACTTTACCATTTTTTATATAGTGCATTTTTTAGCATTTTTATTTAGCGCTTTTCCACCTTCATGGTGCTCAAAGCGCTTTACATTAGCCTCTCATTCACCCATTCATACACACACTCATACACCAGTAGGTTTCTAAGGTCTAAGGTCAGTCCTACTGGGGGCCTCAGCCAGGTTCAGTGTCTTGCCCAAGGACACTTCGACATGTGGACAGCCAGAGCCGGGACGTGAACCGCCAACCGCCTCTCGGTCGTTGGGCGCCCCACTCTACCAACTGAGCCACAGCCGCCCGCTCTATACTTCGCCATGATTCGTCGGCCAGTTTCAGGGAAATCTAACCAAAAGTCACATGGAGCAGAACTACTACGGTAGAACATTACCACCATACTGTGAAAAGTTCATAAAAATCCATCGTTAAATGTTTTAATTATGTTGGACACAGAAAGACAGACAAACAAACACCAGCAAAAACCTAAACTTTGATTAATCCTGTCTCTTCTTCTGTTTTTTTTTTTTTTGTCTTTCTGCAGATTTTTGGCTTTTTAAACCTGATTCTGTGGGCAGGAAATTGCTGGTTCATTTACAAGGAGACCCCATTCCATAAGGACCCCCTCCCACCAGCCACTGCAGAGGAAGGAGGGGTACCAGGACCTTAGCCACACCCACACCGCCAGCGCCACAGACCTGCTACGTACCAACACTGGCTCTAATGTTAACCTACAGAAATGGGGGAAAAAAAGGAAGGAATTTATCCCAGCAAACCCCTGAAAACCCACCAAACACACCCACCAAACTAAAGAGCTCCTTCAGTTACGGGTATTCAGGTCAAATTAGTCAAGGTGCTAACCACTACGAAAACACTAACAAAAAGTAAAAACACTGTGTACACGAGGTGAAGAAATTCTGTAATTCAATCGGCAACTATTACATTCACTATCAACTCTTTAATTACAGCAGAAAACACGTCAAAAATCACAATTTTCCCTCGAATGATTTAACCATTTTCACACTATTTCTGAGTAAAACAAATCTAATATGTGAGACGCTGATCTAAAACAGTCAGGCTTTAGTTCATTTTGCTATTTTTTTTTTATTATGTTGATCATTTAGTTATTTTTTTTGTTAATTTTGTTTTTCATTTGTTGAAATGGTTTTTTTTTTTGGTTTTTTTTTTGCATGAAAATCAACATGACACATCCTCAAAATATCCAAGGATGGTTCAGTTACCGTTCTATGGAAAAAAAGAAACCAAGAAAGTATTCACAATAAAACGGTTTCAAAGTTTTGACCTGGAATATCAACTTATATGGTGATTTAAATGTAATACTTTGCAGGTGAAAGGTGCAGCTCTCGTTACAAAATCCCAATCAGTCTGAGGTTGAGGTCGTTCTATCCATGTGCATTTTCTGAGAAGCACATCTCAACATGTTGAGAAAAGCAGGAAAGTTCTGAAGTTGTTAAGAGTAAATGCACATGAATCCAAGTGCTTGTTGTGTCCAATGGGATCTTATTTTGGTAACAAAACCTTTAAATTACAGTCATTGATGAGGAATAATAATCCACATATGATGTTTGCCAGTTTACAGATATTTTTCCAAGTGAATAAGTGGTGAGATTGTTATAAAACTGTGAAAGTATTAGACTGAAAATCCACAAAAAAAACAACACACTACACACCCCAACGTCAAGAAGGAGACGTCATTGTAACTGATGATGACTCTGCAGCCTCAAACTGGAGCCATTAAAACCTCCTTAATACTTTAAATGCCTCCATCTAGAAGAATGAGGTAAAATATAGCAAGATAACGGTTTTTATTGTCAGTAGCAGATTCAGGCCATTGAGAAGTTTTAACACTAATCTAGATGTTTCTGACGTCTTCGTAAAATTATCTGTTAAATTGACAAACATCATGTGTATAAATCAGGGGTGTCGAACTCATTTTAGTTCAGGGGCCACATTCAACTAAAATTTGATCAGAAATGGGCCGGGCCAGTAAATTGTGTAATTTTTAACATTGTTAGGCTGTAGCTTATCATTTATGCATGTATATTATAGCTTACAAATATACAAAACATTTAGTAATAGATGGAATATTATTTAAATTATACATACTTCTCTTAAGCCATTTCAGGTTGTTCCGGTTATACAGTTTGGGTTTTTTTGCGAAATTATGCGTTATTTTGGTGTGTTTACGAAGAGGAAAAAATGTGACTTGAGTATTTATAGGTTTTTTATGAAAGTTAATTGGTCTGAATGTGGAACCTCAACTAAAATTTTATATATATATATATATATATATATATATATATATATATATATTAGCAGCATTTTTACATTTCACAAATTCATCCAAAGGGCCAGACTGGACCCTTTGGATGGCCAGATTTGGCCCCCAGGCTGCATGTTTAACAACCACCGTGGTATTAACAGTTACACAATTAAAACCGGGTCAAGTAAATAATTTCTCTCTTTCTATCCAATAATGACTGTTGATATTCTTATGAAGTCAGATCCCATGGGGCCACAGCAAAAAGGGGGTGGGGCTTCAGCTCTGCAGTGATGATTTAACTCATGACTGATCAACTGTTTCGAATATTTGTTCCCATAAGGAGCTAAAAAATCTTCAGTATAAAGTACATGTGGACTGAGGAGATGACTTATCCCCATTTTCATCATCCACTTCATATGGAAAAACAGACACAGGATACACTACTGCTTCTAATCTGTTTATAGCGCCACCTTCTGACAAACACTGGCTTTAAGTTCACATGTTAGTGTGACCTTTTTGAGACACAGCTGTCCATCTAGTTTCTGTCAAAATGCAGCACAAATGAAACTGAATTTACACAAAATCAGAAAAAATAAAAGCACATATATGTTTGAGTTTTTCATATCGGAGCTGATCCTCATTTATCAGCTCCTCAATCAGAATCAACTGATAATATTCATAGAGTGCCTAGTTTTCATTTGGATCTAAATCTGCTTTCAGAAACCTTTTCCACTTTATTTTCTATATAAAAATATGACTAAAAGCAGCTGATTGAAATGCATGTAGATGTATTTTGAAGAAATATCTGAGAACTGAGTGTCATCACATCCACAGATTAAATCTTCATTGGTTCATCCCTGTGTCAAAGGTCTAATCTACGGATGCTCGTATTATTAGTACATGTAAACATAAATGCAACACGCACAGTTACTTACAACACACTACAACCCTCTTGTCTTAAGTAGAGAAAGAAAGATGAGCATGAATCTGGATTTGAAAATGTTCAGATCAACGCGTTTACTGCAGCTGTGGCTGTTGTTGGACACTAATACTAACATTTAATAAGAAACCAGGACTCAATCTGCATATCATTGGTTCATTCATTTTTCAAAATAAGACAAGGAAAAAACAACTTGTTCCTTCATTATTTGTTTCCAAAACCAAAGTGAAAAAACCAACAGTGGTGCGTTTTTTCAGTTTTCCTGTTTTTGTTTAGATTAATAATAGAAAGAAAGGATAATGGCAGTTTCCTGTTTTATCCAATTTTGACCTGAAGGAAATTGCGTAAACCCGGAAATGAATCGTAACCACCGAATGAAACATGACTGCCGTACTTGAAGATCATATGACACCAATTTTCTCTGTTATCTCGTCTCAGATCTTAGGGTGACCCTCTTAGTTTCCAGAAATACGACGTAGGTCTCCATCTTTGTCACTGCGGGTCACCGTCATTTCTGGTTTACTCACCTTGCTTCTGGTCAAAATTGGATAAAACGGAATACGGCCGTTAACCTTTTTTCCATTATTAATTTAAACACAAACAGGAAAACTGAAAATCTGCATCGTTATCTTTTTTCATTTTGGTTTTGGAAACGAATAATGAAGAAATGTTTTTTTTTTGGTTTTATTTTGAAAAACAATTGAACAAATAGATACATGGATTCAGGACACCTGCAGCTGAAGGCGATAGACAGCAACCTTATTTGTCCTCAGTTTCTTTATTTAATCTGCATTAGTCAACCTGTTCGTTTAGATCTAGATGATGTTCTTTTCATATCAGTCAATATCTATGTTTATTGCGATAAACATCTCTTTAGAGTTTGAAACTTTTTTTTTTGGTTCTGAGTGAAAGTTGAGGAAACCTGATGTTGTCTATGGGTTTAGATGATTCATAACAGATAAAAATAAAAAGACAGTATGATATAAAATATGAAAAAAAAGATTATATGAGGTTTAAGAGATGTAACAAGAAATCTAAAGAAAAACAATGAATATGGTGTAAATGCAGCAGCATGAGAATGTCAATGTACACAAGACAAAAAAAAAAAAAAAAAACGGCAAACAGATTAAAAAAAAAAATCCTAAATTATGCACCGACACTGAGAAATATGCAAAAGACAAAAGTTTTGTAAAATTTAGTTAATTTTGAATATGCAGCAAAACCCAATAATCCTACAAAGTCCTTGGAAATGAAACGTAAGAAAACTAAGTAAACAAGTATTTGTGTAAAAACAAAATAGGACTTCATTTGCATATTTGAAAAGAAGTGGAATGGAGTAAAACTTAGTTAACATCAGCCTTTCTCCACAAACGGTCCATCATTGAGCTTCTTATCAACATAAAAGTACATTTTAGATGAAAAAGTAAGAAACAAACAAGACAAAAAAAGACACTGAAAGGAAAAACAACTCAAGACAAAGTAGTTTAATTGGATTTTTCAATAAGATGAAAACAATAAAATGTTTATCTGAGATGAACAGAATAAACCCAACAGACAGAATCAAAATGTAAATATAATATGATGTTTAAAAAGGAAAAAAGAAAAATAACAGTTGTCATCGCTTAGCTTAGTTTTTTTTTTTTTTAAAGCAAATGTCATGTTTCCATTTAGTAAAGTGTTGATGAGCAGCTTCTCTTTGATTTATTTTTTTAATTATTATTTTTTTAAACTTTGTCAGACTTGCTGTTGAATCTCTCAGACCTCAGCGCAGCTTTAGGCTTTAGTCACTAAAGCAGTTGTATGCGTTTCGATCCCTGCTGTATCCACTGTTCTAACTGTTCACGTTGCACTAAGATCTGATGAAGTCCTCGTAGATTGACATGACGTTAACAGGCTCTGGGCTCTTTTTTTATTTCATTCACAGCTTCTGTAGGAAAACTCTAATGGATATAAATATATATATATATATATATATATATATATATATATATATATATATATATATATTTACTATGTCGCACCAAAACTAGACATGCATTTGATCGGTTATGTTAGAAATTTTTAAAGATATTTTGGTTGAATTAGAGGACACAGGTATGTGGGATGTTGATGTAAAGCATTATTGACATGTGACTCGTCCTTGTATTTTTATGCCTTGTTTATGGGTCTAGTTGTATTGATGTGTGAACCATGAGGGCTGGATTCTGACTCTTTTCTTAATTCTACTGTAAAATCCAGTTTCTAAGTTAATTTGTTCCTGTTCAACCAACACAAAGACATTAAAAGCCACAACATGCAGAAGCTTAATAGTGTCATCATCTTGTTTTTTCTCTTTTCATACAGTAATTATCTTGTCGGCATTTTACGTAACTCCAATAATTATCACTCCGTGATTTTTCTCCTTGTTTTAGTTTAGTTTCAGTTATTTCACACTTTATAAGATGAAAAATACATAAGCAAGTATAAATACAAATAAAATACAACAGTGCTAGGGATGCTAAAAGCTTAATATGTTTACATAGATCCTCCCTTCATCAACTTAATTAACATCAAATTAGCAAAAAATAACTTAAAGTAAATAAAACAATACAACAAATACAAAAAATATTTACCATTAGTTAGTCACATGTGGACATGAACCAAATGTATACTTTAAAGAGAAATGGCAAAACTAAAAAGTTAGGAAAATATAAAGGGTTATTTATAAAAGCAGCTTTAGTATAACTTGAAAGTTATACTAAAGCTAAAGTTACACTGGGGACAGCCATGGCTCAGTTGGTAGAGCAGGTCATCCATTAACCAAAGGGTTCACTAATGTGAAGCGCTTTGGGTGCCTTGAAAAGTGCTATATAAATCTAATCCTTTATTTTTATTATTAAAGTAGTAAAGAAGCGACATAATTTAAATCATTTATTCAAGTTTTTCTAAACACCGGGGCCCGTGTATATGATTGTAAAAAAAACCAAGTAAATGAAAAAACATGTTGAGTAATATTATACATGTATTGTTGCCAAATGTTTTATGCATTTGTAGATCCACTGTGATCCTTAAGCTGTAATGCATATATTGCAATGCAATATTGTTAAAATAGTTTTACAAAGATGTCGACATTTTCATAATGTACTGTCATCTTTTCACTCTACAATTGAATTGTCGGTACTTGTGAAGATTAGGCATTTGCTGAATACTTGTTTCTTTTGTTATGTATTCAGTTAAACACTATGTATTAAGTAGTATATACATCTATGTGCTTAACATCGTATTGTTTTCATGCGTTTGGCATCAGTGTCAAATAAGGACAGAGCTGAGATGGCAGTGCAGGCACTCTGCTATAGATCAATAAGGAAATGAGAAAAGCCTCCCAATGTAAATGTAGGGTTGCACTTAATATTTTGCTCTTTTAAGAAATGCAGGCTGCAGACCTTCGTATGGCATGGGGTGTGGGGACAAACTTTTCACATCGGATGTGGACCAGCCATTCCTATCTTAGCTCTAAATCGCAATCAAACACATGAAAGCTTAACATGCTATTACATTTGGACAGTGACGTACACAACAGTGATCATGGTATTGTTTCTGTTGCCTTAGAAAATGAAAGTGGCCCTTTTGTGGATGACGGGTCAAAAATGGAGAAAAACATCTTGGGTTTAGCAGATACCCGGCTACGTGTGGATGCATGCAGGATAGTAACTCTCGAGGACCAGGATTTAAGACCCCTGACCTACAGTCTTCAAGTTTCTGATGTCAATGCACATCAACAGTGAGAGCTAAAAGAAGCTTTATGAAAAACTGAGTATCCAGGTATGAAAAGGAAATTCCTGGTTTTCCCTATCTCTAGTCATTGTGAAAACAATTTTTTGGTGACTGTGACCTTTGACCTCTACTCACCAAAATGTAATTGGAACCTTTCCTGACAAACAGACAGATGGACAAACAAATAAAAACAATATCCCTTGCCTCCCTTTTAAGGGATGGGTTAATAATGAGATAAGTTACTTGAGTTGATGTAGCATAAACATGTGGAAATCACCATAAAGATAATTTTAGGTCTTTAAGGGTAGAATGTTTTCAGCAATTCATTTTAGTTTTATTGTATTATTGTTATTATCTTCTTGTTTATTAGGTTTTGTATGAATGTTAAATCTGTTCCTGGTTGCATTTTAATATGATTTGTCTGAAAGTGCTTTAACTCATTCATGTGCGTTCACGTCTGCGGCGTTCATTTTCCATATCACCGTTTCAGCCCTGACGTTGAGCTGTGTGAGGATTAAACACTTACAGGGATTATGAAAAGAGAAGGTGTTCACGTGTGCAAGCCTGTGACTTCTGATCAGTGTGAAGCCATGGATCTATGGTGGGAACAGACCCCACACCCCCTCCCCTCCAGAGTAAAGAACATGAGGAGCTTAAAATAATGATCTGAAGAAAAGCAGATGAAAACACACCCAGGAGATGAAATGAAAATACTGATTCTTTACTGCAGTAAAAGTGATAAAACTCCAGGACTGAAAATGTCATCAGACTATAAAGTTAACATGTCAATGTCATGCCATATTTTGATTAATCACATAAACAACTGAATAAAAATAATGAAGTCAAGTCAAATAATTTTGGCTCATTTTCTCTGTGTCTACATTTATTTTACTCGTACATTTTCATTGTTATGTCTTTGACGTTGCTTTCATGTGATATGTTAATCTTACATTCTTACACATACAGTTGTACATTTTTATTTATTTTTTTAACCTCATGGCTTCATCTTGTGACATTTGCTCACATGTTCATCTATTTTCATCTAGTACTTTTATATCTCTTGTGTTTTTCATTTTAAATTTGACATCCTTTTCCATGTTTTTTTTCTTCAACATGTTTGTGTCGTCAGATAATTTTCTGTCATATATATATATATATATATATATATATATATATATATATATATATCATTACATACTTTTGGTAGTTCTTGTTTTGTCTCTTAGGTCATTTGTCTCATGTTACATCTGTTGTCATTTTAATTTTACGTCATTCACATCTGCCATGTTTTAACTTGTTCTATCTTTTAGGTTTGTTTATTTGCCTTACATTTCTTTTACATTGTTTGGGTCTTACAAGTTACACCTTTTACTTTTTTTTAATGTTTCAACTATTATGTCTCGTATGTCTTACTTTGGATGTTTTCTGTAGCTACATGTTTTACCCTCTTGTTAAACTTCTTGTCTGGTTCCACTCCCACACTCTGAAACCTTAAAGTTTTTTTTCTTCAAACCATTTATTTTTTTATTTAATTCTTGTTTCTCCTAAACCTATTTTAATGTTTTATTGATTTTGTTTCGTCTTTAACTTTTAGTTTCAAGGTGATAAATGGGTGAGTGACGTCATGTCCATACTCGGTGCTCGCGGAGTGGGAGTCCCCAGAACGCGCACGCAGGAAGTTCCTATCCTGTCGAGAGCGCGATTTATGACGTAAACGACTTACCGCGCAGTGATGATGGCGGTGCGTGAACGCGCAGTAAAAGTAATGGCTGCTCTGGATCGGCGGGTGCCTAGCCTCGATGATTTCGTGGGTCAAAGCTGGACTACCTGGGTCGAGTGGGCCGGTGTAACGGCGGCGGATGGTAAGCAAGCACCGTGGCGCAAACACGGGCAGCTATCGAGACGTTTGACCAAAGCATCGGGTTTTATTTTCGTGGAAACGGAGGACAGGGCTAACCATGTTACCCAAACAAAGACCCTGCCGGGTCCTAGCGCTGGGTGGGTAACATGTTGCTCCGCTCCATGTCCCGCTGCATCCGCTGTCTACAACAACAAATAACTCATAGTTGTCGTGATATCACTGTTTATGTGTGTGCGATGGAGCAGTGGTTGTGGACCAGGCTGCCAGTGTAAGAACGATGCGTTTCAGTGCAGCGGACCGAGCCAGGCAGCGGTGGCATCAGAGCGGAAGGAGGGTAGTGTGGACGGCGGGGCGAGCAACTTCTCGCCGTGGAAGGCTAGGCTAGGCTAAGCTAGGCTAGCAGGACAGACTAGCCGCGACGAGGCACCGTTAGCATTAGCATGCTACGACTAGCATAGGAGGATTGAGAGTAGACACCGGTGACGGAGGAGGAGTCTGATGCTGTTGCCACCATGTAAATGCTGGCCCAGCCTTTGATATCAGCAACGTTACTCAGTGTTCTTTTCGCTTTATTTAATTACCCTCCGCATTATTCGGCGTCAGTGCCTTCGTTTAACTCCTATGAACATTTGTCTGTGAGGAAGAAAACCCCATTTGTATGACTTGTACCCAGAAAGTGCTCTTGCCCTTCCCAGCTCTGAGTATGTGCGCTCCCTCATTGTCTGGCATCCCTCCAAGTGCTACTCTGTCCATAACTATCAAATAAAGTCTTCAACCCCCGCACGCCAACATTAGCTGCCTTCTGATATTCACAGACTATGCCAAAATGATTAGAGCTCAGGGCTGTTTGTTTGATTAGCAGCAGTCAGATGGGAAGCAGTTGACCTGCAAATCAGTCCCTTTATATAACACAGCTGAAGGGCCTGTTGATGAGCAGAGTTTATACAGGAAGGTTGTGCTTTTTTATTGGTCTTGAGTCTGCAACGTAGTATTTGGATCACACCTGACCTCCCTAAAGGGATACTCAATATGGATGTCATTTGTAATGTTTCAGGGGCTGATGTGGACGACTGCAGCAAGAATGGCAAAAAGGCTGCAGAGGCCATGTCACTCTGTAAGGAGGGTAAGTCTGCACATCATCGCCTCGAGAATAAGATAAAGGCCATTCCTGTTTGGGACATCTGAAAAGACATATTGAGAGCAGAAGTTCAAGATCCAGTGTGTCCTATATAATGACATCTTTCAGGAAACTTTCCTGTCCGTTCCCTACTGCGGTCTTGAAAACTATGGAAATCCTTAGTCAGGGTTTGTTTAGTCTATTCTGGTTTTATGGTTGAGGAGATATTAAGTCTGGTTCACATTCAGACACATGTTACAATAATTAACTTTTACCCTGGGTTTCACCTGAATGGAAATGAAAAACAATGAAGATGAAGTAGGTTTTCAGCTACTGGAGAAATATGTGCTGTTCACCTGCTGTAAATTTGGTTGGCTTAGTTTTCCTTTCACTCCATAGTGACCTAATTAAATCCTGTTGTCCTTATTTTTGTTTTTCTTTTTTATTGGCAGTTACTGCCTTATAAATATCCTGTAAGTGGTCAGAAAGTCAGAATCACTTAAAAGAATTCTCATAGTGTTAATGAATCAAACTGAGCCCATCTCTTATGGCCAGACCACAGACTGGCTGCTTGGCCTACATTGGTCCAACAGAGGTTTCATACTGAAAATAAGTCATTCAGTTTTAAGAGTCACAGTGGACCCACAGTTGACATACAAATCTCTTTCTACAGTAATGAAAAATACCAACTCCCATTTTCACTTTATTACACATTTAGGAAAAAATTATGATGAATATCATATCCTCCCTAATGTGACACACTGGACCTTTTAATATTTTAATTTAGTGTGATATGACCAAGCCATCATCACAATAAGTGATATCTACTGATAGTTAAGCGATGCATGTAAAAAAAAATTCTCTTTTTTTTTGAGCCAAAGTGAAAGTTGAAGAAAAAAAATCTGATTCTATAATTAGATTTTTTTGTTTTAAATTTTTGTTACATACTTAAAATGAAGGCAATGTAAAAGATGATTATTTGTAGTTTTTAAGCTTTCCTTTATGGTCATTTAGCTTATCTAAAGGTAGAACGTGAACACAACTTAAATGAAAAGTGTTCAACCTCAGAGCATGCAGTTAGATGCGATTATTTATTTAGTTTTTGACAGGCCCTGAAGACTAAAATGTAATATTTCACTTGATAAATGATAATCACAGCTTTGGATCTCCAAGGTAAAAGGCCTCCACATATAATTATCGTTCATCACGATCAACTTTTCTTCATTTTTCTGAATCCATACTGATCTCTAAAACCTCAGTGAACTCTGGCTTAGTTTTTCTGTGGTTTCCACATTTCCATGTTAGAAACAAGTCTGGAGGCGACTATTAAAGCTTTGTACCGTTGTACTTTGGCACCGTCTGGCCCAGAGCCAGTCCGTCTGAAGCAGCAGCTGTCCGTCTGCTTGGCCGACGCTGCTTCCTCGTCTGTCTATACCTGCATGTCAGAGCAGATCAGCAGGACCAACCTGACGGTGTCACGGTGACCTTCAAAACCCATGTCGCAGGAGAATAGAATGTCCTGTTTTGAGATTAGGGTTTGTCACAATCTGACATAAAGAAGAAAACCACAAGTAATAACAGTTGATGTTTTCATGTTGTTGAGTGTAGACTGTCTTCATTTTCTCTATTTTGGTATTTTGGTTTAATCTCTTTTGTGGATGGAGTTTGCATGTTTTTCCCATGTCTCCATGGGTTCTCAGGTTTCCTGCCACCACCCAAAGTCACTCAGTATTTAACCGCTCAATAAAAACCAGCCGTAGGTGGGAATTATTGTTCTGTATATGTCAATCCTGTGCGAGCTGGGGACACACTCAGGGTGCTCCCCGCCTTCACCAGACAGTAGTTGGAATAGACTCGGGCCTCCCTTTAGCTTAGCCGTGCTAGACGCCCCTAGCGGCAGCAAATCTGATTTAGCCCCCCTCCCCTGACTAATGAAGCATTTTTAGACCCATACATGCAATGAATGGGGATAGTGCGGCTAGCGTAGCCTCCCTTGACTCTTCACAAGATTAACTAGTTCAAAAAATAAATGAATTTGTTGGGTCAAATTCATATAATAGGAAAAGGTGCAATACTATTCAGTTTTGGTATTACTGTAATTAACCACCAAAGCTGCAAACAAATCATGACTAGAGATGTGACTTTTGGTCCAAAACACTGTTTGAACGTATTTCCACATAGAACCAACACATAATGCATTTAATAACGATAGAGTGCACAGCAATATTAGTGAAATAACGATGGAATGACTCCTTTAACTGTCTCAGCGGAACCAGGTGAAACAGCTGATTTCAGCTGCAATGTCGAACGGATTTAACAACAATAGTCACATGAATCTACGCCAGGTTTTTATTAAAAAAAATATAATGTCCACATGTTCGGGGCGGAGGCGTGTGCGCAGCCTATTGACTATTAACACTATTAATCCAGCTGCCAAGAACACGCACTCTGGCAGCACAGACGTCGTGGGCACAGAGAGGTACACGCTTACCAACTTTGGCAGGTGGTGGTTTTTTTTTTTTTTTTTTTTTTTTTTTTTTTTTTAGTTTTTTTTTTGGTTGTGCATCTTTCTTGTGTTTTCAGCATTTTGTCGATGCGGTGTGTTTGTCCCTGTCAACCACCGTACAATGTAAGTCAATACGGCATTCTAACCAAGTGAAATGTAATACAAGTAATGCAGCATTTGAAATTAGTATTTGATATTGGAGTGTGTCACGAATATTCGAAAATCATGTCCCATCCCTAATCATGAAAAGACCTGATTATATGGAAAGTGATTCAAGACAAAAACCAAATTAGAAGCACAAAATCTTTCCAGAATCTTTTTTTTTTTTTCATATATCACAGAGTGCTATGGTAAGAGGGATGAGCATATTCCTGTTTCCAGTAAAAAACAATGAAGCAGCCTGTGGAAACAATCAGACACTGGCAAAAAGTTTAACACTAAAACGGAGGTGTGAAAGATTTGATCAAACCTCAGTAAATGGCACCACAAATTTGTACTTTCAACCAGTTTTGAAATACAATCATTTTGCAAGATGAGATGGAGACATTAACACTGTGTCATACAGAAAATAAAGTGCAAGTTTAACAATTAAAAAAACTCAGAAGTGTCAAGGGAACATCTTATTTCTGATTTGTTAGACTAAGAATATACATACATTTCATCAGACTATTTATCTGTTGTGTTTTTATCAAAGGTTATTCGGAAAAGGCATGATCTTTGTTTGACATAAAAAGGTGCATAAATATAACAAAACCTGAAAAAATAGAAAATAAGATTATTAGACAAATTGTGATGGTAAGCATGGGCAGGGAATTTGAAAGATAGGTCCAATGTCCCTGTGCTCATCTGGACTGCACAACTGTGATGTCTGGCTATCAACAACAGGGAGTCATTCAATAGATGATAAAATCAGAATTGAAATCCGATGAGAAATGAGGGTGGAGAAGCGATTTTAGTGACAGAATGGAAAAATACACAGTTGTAAACAAATTGTTTACAAAGGCAAATTTCGACTTAACAAAGTGATACGTTTTGTGCCTAATGCTTAGATCTATCTAATGAATTAATCAGAATTGAAATCAATTGAGAATTGAGGGAGAAGAGATTTTAGTGAACTGTGGACGACGATGAACGGATGAGCTAAAAATGTGGAGAAATCACAAATAATTTTCAAAAAGTCATAGGAAAGCATCCAACACCAACAATCACTTTAGACCAGGGGTCTGCAACTCTGGTCCTAGAGAGCCACTATTTTGCATGTTTCAGACATATCCTTCCAACGCAACAGATTCAAATGATCAGCCTGTCATCCAGCTCTGCAGAAACCTGATAATGACTGTTGGAAGAGGGAAATATTTAAAACATGCAGGAGGGCAGCTCTCTAGGACCAGGGTTGCCGACCCCTTCTGTAGACCAATAATCATTCATGAGTGGATTTTTAAAAGCTGATCGTGAATTGATTGTTAATGCTCATACATTTTGGTATGAATATGGATTTAATTGAACATCCAGAGTAGGGATGTTAACCGATGACCGTTTGAACGATGGTTGACTGCATCAATGTTGTCCAGTCATAATTTTCTGTTGTCTGTTAAAAAAAAAAAAAAAAAAAAACAGCCCGCATCCGTCATTCCACTGCACAAACTTTTTTCCATTGTAGTGTAGACTATAAAGAGGAAGCTTTGTGATCTCTCTATAGCATATCGTTAAAAATGATGAATTTGAGCATTAGCAATAAAAGACGGAATTTATTAATAGCAAACACAGAGCTCTATTCATCTATGTGGTACGACCGTTTCACACCAGTTTAGAACATTTGCTCAAAACATAAACAAAACACAAAGCTGACCTGAGGTAATAGAACTTCTAGAGCTCGCAGCTAGAGACTGGGACAGTAAGTTGTCACCATGACAACCCAAAAGTGCGGTGGATGAGTTGTGTTATCCATCTGACAGACCTACTGACAATGACGTAACGGGTGGACTACGACAAAAGGAGTTTGTGCAGAACTGACGCAGGCTGGTGGACGTCACTAAGGTTCTTTTTTACACCATATTTAGCAGCAGAATTTACCTGAACATTAAAGATTTTCCCTATGTGTGACGGTTTATAAAATGAGCTTTTAACATAACATCACTCAACCTGACTCGTGTTTAAAAAGCGAAGTGACTGAAGCGCGCCACGGTGCGTAATGGTTGTGTGTGTGTGAGCCGACAAAGCAAGTGTTTTCTCGGTGACCGACTTCCACTGGTTAATGAGACTTGTTGATCGGCCAATATTTTTTAAAATTAATTTCTCGTTTCCTAATCAGAGTATTATTACATAGATTAATAAACATCAATCACTGAACACTAAACTCAACATGTTGACATCTTACTCTTATCATTTATCTGTAATTACATGATGATATGAAATCAACATTTGTCCAGTTTAAAGGATGATCCTAAGTGTAAAGACAAAGTGAATATGAAAATGATCACAATCGGGACAGAGTGCAACATAACAGAAAAACAAGTCTTCCTCGTCGGATTATGTGATTGGTTTTCATTTCCTACTTTTGTGCGTTTGATTTAAAGAAAATAAGTGTGATCTGTTTGTCACTTATTTCAGAATGGTGTAAAAATATGACACAACAAACTACATAAAGACATTACAAAACAGTGAGTCATCAGTTTTCACAGCATTAAGTCATTTTGAGTTCTGATTTGATTTAGATAAAAATGATAAAAAAAAAAACAAAAAAATCTGTGGTCTGAGATGTGTATTTTAAGCTTGGAACATTAAAAAGATGTATTTGGCATGAAGGCCATTTAAATGAAATGATTAATCACAGCTTTATTAGACGGTGTAAAAGTAAATTCTGATGGTAAAGATGTTTATTGCAGTTTATACTTTTATTGTGATAAATGTTGGTTATTGTTCAGCCCTTGTGCAGTGTGAATGTTCCCCTTCTTAGATTAGATCAGATTTGGTAGCATTTTATTGAGCCCCCTGGAAATTGAGGTTCCAGTACCAACAGCCAATTTACACACAAATAAATATTTCAAAACAAAAAGGGCATATCATAATTAAAAAAAGGTTTTAACAGGAGCAGAACTAATTGTCATAATACTTGTCCTGCTGGCTGTGTTCACTGATGTCCCTCTTTTGTGTCTGTGCTCGTCCTCTGTTCTCTCAGACATGTCCATTTTCGGCCTTTATCCTGGACACGACGACTTCTACTTGGTCGTATGTAGCCACTGCGGTCAGGTGGTAAAGCCGCAGGCCTTCGAGAAGCACTGCGAGAGGCGGCACGGCCCTCTAGCCAAGCTCTATGCCCGCCTGCGCTCCCCCACCTCGGCCCCCCAACCCCAGCAGAGACCCCACCACGGACACTCGCCTTCCCATGGGACCAATACCGCCACCGCTTCATCCTGGGAGGGTCGAGGACAGGGCGTGGGGCCTGTACGAGCGGCCCCGCCCTCACCTTCTACTCCTCCCCAATACAGACACTCCAAGAACTCCAAAGATGGAGTCCGGTAAGAAAGGGGGGGGTAGAGATTATTGTATTTCCATTCATTGAAGAGTACCGTATTTTCCGGACTATAAGGCACACTTAAAAGACTTTCATTTTCTCTAAAAATAACAGTGTGGCTTATATATGGATTAATTCTGGTTGTGCTTAATGACTTGGAATTTAGACTTTTTATCTCATCATTTAGACTTCACTTAATGTGCCTTATAGTGTGGAAATATGGCTGTTTATTTCTGAAGGAGAACTAGGTAACTGTCCCTTATCTCTTTCACTAAACTTTCTATTGTTAATGTAACTGTTAAATGAAACCTCATACTCTCCTGTCGTCCTTCTTGTTGTTTGACATTTAATATCTGTAGCAAAACTAATAAATTTTTTTGTAAGCTGGAAAAAACTACTTAAATGCTGCTGTTAATAGTAACCTCAAAGAACATAAATGGGCATCACTAATGAGTAGTACTTTTTTGTGGTGGGGGGGTGGGGTCTAGTATGTCACTGAACGCATTTTACGTGTACATTGATACTTGGATCATTATCTGATTATTAGAGTGATCATGTAAACACCATAATCTGGTCTGTTTTATCAGATAATAGCAGTAATCTGATGATGACAAATCAGATTAACACACCCAGATTTTCCCTCAGTAAGCACATCAGATCTAATTATTAGAATTATCTGATTTACTAACAGTCATTGGATTTTTATGGTCATGTAAAGAGGCTCAGTGTCTCCATGTGGACTGGAGCTGATTCCACCTTGTCTATAAAACGATCCTTCCTCTACAGTAGGTTTATGGTTCCATTGTAGTGGAAGGTGTGTGTGTGTGTGTGGGGGGGGGGGGGGTTAATCAGTATCTTTACCTTCAAGTGTTACTAAACATCATTGTCTCCTGGTTTTGCAGACATTCCCCCCTGGACAAGTCGTCCCACAGCAGCCACACGGAGTCGTCGGTGTTCAAGCAGCCGCCGCCTCTGGAGCCTCAGATGAGCTCTCCACCCCCATCCCTCAGAGACCCCCCCTGGCCACACGGAGGAACGCCGCCTGGGCGACCTTTGTCCAGCGACAGACCTCCCACCCAGAGGAAGGACTCTACCGTGGCATCTGTAGTGCCAGGCCACCGAATCCCCAGACCCTACAATAAAGTGGCCTCCAGTAAGTACACGTGGATGTGGGTGTTAAGTTCACTTAGTCACGAATTAGTACGGTCCTCTTTAAAGGGTAGTCACCCAGGATGTTTTAGAGCAGAAAAAATGTGTGAATTTGTATGTACATCCCTTCCTCCTGCAACTTTCTCCTCTTGGGTCTAAATTTAATGAAAACTTCAGATAGTGACCTGATGCTGCAGCCTAATTTGAGGCAGACTTGAGCTGTAGAATTGGATTTAAATCATTTGACAGTCTGCGAGCTGTAATTCCAGCTGTCAATCACATACACCCTCCCTTCTTCTGTTTGAAAACACCCATGATTGCCCAGAAACATCAATCACAGAGTAGATTCATAGCCTCAAAGTAGAGGAAATGAATAGATGCATTCTCATGTCCTCTTGGAAACATCAATTACAATATACTCGGTGTCCGTTATGGATTTTTAGAACAAGGCTATGTGAAGTGGTTCTGTATCGTGCTGATATTCCAAATCATGCTCACCAGCACCAGGAAGACATGCACCAGAAGTCAGTCAGGATGGATTATAACCACCAACCATATGGTGGTTTCTTTTGAAAATTGATAATTTTCATCCCAAAACAATGTACTTTGATCTTTCTAATTTATTATTAGACTCTTAAGAATCTAATTAGATCCATTTTGAGCTTTATGCTATAACCTCATTATCAATAGTGGATGTATTTGGTATTAATATATCTATATAGGGCATCCGTGGCTCAGAGCTGGTCGTCCAATAAGCGAAGGGTTGGAGGTTTGAATTAGCCAGAATCACCTGCCTGGAAGATTTGACCTGAACAAACATGGAGAGAGAAACATGCAAACTCCACACAGAAAGGCCCGCATAGTCCGGGAATGGAACCCGGGCCTTTTTGCTATGGGGCAAGAGCGCTAACCGCTGACCCACCGTGCTGCTGCAGTGAGAATGTGAGAGCAAATGAATAATGAGTGTAACTAACTAATGTAAAGTGCTTTGAGTGGCCAAAAAAATGCTATATGAATCCAATCCATTAATAATATATCTGGATAAGCAAAGGTTAGATGTAGGGGAGAATTGAATATGAAGAAATGTTGATATTTCACGTGAATACAGTATGTGATTGAACTGGACTCTCTGTGGCTCATTAGCATCAACCAACCGACTGCTAATGGAGTTCAAATCTACAAAGATGGCAAATAAGTGAGGGTTTATGTCCTGTTCAGGAGACCAGTAGATCTTATTATCGAGGCAAAAGCCAAAGCTTGAAGAATCTGCAGGAATTTTATTTTAACTTTTACTCATTACTTTTTAAATCTGAGTTGCAACGATTTGAATCGTAAAGCATGGGTCAGAACAGACCAGTGTCTGTCTCTAATAATTAGACACAGACCTGTTGGCTTCATAAGTTACATGCTGATCATTTCATGGTTTGTCTGTGGAAATAACTCAACAGTCTCTATCATTAATGGGAAATGCTGTTTAATATATGCATCACATGGGCAGAACAAGTTCCATAAACATTAGTTCCAGGTTTCTATGAAGTCAAATATATCTAAATTATTCACTCAATAAAAACTAGTTAACTATGAAATTCAACTCTGCCCTCACCATTTTGACTGATTATTTAAAGCATATTGTTTATCTTGCATGAGAAAATTGGAAAAACATGAAATATGTCAGGAATATCCTTCTATTCCTCAGTTTGACCTCGGCTCATGCGTCGACTTCTTCGTAAACCTACTGTCAAGTGGTTTAATGTTGTCATGAATTATGACTGGGTTCTGTTATTTACCTCCAGGGGAATCAGTCTGGACTTGCTCTATAGATTTTCTTTAATCAGTGTTGGCCGTTTGGATCGGGAAAGTGATAAATTGTGAAATAATGTTTGTTATATTTTGTCCAGACATGTGGAAGACAATGACATAATGTAGTCTGAAACAAACTAAAGCTGTACATGCTGAGGCCTGAACATTTCCTGAAGCCAGACAAGAACATGCAGATCAAGTCAACACAGAGGAATGAAATAAAGCCACAGAACTGAAAGCTAGTAATATCACAAGAAATGATCATATAACAGTGATAGAACACCTTTATTATTATTTCTACTGTACATATTCACACCATCCGTTAAAGTCTCTAATCGATGTAAAGTAGGGGTGTAACGATGCACTCATTTGTCCCAAATGATTTTGGTTCAGGGCCTTTGATACAATATGGACGGGTACCGAATGAATACATCTAGCGTATGTGAAAAATGCAAACACTCAAAGCAAGTAAAACCCATGTGCAGGGTTTCCTCTATATATGTTCAGCAGCTGCAAATTCTCGGCAAAACCCCCCAAAAAATAACTGATGCTGAAAAGCCAGGTTGGATGTTCGAAGTATATTAAATGATAACTCCTTTTTTTTTTTTTCAATTGGGGCCTTAATTATGATGCAATTTGAATTGTTCTACTCACCCATGTTACTTTTTTCAATTTTGATTCCTCTGGAAGAAATGTTCACAGAGATATCCACAAAACTCTCATACATTGAGAGTTGGCGGGGCAGTGACTTGCAGATACTGAATCAGTTATTTTGTTCAAATCAGTTAATAAGTCCATTGTGATACTTTTATTTTTTTAATTTATCATTTATTCATCCAGGCAAGTCATTAAGAACACATTCTTCTTTACAATGACAGCCTGTCAAGAGACCGGAGTCACTTTAGGGGAAAGTGTAGAGGGCTGCACACTAAAAACGGATACAAATTTCACATAAAATGATGGTTAAAAAATGTGCAAAACACATCAAACACTTCTTGATGAACCAGTAACATAAACCACAGCAGACAGCGTAAATTGTACAAAGTATCACAACATATAGCGGTCATACTGGGTTATTGTGGTCAGAAGCAGTGGCAGGTGTCCTTGAGAATGTGCGTTGTCACTGCTAACGGCTACTTTCATCAGTTGTTCGGCAGTGTTTTCGGCCGCTACATGCAGGTGCACAGCTGTTAGCAGTGCCAATGCGCATTGATCACTATTGAGAGGAAGTAGCTCCAAGCAATTATGAGGTGTGAGCTTTTGTTCCGTGACAGTTTTGTTGTGCAAATACATCACTCATTCGAACATATTGTTTTGAGAAGACATTTTATTTTGTTGAGCCCAGGAAGCGTGCTGGGACTACTTTCACTTTAACATGCACGTCGACCAGAACTCGACTCACATGACACTGTCAGGGGTAAGTCACTGTGGGTGCACCAGAGTAAAGATGGTGATTCCATACAAATTCATGTGGAAAAAAAACAGGCTATATATTATGTCCTCTATTTTAAGTTGCTTTGGATAAAAGCATCTGCCAAATGTAATGTAATAATGTAATGAAAAATAGTGAATTATCCCTTTAATTGTGATTTTTAAACATCATAGTTAATTGATCATCCAGGCTGCCAAAAACCATTTCATAAAGTACAGTATATTAATAGTGGAATCAAAGACATGTTGGTATGTCCTTCCTGCAGGGAGTGAAATCAACATTACAAAAGCACTGCATTCAACATTCCACTATGAAAATGACAGAGACCTTCTGTCTGACACAGACGGTTCAGAAATTCACATCGTAAATATATTTTCAGTGTGTGAGCTTGCTTTTACTTCTGTACGGTTTGCATTCACTACCATTATCTACATAGCTTCAGGCTACCATTTCGCAACCCATTTACAACAATCTGGCTGCAGAGTTGTTGTACAGTAAAGCTGTTCTTCTCCAGCAGCTCAGACTGTCATATAAGCTTCAAGGGGGTGAACTTGTGAATTGATGCCATAAACATGTTCTGTTTGATTACAAGGCAAAGTGCATAGTTTGATGCTCCACAACAGTGGGAGACGTAGATGAATTAATAACATACAGTAGTTTAAAAAAAAGTTTTTGGACAGCCTTCAAATTTCATGAAATCACAAATATCATGAAATCTTCTTTTCAAAGTATGTGGCTGCATCAGTCAGACAAATGTTGTCACTTTTTTGTTGATTTTTTTTTTTAATTTGTTTGTTTAACAGGGACATTAATGAACATTTCTGTAAATGTGTCAGTATTTTCCGTGGGCCAGATGGTAGTACACTAGCATCCACAAAATTAAAATAATTTTAAATAAAATTCAGAACATTTTAAAAGGTAATGTTACACCTGCTCATGACATCTCTGTAGTCCACATACATAGTACAATAAAAAACAATAGGATAGACATTAGAACATGGGCAGGTGATCACACAGCATGGAACAGAACCAACAATACGAAAAAAACAAAAGGCACAACATGAGGATGGAAGAAAACATTTAAGACAATATGCAGCCTGCATTAGGAGACCTGTGGGATGTGCCATGGCTCAGTTGGTAGAGTGGGTTGTCTATTAACCAAAGGGTTGGCGGTTCAAATCCCGCTCTGTCCGGGTCAATGTGTTGTGTCCTTGGGCAAGGCACTTCACCTAACCCACACTTGCCTCCAGTGCCTAAACACAGGCCTAATTATCAGTGGCACAAAATGTCAGCCACACTTCTGTCAATCTGCCCCAGGACGACTGTCGCTACAAATGTAGTTTACCACCAACAGAGTGAGAATGTGAGAGTAAATGAAGAATGGATCAATAATGTAAAGCACTTTGGTTGTCTTGAAAAGTGCTATAGAAATCTGATCTATTGTTATTATTATTTGTATCATCAAAATGTTTGATGATTTTGTAAAATGAAACTCCTGGATATGATGGGACTGTTACAGCAGTATGTAAAGCAAAAGTAAAATAAGCTCTACATTGGGATGATGTGTGCTTTAATGAAGTTACAAGTGTTAAAGTGAGGCTTTCTGCAAAAAAAACAAAAACAATGGTTCATGTGGTAGAATGTAGTTTTTCATGTTTTCCTCTGTCTGTCCGTCCTCAGAGAGGGAATGTGATCTAGACAAACACTGTGGCGTCCTGGACCCGGACAGGAAGAAAGTCTGCACTCGCCTTCTGACATGCAATGTAAGCCTCAGACATATGACACTCTACCAAAACCATGTCCTCACCCTCTAGGATCTGTCTGTCTGTTTGATGTGAAGGAGTTCTGGGCTAAATACGGTACCATGACAAACGTGTTGAAGTCGGTAGAAAGGTTGAATTCCTGAATGAAAATGGAAGAAACCAGCAGATATTTGTGATTTTTAAATGTATGGAAAAGAATTGAGGGAAAAATGACACAAGATGCTTTAACACTGGATGCAGTAACGCAATACATAAAAGGCAGGACGTGTGGAAAAGGATGTAAAAGACACAATGAGACAAAAACTACACACAATACAAAAGCTGGAAGAAGTCACAAGATAAAAATGGATATAAAAGACAAGATTAGAATATTGTAAATAATGAAAAATGAAACTAATCTAAAAAATACATTCTTAATTTTTATGCACGATGAAAACATTTCAAGCATTTTTAGCTGATGGAAACAAATGAACCTGTAAATCTATAGTTTGTCTGTAGTTTATACTTTACTTTTTCAGTAAAATATATATTAGACATTTGTTGCAAATCAGAGGCGTGCTCAGTCCCTTTCGAGATTAGATTAAAAAGCTGTTCTGAGGGGTGCTCTTTGGTTCAAGGTGAATATCGTCAAGTTATAGTTGAAAAGAAACAATCTTTTCTTCACCTAGGCACTCCCAAACTGATTTAAATATAGACATTTTTAACAATATTGAGTTTGGAGTGCCTTGGTGAAGAAAAGTTTTTTTTTCGTTTTGTTTTTTTTCCCTTTTCAACTAACTCATAGGTGTCAAACACAAGGCCTGCGGGCCATATCCTGCCCGCCAAAGGGTCCAATCCCGCCCTTAGGATGAATTTGTGCAATTCAAAAATAGACATTAAGATATTAATCATTTTACTTCAGGTTACACATTCATATCAATTCAATGTGAAGTGGGTCAGACCAGTAAAACACTATCATAATAATCTATAAATAATCACAACTCTATTTTTTTATTTTGTAAATGTCAATATTTTCACTAAAACAAAGTATAATTTCACAAAATATTTGAATAATCTTGAACAAATATATTTCTTTATATAATATTTCTTTTTTTTCTTAAGAGAAGTCAGTGCAATTTTAAGAATAATTTGTTTGATATTGATTATTTTGTGTGTTTGATCCAGTATGATCTGCAAGTTATAATAAACATGTGGAAATGATAAAACAGAAGCATAATATTGTTTAAATTAGGCTTATTATTTTATTTGTTTTTCGTGTTATTCACAGAATAGTTTGTCAAGGTAAACATTTTCATTATTTAATTTTACTTTTTTCACTCTAAAATATAGAGAAATATTTGGAGTTGGCATTATTTATGTATCACTATATTATTATTATTTCACAGGTCGACCCACTTCAGATCAAATTTAGCTAAATGTAACGACTGAACTAAAATGAGTTTGACACCCCTGAACAAACTGCACAGTCGAATCTTAGATATTTTTTTTTTCATTTCAAATATAACCAAAATCTATTTCATGTCACTGAATGACAGGAAGTTGAGTACATCTTTACATTAATAAAATCCTCACTAGACTGTTGTAAGAGTCTTCAGGTTGTGCAGGACTAAGCAGAATACAAAGGAAAAAGCACAAATGAAAGGGCAAAGTGACACCGGCAGAATGTGATCCGGGAGGTGGAGCGGAGAACCCCGGCTCCTGGTTTCTGATCCTCAACTCTGTGACACTGAGGCAGAACATGGCTGCAGAACAGGAAGTAGTCCTTATAAGGAAGCTGTGAGAGTAGGAGGAAGTGAGTGTGAGAGGCCACAGACAGGATGAGTAACAGGAAACAACAGGAGAAGACGGGAAACGCTTATATATCACACCTGATCGGATGATGTAGACAAACGCTGAATGCTGCTCCATGAGCCGGGAAACCATAACTATTCTTCTGTTTTTATATCACAAGAGTTTTATTTATTGTGACGGACAAAATGTTCCCAGTGCCTTTGTCTTGTTGAGTAAGAATTCAGACTAGTTTTATTTTTGAATCAGAAATAATCTTTGACGAACTGAACAACCACCATCCACCAAAACCATCCACTGATGTAAAATGTTTAAAACGTGTTGATCCACTGATTCTATAAATACATATAAATGTGTGTAAAATACAGTTTGTGATCTTCTCCTGATATACGACCCATCAGAGGGTCTGTAGTGAACGAGGAAACGCCATCTTCTACTGCAGGGGGGTCAAAATCATCTTAGTTCACTTCTGCATTCAGCCCAATATCATATGAAAACGACCAGACCAGTAAAATAATAACAGTGAAAAAAGTCAAATGACATAATGTTTATATCTATGTTTCCCTCAAAATGTGAAGAACATAAACAACTTGACGTGTCTTCAGAAAAACAAGTGTAATTTTGACCATTTTCTGCCTCAGTCAATCAGTTTGTCATTTGCTCATGTGCAGAACAACTTTCATTTCCATTACAAATACATTAAATGTTTAGTAACAGGCAGAATATTTGTAAAATGACACTTCTCTTCACATATATCAGCTGGTTCATATTTGTTCAGGTATTCATTCAGGTTTTTATAAAATGATGGCTTGTTAATATACAGATTTTCATGTAATTTGAGTTATTTTAACATTAAAATCAGCAGTTTTCATTATTTATAGGCAATTTTGATCATATTTTACTGCTTTGACCCAATTGACATCTAATCAGTCTGTATGTAGAACCTGAATTACAATTATTTTTACACCATTAATATATTCATTGTTATTCATCCTACGGGCCAGATTGGACCTTTTGGCAGGTTGGATTTGTCCGTCGGGCCTTATGTTTGACACCTGTGTTCTACAGCATTGATTCACCCGGAAAATTCATGGACTTTGATAAATGACAGTGGATGAAGATACTTGGTTTATGATCAATTAATGATGGATTTCACTGATAAAGTCACTTTTTCCCTCCGTTTTCTGTTTTGATATAAACTGTCAGTCCAGAAAAATAGTCGCACATGCAGTATTTGCAGGACATATTTACTTTGACTTTTTTGCCACATAATACTTATGGAGTGTCACAATAAGGTTTATTGTATTTTTTTCCATCCATAGTTGCATGCATTTTTGATTGATGATGATGATGGGGAATCAGACTCTTCATCATCCCAAATTAGAGTATGGACTTTTTGGAGGCTCATTTTTGTGTGAAAATTATGTCTCATGGTCCCTGAAGTATTCTGTCACACACCTGATGACCCTGGTGGTGTCCAATCTGTTAAACATTACAGACATGAGAGGACACTTACTGCATCAGATTAAATAACCAGTTCAAACATTATTAACCACTGAAGTATTTACCCATGGAAGGATCTGAACTATTAGCTTAGTTATTAAATTGAGTGTCAGTCTCCTGTTATCAAAACCAAAGGTGATGTAGTGAAATATTGCACGTGTTTTTTTTTTGAACGGGCAGTGTAATAATCTTTGTTACTTAAAAATGGGAAAACACAAGACAATGATATAATTAATATTTCATTTATTTAACTGTTTATTTGATGTGGACATAGCAGTTATATTGAACAAACCAGATGCATTGTTGGAGTGTTTTGGCATAAGTGCTAATTTACAACACCAGTCCACAGGAGGCTTTTTGTAAAATAAAAAGTTTAAAATATGAAATGGGGGAGAAAAGAAAACAAACAGGAAAAAATGTGTAGTGAAAAATAAATGGGGGAAAAAAAACTAAATGAAAATACCACAAAACTAGTTCTAGGTTTTGAAGTGTTAAGTGAATAATGAAATTAATAAAAATAAAATGGATAAAATAAGATAGAAACACAGCGGAGATGATTAAATCTCTTTGCTTTTTATGAAGATTTCATCTTCTGTCTTAAATTTGCGATGAACACATTATCATATTTAGAACATCTTTAAGAGTTATTCTACAAAATTAGTCTACTTTGATTTTATGTAGATTTTAATTTTACGTAGGTTTTCTTTTATGTCAGATGCATTACTTTGACTTTTCTTTTTATTCCAGGGAAATTCCACTGTACTTCTGAGTCTCTCGTTAATACAGCTTTTGGGTAGGTTTCTGTTGTTGCTGTAGCAGAGGTTAAAGTTGACCTTTGACCGTGTTCTGCTTCCTGCTCAGATCCACTCCATCCACCAGCGGAGGAAGGTTCTGGGACGCAGCAAGAACTTTGACCAGCTGGTGGCGGAGCTGAAGACCAAGGTTCGAGAGAAGGGGCCCCAGTCGCTGGAGGGAGGAACCGCCATCAGGCGGTCCCCAAGTCCAGAAGCCCCCAGGGAGCAGACAGGGGCCCCACACTGCAGGAGACCGCTGGCCAGCCTTCCAGCTTTCAGGTCTGTGGATTCACTGTGTCCCAACCAGTTTTGTTTTTTAACTCTCTGACCAATTCACTGTGAAGTCACTGTGGCCAGTGTTGTTAGGCGGCCATGGCTCAGTTGGTAGAGCGGGTCGTTCATTAACTGAAAAGTTGGCGGTTCAAATCCTGCTCTGCTCTAGCCAGTTGTTGTGTCCTTGGGCAAGGCAGTTCACCCTCCTTGCTTCCAGTGTCAGTCACACTAGTGTATGAATACATATGAATGTTCGGTGGTGATCAGAGGGACTGTAGGCTTCTGTCAGTCTGCGCCAGTGCAACTGTGGCTATGAATGTAGTTCACCACCACCAGAGCGAGAATGTAAGAGGGAATGAAATGCTTTGGGTGCCCTGAAATTACTACAGGTCATTTTTTTTTTACATTTCTTCCTTGGGGCAATGTTTACAGTTTGTTCAGTTTTTACAAATTGTTGTTTTTTAATTGAAATATTTTTTTTAACCATTCAAAATTATGGCCATATTTTGATGGAATATAACATGGAAATGATCAGCAAGATCAATAGAATGGAATTTCTTTTATTGTTATTGCAACAAATTATGCAGGACCCCCCCTGCCCCTTTAGGCTAACACAATATTATAACTAAAAGTAGAAATACATTTTTTTTAAGTACATCTGTTTATCACAATGTGAGTGGGGGTTATTGTTTGGGAGCCTGATAGTTATATAGCTACTATTTAACACTGATAGGAAGTCATATATGGACTTGGGTTATGACTGATCTCCTGCTTCAAGAATGTGACTTGAACACAGCGGCAGAACCCGACAACCTCGCAAATTCAAGTTATAGATTTTTGATAAAACCTGCTGGTGAGATACAGGAACACTGGTCCTATTTATACTCTGTGGTGTAAAGTAATAACGGTCATTATCAGGAGAGATATTGTAGAGCAGAGTCTCACTGGTTAGTTTTTGAAAAAGCACCGTCTGTTATCTAACCCACTTTTATTAATCTTTGGTTCATTTATTTGTGCATTTGGACCCAAATATTTCATAAAGTTTGAATTTGAACACTGCTGATGCTGCAAACTTACCTTTATATTAATTTTGGCAAAAATAGTGGATTTTTACAACTGGTTTTAATTCCTGCTTAGTTTGTTTCATCTATAATTAATTACATCCTGACATTTGCACATATAAGGTCAAGGCTCCTGACGAACATTTCTCTGAGATTGTCAGCAGCAGCAGTTGTCCATTCTGAAAATGGACAACTAAAATTTAAAGCAGATTACCTCATCAGATTACCTTATCAGTTGTTGTTTGACCGAGACAGAGTAGCACAGTCAACAACCTGGTGGGGGCAGGGCCTGAGTGAAGCAGGTGCATTTAAAGGGCCAGCACTGAAAATAAGCTTTCTCATGTCATTACTGAGAACTCGTGTTGAAAATGGACCTGTAGAGGTGAGCTAATGAAGAATCCAGACCCAAACAGAGCATTCACAATTTATGTAGACCAAAGGGAAATGTTTCCAAATGCATGATATTATATATATATATATATATATATATATATATATATATATATATATATATATATATATATATATAAATATATAAAACTCCTTTAGAATCAGAGCTTTGATGGAGTTTGGGTTCTGTCATTGGGATTATTTACTGTGACGTGATCTTAAAAGCTCATTTATTCTCTACATGGGATGTGTGGGTTTCAAATGGTACAAATGTCAAAATGTATTAATTTCATGTGTCCGTTGCATTGGAACTGGTGTTTGGCATCAGTCCACCAAATGACACCACTCTGAATTTACATAGCGGTCACATAGGGCAGTGTTTCCTAACCCTAGTCCTCGAGGAACACAACCCTGTGTGTTTTAGGTGTATCCCTCTCCAAACACACCTGATTCAAATCATGCCGACTATGTAGACATTTTATCAGTTTGTCAAAATAAATTAAATATAATGAACCGGCCAACTGCCGACTCTTATCTTCGGAATTCCCAATAACTGATGATGAGAGAATTTATTTCTCCGTATTTAGTCCGTATTCATATTTACCAACATCTGTCACCTGTCTGACCACCGTGATTTATGACTAGCGACAAACGACGAGCCATATACATGGTGTCCATGTCCATCAAAACAACCCTCAATGCATGTGATTGCTGCGCCAGTTTTGATTGGCTGTTGGCCTCTTGATGAATCTTTGGTACATGGTCTGTTAATTTCCCACTCACTTCACACTTGGTTTGTTTCAAAAACACCAGCGTTTCTTTATTAATTGGGAAGATGGTTTCATATCTTTATGGAGCATCTCTTGGTCACAAAGACTTGTGTGCCTGGTGTGGGGAACCAAATATAAATCCTCTTCCAGAGCTAAAAAAGAAATGTAAAACTGTACTCCCGCTCTGTCAAGATTGTGAGGAATGTCAAGAAGCCAGTAACAAAACAGCAGTATGGTAAGAGGAAATAAGTTGAACAGTAAATAGATAGTTGTATATGTCCACTAAAGCCTTCAATATTGGGGCCTTTATTTCATTAAATAATATTTAGATGTGGATAGAATTTACATTTGTTGAACTGTATTTTTGTTGAAAAAAAAATCAATAAAAGACAAAATGTTGATGTCAAATCAGATTTTATTGTATTTCAATCATCTAAAATTCATTTTTGCTCTTAAAACATTCTGTAAATATACATGTACATGTCAAATCTGAGGCAATGTGTTGATTTTCTAACTGCTGGAAAGAATAACTGATATTATAAATCTTAATTTTTGGAGCTTCTTTTTAGAAGACCGGTATATAAAATTGTAAATAAAATAAAATATGGATGACTGACCTACCTACCCAATTTTTCCTATCCATGTGATGGGAACCACATATATTATTTTGTTTGGCCTTATCAATCCATTATTCATTCACTCTCGTATGCTCCCTCTGGTGGTGGTAAACTGCATTTTGTATCCACAGTTGTCCTGGGGTAGACTGACAGTAGCATGGCAGCCATTTTGCGCCAACAGCCCCTCTGATCACCACTGAACATTCATACACCAGTGTTAGCGGCACTGGAGGCAAGGAGGGTGAAGTGGACAGAGTAGGATTTGAACCGCCAACCCTTCTGTTAATGGATGACTTGCTTTTCCAACTGAGCCATGGCCAACCATAGTTAGTTAGTTCTAAATATATTGATAGTTTCTCACCAGGTGCTCTTTGAGAAGTTCCACTATTTGAGAATTATTGGCTTTAAATCTCAACACTGCCCCCTATGGTTTCTGGTTATACTGCAACTTATTCTCTAATTATTGGTTGACATCTGTAAACTCCTCTGTGGCTAATAGAAATGTAGATTAAATTAACACGGGATTGCTGGTGCCATGCAGATCCATAAGAGTATCTAATGCATATCAGAACAGAGCCTCAACACTGTTAAGATGGTATTTTTCTCATCTTCATGTTCTAATTTAATCTCACCTCATCAATATTATTAGATTCACTGTAGCCTGACGCAAATACTTGAATATTTTCAACTAGGAATGAACACAAAATATGTGTTTTTGGGGGTAAAATTATGATTTGTGTCTTGAGTTAAGGTTGTGGATTTGCTTCTTCAGGTCTGCAGCTCCGTCAGAAAGCATCCCAGAGGAGGAGAAGCAGCGACAGGATGACGGAAACCTCCGGGCCCCCTCCCCTCTTGTCCATGGACGAATCTCCAGTGATGAAAGTGAGACGGAAGGACCAGAGGAGGTGGTTGAGTTCCCATCTTCTGCTACACATCCCAGACCACTAGCGGTGAGTTGAACAGAAGAACTGAGCAGTCTTCCATCAACAGTTTATTCTTTTTTCTTTTTTGTCTTAATAGTTTTCATGCCATCTTCTTCATAGATCTGTGTTTGGGTTACATCAGTCCATGTTTAGATTGTGTTTTTACAGTGAAGACATTGTAGTGAGGGTGAAGCTCAAGCATCTGAAGTTCAGAGTTATGATAAGGCCACACCGAATGGAGATTTACGCTTGTACGCCTGTGACGCGCCACGTAAACACTCAAGTCTGGACGCTGGACAAAAAAAAAACAGAACTTACCTCCAACCCAGTCTCCTCGGTGACGTTTATCCAAGCCTGCTCCTTTTTATTACAATCTTTGTACAATACACATGTCGCTCCTAACAGCTCCGGGAGGTGGAAAACTGAAATAATTAATTGGTCTTCCATGTTTCTTTCTTCCACCTTCCGGGTCGGTCCAAGTGTCCTACGTCATGACGTTGGCATCATCTCAACGCTGATTGGCTTTCATGGCACGGTGTCACACAAATTTGCCTGAAAAATCTATATTTTCAACTCTAGCGTTTACATGTATTTGCAGCAAAATCTGTCACGAGAACACGCCGGAAGCTCCAACACGCCACAGCAGCACATCCAAAGCGCAGCCCGGGTCGAATCCAAACACGTCCAAACACGTCACTACGTTGACTTTGTAATCTCAACACACGAATGTGGAAATTGTCGTTTGGTGTAGCATTAGGATACCTTAATGATCCCTGGGAAAATGTGGTTTTGGGTGTTTGAGGAGTCTTAAAATCTGAAATGTGAAGTCTTAAATTGAAGCCTTAGTTATCCCTAAAATTGATAATTAAATCTCAGAATCAGAATCAGAATGAGTTTTATTGCCATTGTTCGTATAGTACACATGTAGTATACAACTAGGAATTTGTCTCGGTGTAACGCTGCAACATTCAACATATAGTATATCAATAAAAGAAGAAGAGAAGAAAAAAAAAGAATTATATATATACACACACACATATAGTATAAAAAAAAAAAAATAATAATAATATAATAAGCATGCACCAAGATAAAATAAGATAAAAATAAATACAGTAAAAATATGTAATGTGCAATTCTGACACTGAGATGTCTCAAAAACCCAAACACAATGGTTATCATATCATAAATGACTATATATACTGTATTTTCCACACTATAAGATGCACTGTCACAGAAGAGTTTATTTTTTTAATGGTTTGTCATATATAAGGCACACTGAACTATAAGACGCATTAAGTGAAGTGAATCATGAGATAGAAAGTCAAAATTATGAGAGAAAATTCCCAATCACTAAGCACAACTAGAATTAATACATATATAAGGCACACTGGATTATACGGTGCACTATGGTGTTTGGAGAGAATTAAAGTCTTTTAAGTGCGCCTGATATTGCGGACAATATGGTATATATATATTTAAATAAATCTTTCATGGGTCCCTGCAGTTCACCAGTCACAGTACAATGGATGATGAGTAAAATGGACCGAAAGGAACGATGACATTAAAAGAATATCCCTTTAGAGATCTACTGTAGATGTTTGTTTTCTGGTGAAATCTGACCAGGATGTCCAGTGATGGAATATTCTTTTCTTTTCAGTGTATGTCTGTCTTTATCTCCCCCCTCCTCCTTCTGTCGACACTTTATTGTCGATAACAACACTGAGTTTTCAGCTTCTCTACTGTGAATATTTACAAAGACACAGTTTCTCCTCCTACACAGAGCGATGGTAGACCTGACCAAACCTGTTTGACTCCCTGTTCACATGACCATATAAATCCAATAACTGGGAGCAATTATATTCCCTGAAATTGACTTTCACCATTCCACTGATGTTAGCATGGATAGAGTCCTCTGCCTGAAGTGACAACAGGTATCGGCATCTCCCCAGTTCAACATCTTTCTGGTCATGTTGATTTGTTTATTTATTTACTGTGCACAGCCCACGCTCAGTTTTAAATTCCCCTGGCACTCGGGTCGCACATACAGTATGTCATCAAAACATAACACGGTGGTTGTGCAACAAGGTGTTCGTTGGACATAGCGTTCTGGAATGATGATTCTAGGTTTATCAGGGCTCTGTCACTACCTCGAAGAGGCAGAGGTAGAACCAAATGATCCACCATTTTGTTTGCACAGTCATGATTCTGGAATAAAGGTGAAATAGTTCTGGAAAAGAATAAAAAAGGACCTTAATTGTAGTTGTAAATGGGCTCAGGCACTACGTTTACATGCACATCTAAATAACTGACCTAGTTGCCAAGAAATGTGTACATGCACACCAAGAAAATTAAATTGACAGATACATTTAACTCCCAAGACACTAGGTCAGGCGTGTCCAAACTATTCCACACAGGGCTGGTGTGGCTGCAGGTTTTTGTTCCAACCAAGCATCAGCACAACTGGTTTGACTCAATTAATCAACTGATCTCAGTCTTCAGAGTCAATTGGTCAAACTGTGAACTCTGGGTTGGTTGGAACAAAAACCTGCAGCTATACCGGTCCTGTGTGGAATAGTTTAGACATGCCTGCACTAGGTGGTGCTACACACCCTTTCGCGTTGGCATTCTTTAGGGCTCCGTATGCTCTGGTGGCAAAATGTCGCAAATATTTGGAAATTATGCCAAATTTTGAAGCACAGGAAGTATATGGCGTGTGCTGTGTTATTCACTGCCACAACGCCAGGGGAACTCTTACAAACTCGCTAGGGTTGTGGTCAGGGGGGTGTGGGTGTAGTGGGTGGGGTATTTATCTTTTATTTACGGAACAATAATTGCCACTGGATGATTGCACATGTTGAGATGCAGCTGATGAATCTAGAATCTAGTCTTCAACAATGGCCGTCATGTACATAAAACAAGATGGAAAAGTTGGGAAGCAGAAGTGTGTGTAGAGCAGATGAAGAATGGACCAATCAGAGACCTCTTTTCTTGTCTTCTCTGCGACACTGTCTGTGGTGGTTATACTTTTTGGGAGGTGTGGACAAACTCTCTGTGACACGGGGGCAAAATCTCTGATACTTCGCAGATGACTTTGTTTTTGAGCATAAATTGGCCTTTATGGTTGACGATAAAGAGATATTATACATGATGATAATATGATAAAGAACAATTGTTGAACGCTGCAGATTTGAAGCAGATGTAGTAGGGGACACGCTGAACATCTCCAGTTCAACCACTCATTTCCTTGTCTTCTTCATTGTTCCTCGTCTTCTTCTGCTACTGTGTTGTTGTCGTGATGTGACTCTGGTTGTTACTTCCTGAAGGAAGTGTGTCCAGGCCAGTCAATAGTCAGGCTGATTGTGGTTTGCATGTACGTATGTGTCAGAAAAGCTGAATTTTTACTCTTATCTGGTATGATTCATCTGATTACAAACACTCCAGTTTGGGTCAACTACAGTCAGACTGAGGTGTTGGGCTGAAGGCTCCTCTATTTCTTTTGATGTTAACTAGATTAAGGCAATAAGTCGAATTGTGTGTAGATGGGTCTGGATACGTGACAACCACAGTGACACATCTGCGGTGTTATCCAACACCTTCTCTCTGCAGGTGTGTTCGTTCGGCAGCCACACGCTGGGTCACGGCATCTACACGTTTGACCGCAGACTTCACCACCTGAGGTCGGCTCTGAGCAGCATGTTGGAGCAGCACATCAGCGCCCATCTGTGGAAGTAAGAGACGACATGTTCGCCTTAATACTCTCTTGGTTTCTTTATGGTTTTGTTTGATAAATACAATTGTCACTGCTAGAGATGTTAACTGATGACCTTTTGACCAATGGTTGACCGCATCAACGTTGTCCGGTCATAGTTTTCTGTTGTCGATGGGGGGGGGGGGGGGGGGGGGGAAGCATGCATCTGTCATTACACTGCACAAAGTCTTCTCAGGGTTCATACATTTTGAAAAAAGTTTTGGAATTTGAGAAATGCAAATTCCAGGCCTGGAAAGGTTTTAGAAAAGTAAAAAGACCCAGAAAGTTTTGGAAAAGTCATGGATTTTTTTACACAGCATAATAATGTGTGATTAATAATAAAAAAAAGTTTGAATGAGTGAATAAAAAGTAAATTTCACACTGTCTTATCCTTAACATTCTATTTGGTAAATTAACTTCCAGTTCATTTCCAGTTCACTCACTTCTTGGGTTGAAGCAGGTCACATGTGGTGAAGTTAGTATGGACTAAAATCTCGTCCAAATTAAATTTAAATGCCAGGAAAGTGTGGATTTAATAATGTCTGGCTTCACTGGGACGTGTACATGAATGTTAATTTAATTTTGAACCACACATTGTCATTTACTTTATTGTTAAACCTCTAAGGGTAAACTTTAACACAACACTTTAACTTTTTATTCTTATTGTTTAAAGTCAACTTGCATTTTTAGGAGTATGGAGTCATGGAAATTTGCCGAAAAGTATTGGTTAAAGTGTGTATGAACCCTGACTTTCATTGTAGCGTAAACTATACACAGGAAGCTTTGTTGGAAGCTTCTCCATAGCATATCTTTAAAAATGATGAATTTGAGCATTAGGAATACAAGATAGAATTTATTAATAACAAACTGAGCTCAATTAATCTGTGGGACGACCATTACACACTAGTTTAGAACGTTTACTCAAAACATAAACAAAACACAAAGCTGATGTGAGGTAATAGAACTTCTAGAGCAAGCAGCTAGAGACTGGAACAGCAAGTTGTCACCATGACAACCTAATAGTGCGTTGGATGAGTTGTTATCCATCTGACAGACCTACTTTTAAAATAAAATGACAGGTGGGCTACGGCAAAAGGAGTTAGTGCAGAACTGACGCAGGCTGGTGGACATCACTAAGGTTTTTTTCCACCATATTTAGCAACAGAACTTACTGGAACATTGAATGTTTTCTCTGTGTGATGGTTTAAAATGAGCTTTTAACATAACATCGCTCGACCTCGCAATGTGACTCGTGTTTAAAAAGTGAAGTTACTGAAGTGTGTGTGTGTCGACAAAGCAAGCGTTTTCTTTTTCTCTTGGACCGACTTCAACCGGTTAATGAGGCTCAGTGATTGGTCAAGATGTTTTTTTTTGTAATTCAGCCATCCCTAGTCACTACAGACCAGGGCTCATAAGACAACACTGTTGACAATGGTGCAGTTTCTCTGAAGTTGTTAATCCACCATCACACCTAAGACCATATATTTTGGCTCCTGGTCCTGGAGCTGCTCTATGATAAACCTCATGGTGTTGGTCGGTGACAAGAGTAGCCTGAGGTCCATGATGCCGGCGCCGTCTCTGCCTTCTGTCCTGTTTACTGAACTGTTAATGAGTGGGAATAAGGAGTTGACACCAGATGGATGAAGAGCCCACACTGCAAATGTTCAGCCTCTGACGCTGATCGAAGCCTCCCCATCTCCAGAACACAGATGAATACAGATACAAAATATTTATCAACTGGTTCCTGGCAGGTGGTTTTTACGACCAAGTCTGCAGTCTCACCTGTACCTGCACCGTTATCTAGTTTGTCAGATGTTGTCTGGTCAGATACTGTGGGATCAGATTCTCATTCCTTTTTGGTGGTTGTAGATGTCAACCAGGAATGAGTTTTTAATAGTTCATGGTTTCTGAGGACAAAAAGCAACAGTTGGATAACACTGATTTTTTTTTCTTTTACAAAATATCTTCTCCAGACATTAAATGTATTAAATCTTATATACTTTAATAAGATGGATCAGAAAACAAATGACTTTAGCTCACATTGGCTCATGTTTTTAATATATATACGATGGTGTTATTTTTCTAGTCTGTCACTAAAATCACTCCTCTTCCCTCAGTTCTCAACACATTGAATTTCCAATTGATTCACTGAGTTCAATTTCAATCAAGATCAAATAAAGTAATTGCCCCAATATTAGTTTTTCACCAACAACCTCCTGCTTTAACCACAGTAATATGTCATTACCCAGTTACCTACTGTTGTCCAGTCACATGTTACATCTGACTGGACAAAAGTAGGTAACAGAAGAGCTTTGGGGGCTTCTTGTACCATTCACACTTTTTTTTTTGGCATTTTTTGATAAAACACACACACACACACAGTGGGATTGATTTTCTCATATATTGAATGACTCCCTTTTGTTGATGGTAAGACATCACAGCTGAGGACCTGATGAGCACAGGGACATTGGACCTATCTTTTCTGTCTCTGTATCTTTTCTTTTTTGTGGATGTAAACATTTTCATAATGTCGATTTTTTCATTTGTTATTTTACTGGTTAGTGTTTGGGTTAAGGTTGACACCAGGGCTTTAAAAGCTCATTGCTTTGTTTTGTTTCCACAGGAAAATACCTCAGGTCACAGACCTTCAGGCTCCGTCTCCTTCAGCAAAGACCATCACTTCTTCTTCTCCCTCCAGCATTGCAGCCACTTCCTCCTCTTCATTACATTCTAAAGTCCGCACAGGAAGTCACATTAGCTCTTCTCTAAAAATGCCATCCTCTTCCTCCTCTTCATCGTCCAGTCGTGGACCAGGCAGACCGGCACCGTCTCCACATTCCGAGAACTCTGGGAGCGGCGTCAGCACTGGTCACCTGGGCTCCCCGGTGAAACACACGAGCCCGCGGCCCACCGGCAGTGGGCGGCTTAAGAACCCGGTGGGTCGCCCCAGTAAACAGATGCTGAAGCTGAGGGAGGAGGCCGTCACCGCCGCCACCCTTCGCAAACGCAAGGCCCCCTCGCAGGAAGGAGAACACTCAGGCCCCGACAGGAACTGCATCATCCTCCAGGACCGGGGCCGCCCCCCTTCCACCGCCTCTTCCTCTTCTTCATCTAAGACCCCTGTCCCCTCACCCCTCCCTCACGGACAGACCAATGGCACGCTCTCGCCCAGCAGCAAACCCCGCCCCCAGCCCTCCCCATCAGAGTCCCATTCACCAGCCGCCAAGGTGGTCTGGACCTATAGACGGACACACACACCCCTGGGCCACTCGTCGACCCCGGACCCTTCCCCTTCCCCCTCCTCCTCCGCCACAACCACCAACAACTCCCACAGCCGGGGCATCGTGGGGGACTCAGGGCTGCACGGACCAGGAGGTGGGCGGAGCTTTGAACACCAGGGACTCGTGAAAAAACGAAAGGGGGGCACTATGGAGGACTCGCCCTCCTCGAAGCCCTCCGCCCACCGCCTGCCCCCCTCCTCCTCCAGCTCTGCCTCGTCCTCTTCCTCTCGTTCCAACTTCTACCCCTGGAAGGACAGTAAAGGTGGGGGGCTGGCGGGGGGCGTGGACAAGAAATTGGGCACACAGAAGGTAAGTCTAGTTGATACCCTGTTATCAAACAAATGTAAAATTAAAAAAACATTTTCATGATGAACTATGACTCATTTTGGAAATGAGAAACAACCTTGTCATGTTCCTGCAGTTATGAGACAAATACAATTTTTCAGGAGCATAAAATAAAAGTGACTCACCTTGTAGCCATCTTGGATCTTGTCAGATGCATTGTGGGTAGTTTCAGCTCATATTCAAATTCCTGTAGCTTTTCAAAGCACTTCTCAAATATATTGTGGTAATGAGAATAATGACTCATGGACATGATCTTTTCTTGAAATATAATGAATATTCATTATTAAAATTACCAAGAAACAACACTTAATTAAACTTATGACATATAACAATGTAGTTGTATTTATTCATTTATTTATGTATTGTTTTTTTCCCCTAATTCAAAGACCAGAAATGTTGGTTGGGCTACATTTAGAAAAAAAAATAGGGAAAATAAGAATAGGATGTTTTAAAAAGACCTTGTGTGAAACAAAAAACATATTTTCCTTGATGGTAAAATAATGCTATATATGGGATTTTTTTTCATATTCAACCACGAAAATGTCAGTGCATTTAATTAAAAAAAATTTTTTGTTTGTTTCAGAAGAATCGGGTCCTATATATATATATATATATATATATATATATATATATATATATATATATATATATATATATATATATATATATATATATATATATATATATATATATATATATATATATATATATATATATATATATATATATATATATATATATATATATATATATATATATATATATATATATATATATATATATATATATATATATATATATATATATATATATATATATATATATAAATAACAGCATAATAACCTAGAAATAATGATTACGTTTTCATCTTGGTTTCATGTGAAAGTAATTTACATTAAACCTATAAATAATGGCAAATCCCAATTTTTTTTCTTTTAGGGCAAAAATAAACATTACATCATGACATTATTCACATGAGCAAACTATGCTTTAACAGCAATTTTCCCCAGTATTGTTTAAAGTGTGTAAAACTGAACCTGTTCTACGACGTTAACCATTGTGTGTTTTCATCCACAGCCAAAACTGCACCACTAGGTGTGCCTGCCTTACACGATGCCAGTCCGAGGAGCAGCTCTGCTCAGTCCCAGACTGTGGCAACACCACTCAGTGTGTGTGTGTGTGTGTGTATGAGAGTGTGAGAGAGAGAGTCTGAATGTGTTTGTCTGTGCAGAGTCGTACAGTATGTGTCGATGTGTGTCTGCAAGTGTGCGAGGGTGGGATGAGATTCAGTGTGGAGATAGAAATACCTCAAGACCATCCGGTTATGCTGCTAAATTAAATATGTTGATTTATAAAAAGTAATTAAAAATGTCCTTTACACTTGGTTTATGTGACTCATTTTAATGGTAGAGTTCAGTTTGAATTCTACATTTGTACATTTATCAAAGACTCGTTACTCTATGTATGATCAAATAAGACTGATTATGAGCAGAACATTTACAGAAAACCACTAAAAATACAGAATACCAAATATACAGAAAAATTCAGAATATACAGAAAAAGTAAATACACAGAAAATACACATGAACTAAATGTGCAGAAAATACATAAAAATCGATAAATTTTACATTAACCTGATTGTGTTGAATGAATCTGGTTCCATTAATGTCACATTTAACATCAGGTTTAGAATGTGAGTACAAACTACGCAAGAAAATGAATATGGTATTAGTTTTTATTTTTCAGTTGATGTATTTATTTTTTTGAGAAGGGTTGATTTTCATTTTTGAAGTTTCAGAACAAAAGCCTTTATTTACAAGAATCTGAAATGGATCAGATCTCTTGCTCTCATGTGAACAACGTGATTTTAACTTGAAGTGAAATTATGGAGGGTGGGGGGGTGAAGAAGAAAACTCATGACAAGTCTTAACGTTTTAGGGAAGTGAATTCAGCTGAGGGTCAAAGATTTTGGACAAAGATTTAGGTGAAGAAATATGTAACAAAATGGTGAAATTTAAGTTAAAGATGAACATTTCACTCTGACCGTGAAGTGACATTAAAACCAGGTTTGATTTGATTTTTATCCTGATGTGAAATCAAACTATAAATGCGCAGATATTTTAAAATTCTTAGTTTGCAGTAGAACATTTTCATTTACAGTCCAGTCGAAGTTATTACAACAGATGCCTTTTTACCCTCAGAGGCTGAATTTAATTTGAACAAAAATGTTTATATATACAGTATATTTCCGGGGAAAAAAATGCTAATACTCTTTATTCATAGAGTTGAACTGATTAAACTGTTTCTAATAATAATGTTATGTATAAACAGAGGTGGGAAAAGTACTTCCATTCTGTACTTACAGCTACATGTGTGGGGAAAAATGCTGTGGTAAAAGAAGTACTGATTCAACTCCTTTACTGAAGGAAAAGTAAAAAAAAAAAAATTAATTAACTTCTCAATTGTAATTAAGTAAAACTACATTTCTTTGCCATGAATGAAATACTTATTTAACCAGGAAATGTCATAGAAGTTTCAAAAATAAAGCCCTTAAAAGTGAGTTTCTGTGTAAAAATCTGTTTGATCAGGTCACACAGTACTCAGTTTTTGGAGTATGGGCAGGAAATGTAGGAAAAATCCAAGGTAGAAAAAAAGGTACAACTGATATGAAGTCATAAATAAGATTAAAATTAGGAGATAAAAAGTCTAAATTGTGTGATAAAACCTTTACATTTTAGATAAATCAAAAATGCATAATTAGGAAGAAAAAAGTAAATCATTAAATTCACAATCATGAGATAAGTCATAATGTATAAAGTCAATTTCTCTCCACTGATTTTATTTTCATACCATTACATTTGTTTAGTTTGAAAAAGTAACAAGTCTATTCTTAGAATGTAAAGATTATAAAGTACAGATATTTAAGGAAAAATGTAGAGTAAAAATAAAAGGTTGTCAGAAAAATTAAGTACAGATAACCTACATAAAAATGACTGAATTACAGTAATGAAGTAATGAAGTACTTAAACTTAAACTGATCATAACAGACATTAGAATAATTTACAGTATAGTTTCCATTTACAATCTGCAGTTCCTCATCTTAATTTCTGCCTTGCTGAATTTGTTAATCAGTTAATGGAGGAAATATCTTTAAAAACCAAACCTGCAGAAATGCACCATGAAGATCCAAGACAAAACTATTTTATAAAAATCAATTTGCAGTGATACATATACATATTTACACAATCTCAAAGGGATAAATGACAGACATTGACTAACAGGGGAAAAAACAGTTTCCCTGGTTTTACTGGACCGCTTCCCAGTGTCTTTGATGGAGGGGAACCATCTTGATCCGTGTTTCACTCTTTGTTTTCATCGAGTTCAAACCAAACCAGGAAGTGAATCCAGTATCTGTACGTGGAGCCGCACTTCCAGGGATTTCACGTGGACTGGAAAACAGGTTTTGCCAGAACCTTCGGGACTCATTAATCTGTTATCTGAAAACACTGACCCTGGACTCGGACCGAAATCCGTGGACCCGGTAGAACCTTTAGACACATCAAATCAGAGCAGCAGGTGAGAGTTCAGACTGGTGGTAATTTTGCATCATTATCCTTTGGAATCGTATGCAAATTTCTTTTCACTTCGTTGTAAATAGAAGGCCGGGATTATTTAAAGTTTTTAGAATTTTCACAAAAAGGGGAAACTGTGTGAAAATTGAATAAAATATGTAAAAATGTAGGTTTGAAAGACAAACACTTTGATCAACTTACCGTGGCAAAAGTTATGTAAAAAGACATAAAAAAAACATTAACAAAATGACGGTCATTATTTAAAACCCAGTTACTCAGTAAACAAGAAGTAAGACAAACACACTCGAGGTCTGGGATTTGTTTGTTTACATATTAAATGATGAAGTGAAATGTAAAAACGATTATTTTAAACAAAGTATAAAATACACAATAATCAAACAAAGACGGTACAATCTTCTGTTCTGAGTTAACCTGCCCATAGAAGTTTTAAGACGTTTTAATATAGTTTGAACGGAAGTCTGTGTATTCCCATAATTACATTTTATTTTGAAGGTGTCATAAGACGAAAGCATTGTATGTCTTTGTATGATGAAGTGTATTTTAAAGTTTATAAATTTAAGTTCTTTTGTTTTCAAATGTCAACGTTAATTCAGTGTGGTTTTGTGTTTATTTGTATTTTGACGGTCTCGTGAAATGGAAGTCCTCCGTATTTTAATGGTAATATTTTATTTTGAAGTTCTTATGAAACGGAAATTCTATGTATTTTCATGGATAATCTTTTATTTTGAAGTCCCAGAGGAACATCTTTGTGTGGATCCCGGTACTCCTCTGGTCCCGGTTCAGGTCATGTCCGCCGGTTCATCTCCGTCCTATTGCGCCTTCTTGACCGGAGCAGTATGGAGCCCGGCGGACGGCGGATACACAGACACGGAGCCGGTGGGCGGTAGCTGTTAGCTGTTAGCCGGTAGCGGCGCTATGCGGTCGGACGTGGAGTACAGCCCCGTGGGAGAGGGGCTGGGGATGCGGGACTTCTGGCTCTATGTGTGGATGCGGAGAGCAGCGGTGATAGCAGCTCATGTCACTGGACTCGGCCTGACCCTGGTCATCTGTATCCTGTCCAGACCCGGAACCAGTGAGTCCAGCACCGACACCACCGGTACCGAACATGTAGAGGACACGTTCAGCGGGTCCAGAAGGATCCAGAAACACAATAATAGCACGAGACATTCAGTCTGACCAGTGTTTATGTTAAAGGTTAAAGGTCACGTTGCGACATAAAAATAACGAGACGTAAACATAAGAAAATATCAATATAGTACTAAAAAATAAATATTCTTAATAAAAATCTATACAAAAATACACAACTTGTTGTCCAGTTTATCTTTGGAAAAAATAACATATACAGGGTGTCCCATTAGTCTTCATACATAGGAGACGTAATACATTCCATACATATGGTTCCAACATTCTATCTCTATTACTGTTTTTTTTTTTTTACATTTCTTTTTTATATATCTGTGCAAAACATGCAATCCTGAACTGCTCGGTAAGAACAAGTATACTTGAAAGTTGGATCATTTTGAAAGGAAAAGAACTCATATTAAAAAGTGTTTATGGAGGCAAAATAAGACACAACTAATAAAAATTGGGAGATGTAAACAACAATAAAAAATTGGCAGAATAAATCAAGTGCACATATCTGAGATATAAGACTATATTCAGATGGGAATATGATGATGATGGTCTTCAATAGGCTTGTTTATATAGGAGTTTTTATTCCTGTTTAATTCCGAACAAAAGTTAATTCCGCTTTTAAATGAACCACGCAAACACCTAATTCCAATTGAAAATGTTATTTCTGAATTCAACTTAATTCTGAATAAAGTCACTGGTTTATTCTGATGTTAATTCCAAATAAGATAATTCCTGTGCTATGTAAATAGTTAATTCCACTTTAACATTATTTCTGTTGTTGCTCCAGGTCTTGTCGCGATGATGTATATATTTCGCATTGATGACGCATATATTCCATGCTGCCAGCATTAGTGTACGAAGCAAGCGTTTGGAGTCATGCTGAAGTTAAAGGGATAGTTGACTATTTTTCACATGAATCTGTATGGTATGAGCATCTTCACTCAGGTGCACCCACAGTGACTTACCCCAGACAGTGTCCTGTGAGTCGAGTTCTGGTCCAGTTTTGGTCAAAGCAAGAGTAGTCCTGGCAGGTTTCCTGGGGTCAACAAAATACGTGTTTCTTCTCAACACAATACGTGTTTGAATGAGTATTCAAACACATATTTATATAACAAAACTGTCACAGAACAAAAACTCACTTTGCCTTAGCAAAATACTTTCATCAATTGTTCAGCAGTGTTAGCGGCTGCTACGTTCAGGTGCACAGCTGTTAGCAGTGACAACGCACATTGATCAGTATTGAGAGAAAGTTGCTCCAAGCAATTACGAGGTGTGAGTTTTTGTTTCATGACGGTTTTGTTATGCAAATAAATCAGTCATTTGAACACATACTGTTTTGAAAAGACATATGTTGTATTTTTTTTTACCCCAGGACCAAAACCGGACCAGAACTCGACTCACAGGACACTGTCGGGGTTAAGTCACTGTGGTTGCACCAGAGTAAAGATGGTGATTCCATACAAATTCATGTGAAAAATAGTGAACTATCCCTTTAAGTATTTGATTGGACAATTGGAAGAATTGAATATAATGGAAAGAGTGCTCAACAAAACAGGAAGTGGCCACAATTGTTTTCTTCCAGTAGACATCAAGACGTCACATGGGTGTTCTGTCCAGTCAGAACCCTCTGTACCCTCACCTCTTAAAGCCAAATTAACTAGAGCGGAATAAACCTGTTTCCCATGTAAACACTTATTCGGAATTAACCTTTACATGTAAATACGAAGGAAACAGCTTTAATTTCAAATTACTTAATGCAGAATAAATAATTTGGAATTAAAAAACATCATGTAAATGTATGGATTGTAGTTTTAGGGTTTAGATTTTAACTACTGTTTTTTCTTGGTTGTAGGTTTGTTTTCGTGGCATCCAGTCTGCATGTCTGTGGCAGTAAGTCTATAAACACACACACACACACACACACACACACACACACACACACACACACACACACACACACACACACACTCCAGGTGATGGTGTTTCCATCAGCGGTTTCACTTGAAGCATAAAAGGCCTGAGTGGAAAATACCCCTGAGTGTTTTTAGATAAAGATCTGGACACTTGAAGAAGTGGATGTGGTTTGTTGTCGATCTTTAGGCAATTATTCAAACTCACCCGTGCAAAGGAAACGCTGTCATTTCAACACCAAATTTTGTTCTTTTCATTTCCCGCTGTGTCCAGTGGGTAAAACTATTTTCATCACTTCTTTTCTTTCACTCTGAAGGTTGTTTCTTATGGTTCTCATCCCAGTCTGCCTCAGGAATGTATAAGTCATTGACAGTAAAAACAGTCCAGAAAATAATAATGATTGGACCTTTATCCTGGAGATTCTCTATATTTACTGACATGAATGCTTTTATTGTGAAAATATTTTGTCTATATCACCTCAGTGTTAGGATTGAAAGAAAAATTAGTCATTTTTCTTTTATTCCTCCATCAGTCAATAGGCCATGAGCTATGATGAAGGTGATTTCTCTTCCTCTTCATTGACAATTTTTCAATTGTTATTTATTCTTGAATATAGTTTTCATATCACAGGATGTTTAAAAAAAAAAAAGTCAGTTTTTCCCAATATCGTGCAGGCCTAATGTATATATTCCCTTCGTTTATGAGCCTGTCTACTCGTGCTAAATGAAATGCGATTAATATTGATTAAAACTGAATATTTAATTGTGCCTAATTTAAATTCATCCACAGCAACCTTTTCATTAAGTCAATTAAATATTTTTAATCATTTGACATCAATCTTTATAGCCTGTAAATTGTTAGAGATATCAATATTAATCTATGATATAAGTCATAATATGGACTTTAATTGAATTGAGTTCCCATTCCAGTGAAAGTCCCGCCCACTTCTATTGGGACATTGATCTGCATCCAGACCACAGGAGTCTTAAAAGAAACAGAACCTGACAACCTCACAAATTCAACTAGTTATTGATTATTGATAGAATGTGCTGGTGAGATACAGACACAGTGATCGTATGGTTTTTACTTGGTTTCCTTTCTCTTTTACAGTTGTATATTTTACAGTCTGTACATTTGAAGAGAATCGTCTGCATTTTAGTGTCAGTGTGATCGTATCCATCAGCAGATAAACGTCCTGATTGAGGCGACTCGGTTCCACGGCTTTAATAATTTTCCTCTTTTCTTTTCTGAACACGTGACTCGTCGTGCCCATCCCTGTTCTGTCGCCGTAGCTACGTCTCTTCTGTTTCCACCGTGAATAATAGATAAAGCAGAGTTCCATCACTGATCGAGTTACAGCCAAACATCGCATATGTTTGCACAGCTTTCACTCTGAAACACACGTGTGCACTCCTGAATGTCAAAGGTCACAGGGAGCTTTCTGTGACGCACCAACCACAGTGTGTTCACGCTCAGTAAAAACACCAGCAGCTTCCTTCAGCTGCACAAAAAGAGTCTGAATGATGGATGTGAAGGCGGATGGACGGTGACTCATTCACTGTGGAATCAGCCCACGTTGATGTGGAGAAAATCCACTCAAACTATTACAACTACAGCCCAGAACTTAACCAGAACAGCAGCGTTGGTCCATTTAACATCACCTTCCTCTGATCATCTCCAACCTGATCTATATGTTCAGAAGATAAATCTCTAAATTAATGATAGACTGAATATATCCAGCTGGTCAATATATTGGCCTCATATCTATATTATTGTCATGTATTTGTATCAGTCTGTTGCATTGTCAGTCAGTTTTATTGTCAAATATGTCATATGCAGAACATACAGCATAGATGAAATGACATCCTCTCACCCCACGTGCAAACACGCAATAATAAAAAACTGAAAACAAAATAACAACTCTGTAACAAAAGTAAATATATATAAAAGTATAGAAATATAAAAAGTTTATGAAGTATAAAATGCAAAAGAGGAAAACAAATATATAAAAGGTAAAAAAACAAGATGAAAAAATTTATTGCAAATACAACAACACTACTGTAATTGTAAAACAAAAGTCTTTTAGACATAACAGTTTATGATCCTGCTCAAATTGTGTGTATTCTATTAGTTCTTAACGAACATTATAATATTATTTTTTGTACAATCCCAACAAGGGTACTAAAATCTGCCTCTTGGACAAAAAAAGTGCTTTTAGGACGCTTCAAATGACCATTAAATAGTAAATAACATAGAAACATAGAAACACACACACACACATATATATATATATATATATATATATATATATATATATATACATCTAATGTGACGGTGATGAATGTGTTGCATGAAATGTATCATGCAGTGTAGGGCTGCACAGTATCAAAAAAAATGACAGTGTGATTTGTTTTTTTAAACCCTGCGATATGAAAACATACACAGTAGTAAATAACAGCTGTCTAGTGCCAACGTAAATGATCAAATAGATTAGTGGTCGACACAGAACATACGTTTCAGTATCATCCTTCTTGCAGCCAAAATAGTAAATTAATTACATTAAAAAGATAAATAAATACTAAATTAATTAAAAAAATACATAAGAGACAACATAGAAATAATAAATACAAAATTAATAAAAATTAAAACTAATACAAATAAATAAGTAAAAATAAATAAATAAATGAGACAAATAAAAAATAAATTCATGAAAAAAAAAAAAATAAATAAATAAAAAAAATATATATATATATATATATATATATATATATATATTTTTTTTTTAAATAACTAAATAAAATCATAATAATTTCAGGATATGCAGTGTGACTATTGCACACATGTACATTGCGATGTTGATGCTCAAACAATATATGGTGCAGTTCTAGTGTGGAGGCAAGGATTTAAAACCTTTTTAGATTGTGCAGATATGAGGGTGAATTAATTTCCAGTGACAGTTTGATTATTAATGTGGCCACTCGACGGAGTCATTCTGCTGAGGATGAGAACCAGTGAGAAACAGCTTTAAGACTCAGATGATAAAAACAGAGGTCATTGTTTCCATGACCCTTATTCACCCAGAATATTCAAAATACATTGAAGGGTTCACTGTTACTACACACAACACTTTACCCACGGCAATAACACCTCTGCTGCGTCCCCAAATACACACCCTCAAAGAGTTAAAAATTGTAAAGTGAACAGCGTGAATGGATCAAAAACATAAAGAAGGATCCTGGTTCATATTTCACACTAAGATGATGATAATTATGTCACTGAAATGCATTAGCTAACACATTAGCTTACCAGGCTAGCATCAGTGATAAATAGCGCTAACAGCCATCTAATCAACATAATGTCACGATGAAATAAGGAAATAGGAATTTGTAATTACATAACACTACATTCTATATGCTATTTCACGATTATTCTTTCCATTTTGTTGTTAGTGTGCTAATGGCTGTCAGTACTGATGGTATGCTAGCAGTGTCATTAGCCTACTTAAACTTTATGTAGCCTTCAACCCAGTTACTGTAGCCTTTCAACAAGACAACCCAGGAAATATTACAGTCCTTATACGCCCATTTTTCAACAATATCGATCATTAACTCTGGCATGACGGAGAGATTGGTGGTGAACACTGCGGGCATGTTGGCAACACAAACCTTCACTGAAGCTGGTGATTGACAACGTATGGAGCTGTGTTTAACTTCTGTACCACTGAAGCATAGAAATGGCCGCCGGGTGATTAAAGCGAATTGGACACTACAGAGGGAGTTAAGGACCACTGGGGGAAAAAAAGACCAATATTTGTTTTGATTATTTTTGATTATTCTGAAGAGAAAGTCATAATTCTGACAGCAGATCCTATAAAACAGATGTGTGTCAACAATGACTTTGAGACTTTGTTCAATGACAGTCAGATCTCAGACTATCACAATTTATCTAAAGGAAGAAAAATGTTCAGATTTATCTCAAATACACATAATTAACAGGCGACAAGATCAACCACAGAAAAATGTGTAGAAGTTCAAAGGTCATGTACAGTATATATTAATATATGAACACAATACAAGAATGGAATTTAGAACCAAATGTTAATTAATTAAATCTTCTTCCTCCTCCTTTCTTTTAATTTTCCTCCTCTTCGTATATCTCTTATTCCTCCTCTTTTTCTTCACCTTCCTCATCATTGTCCTCTTCTTCCTCTATTTTCCTCCTCTTCTTACTTCTCTTCATCCTTCTCTTCTTCCTCTTCATCCTTCTCCTCCTTCCTCCTCTTCATCCTTCTCCTCCTTCTCCTCTTCCTCCTTCTCCTTACTCTTCTTCATCCCTCAGTACTGTCTGTGTATGACCGAGGGCATCCTCCTCTTCTCGGCTGAAGGATCTCCGTTCTGCTTCAAGTCTCGTAAAGGTAAAGTCCGCCTACACTGGGTCTGTCAAGCTCTGGTCTTGATCGTCGCGGCAACCGGACTGGGCTTCATGGTGGCCAGTAAGAATATCTCGGAGCGCCCCCACCTGGTGTCGTGGCACAGTGTTCTGGGCATGTGCACACTGGCGGCGACCGGGCTGCAGGCGGCCTGCGGTCTGCTCGTCATGTTCCCCAAACTGCTGCGTCTGTCGTCCTCAGTCCCACCCAGACTCAAGCTCTACCACGCCACCTGCGGCCTGGTCGTCTACCTGTTGGCCACCGTCACTGTGGTGTTGGCCATGTTCTCTGATTGGTTCCAGGCTACTGTGAGGGGCGTGGCCTGGTGGGCGTTCCTCCTGCTGCCTCTGTTTCCCGCCCTGGTGGTAATGAACCAGATCACTAATGCCTATCTGCCCCGCAAGAAGATCACCAGCTAGAACCACTAGGACCAGGTCCAGATCCTGATTGGAACCACCAGCACCAGATTCACACACCCAAACAGAACCCACCAGGACCAGGTTCATACACAAACAGAACCCACTAGGACTGCTTTTACACCCAAACAGAACCCACCAGCACCAGGTTTGCACCCAAACAGAACCCACCAGAATAGGGTTCATACCCAAACAGAACCCAGCAGGATCAAGTTCACACCCAAACTGGACCCACCAGCACCAGGTTTGTACCCAAACAGAGCCCACCAGGACCAGGTTTATGTCTTGCCAGAAAGGTGAACTACTGAAACATTTTACAGCACATCCTGTCAGTCCTTGAACGCATCATGTGGAGACGAGGAGTCTGAGGAGTTTCCGATCAGACTATAAACCCCACGTTTTGTTTTAGACACAAAATACTGAAACAGAGACAGAGCTGGACAATAAACAAAACTAACCATTGGAAACAAATGCTAGGAGTATATATATATATATATATATATATATATATATATATATATATATATTGATATGATATTGATTTGAAGTCAAATCATATAGTTCCAGAGATATGAAGAAAATAGTGTTTAATGATTTTAAACCTTTGAACGCCCCCTTGTGGTCAATCTAGAAATGGCAAGTCACCTCTCCATGATATTCATTGATATGAAAAACAATGAATTTCCAAACCCAGTATTTTTCAAGTTACCGCGTTAACATGAAGGAAGTCCAGCAGTTGGTCCACAAACATAATATTCACGAAACTCTATTCAGGGATTTAATAAACAATCATATCAATTAATTAAACTAATCATGGTTTTACAAAGTCTTGTGTACAAATCTGCTTTAAAAGGTTTTACATTTAATGTGGTAGATCTGCTGCCACAGACTTATTAGCTGTATTTTGTTTAAATGTATTTTAAATGTCCAAGCTGCAAAGACAGTAACGTTAGTCCATGCAGTTCCATCCATTCCAACCTGACAGTTTATATTGAAAATGATGAAATGGTTATTGTTTCCAGCCTCGAGTGAGAAATGACTCAGAACAGTAGGAATCAAGGCGTTGGTGTAAATAAATGCACTTTCCTAAAATTTTGCCAGTATGGCAATGAAATAGGCAATAAATGATCTTCTAAGTAGTCTTAAAAAGGTCTTAAATGTAACTTTTAGTAACTTGTAGGAACCTTGAATCAAGGTTCATATTTATTGTCATAACATGCGTGCATGTGGAATGAAATCTATACTCAGGACCAGCAGTGCACATCACATAACAACAGTACTAGTCATATATCAGTACAACAATAAAATCCAATCAATAAATAATGTATATGTAGGTTGATATTGTTGTATGTTAATATATATGTATGATAAACAACATATGCAAAAAAACAAACTCATGGCAACATCATAATAACCAGAAAAGCACTCTTGAGTGCAGACCTCCACCAAGGCACCCCCCCCCCCCCAAAAAAAAAAAAATTTAATAATTTGTTGATCTCCCCATTACTCCTATATCCTGAAAATGTCAATAAAATCCATCCAGAAGTTTTTGAGTTATGTTGTACACAAACCAACCAACGCCAGCAATAACATAACCTCCCTGGTGGAGGTAATGGATTATATTTATATCGTACTTTTCTATGGAACACATACTCAAAAGTGCACAGTGGATCCATTATTCATTCACTCTTATTGTGGTGGTGGTCGCACAGTTGCCCTGGGGCAGACTGACCATTGTATATCTACAGCCCCTCTGACCATCAGTGAACACTCATACACCAGTGTGTATAGTAGCACTGGAAGCAAGGAGGGTGAAGCGTCTTACCCAAGGACACAACAGCACATGGCTAGGACAGAGTGGGATTTGAACCACCAACCCTTCAGTTATTGGACAACCCGCTCTACCAACTGAACCACAGCCGTCCTCTGATTTAAACTAACTCCAACTATCGTCATCTCATCACAGTAAATCACTCTGAACGCCACCAGTCAAGTTAAGATATAGATGTTTCTCTGTGGAATATGTTTTTTTTGCATCATCCACACACAGAGAAACTGTGTCTTCAACTCCTCCATCTTCTTGAGCACGACTTCGAAACAAACCCTGGAGTTCATTGTAGTTTCTGTAACTGGAGTCTGTGGTGACGTCACATGTTCTCCAGGCGTGTAGTCCAAATTATTAACAGGTTTTACTCACAAATGAATCAGCTGTTGGTTGAAACACATCAATAATTATCATTTATTATGAGCTACAACATGTGTGTGATTCAGGTCACATGACAAACCAGATACGATTTTAGCATTTTATTTCCCATTGAATACCATTCATTAAATTTTCCAATCTTAGGTCCCATGAGCCTCCTGGAAGAGGCGGAGACTTAAGCTCTCCATTATCACAGTAAATGTAACATGAACTCTAAACTTAAAGAATTAAAGTTAAGACACCAGATGATATTTGTGGTTTTACTCTTAAAAAAAGCAACAAAACTAAACTATGAAAACCCGTAGTAGTCATAACATTTAAAATAAGAAAAAAAAATGCAACAAAAAAAAACACAAAAGATATGATCAAAATTATGCAAATGACACAACAAACTATGCAAAGGTGTAATAACTGCGGAAGAGGAAACAAGATGAAAACAATGTAAAATGTTAAGCATACGACGAAGTAAAATAATTCAAAAGACGTAACGACAGCAAAACCACTGAAGACAAAATACAATATGTAACAAATGACCATAACGGATGAACTAATGCAATAAGACACAAAGTTAAAGAGGCAGTAAGATGGAAACATAGATGAAAAAAAACACGGTAAAAAGATGCAACTGAGACAAAAAAAAATTAAAAGATGCAATAATGTGAACATTGTCTAGATACAGAGCTTTAAGAAAATTTGCTTCACCTAATTTTTTATTCAACAAAATCAAAAGTATTTAAACAGCAGTTGTCAGTGGTTTCAACTTGGACGATTGTTCAGACAGCAGCCAAATGTGGCCCAAATCTGATTTTTTTTTTTTTTGGCCATTATGCCAGCATAAACAGCATTAAATACAGGAGTAAAATGAAGTTAAAAAAACAAAAAAAATCCATGATGGTCATTATTTTATCGTCCAGCTCTTGTCCCGTTTTTCGATGAAATGTCACTGGAGAAAGAAATGTTGACGTCTTTGTTGGGATTTCTGGAACAATCCAAAGATGTGGACGTTTATTGCTGCATCTTTTCTTCTCCATAAAGGGCTAGCAACCGTTGGCATGGAAACAAAATCTGACGGCTCCAAACAACTCCAAACCAAACTTTATGAATATGTAATGAAGTGGAAATGGACTACAGTTGACTTAAGGGCCACCAGTGTAACTATACGCTGTATCTTTACTGCAATGATTGTTTTGTTTTTTCTTGGCGCGTCCCTCTAGTGGACGTCAGAAGAACTGCAGCTTCATCGACTGTTTCTGTCTCAGTCTAAGATGTATTTATTTATTGATTTTAAGGTGTTTGTGTGCTCTTTGTCTTATGTTCAAGGTTATACATGAAGCTTTAGCTCTGAATGTTGCCTCGTCAGTTCTTTAAAAGGTAAAGACGGAGGTTATGATGATTTTTTTTTTTTGTTACATTTTATAATTTTGTCCGTAATTGTTTTGTTGCAATTATTCCCAAACATTAACGCTCCAGACTGATCTCAATAAATGGCATTGGATGTCATGTAAGTCAAAGGCATTGGTGTGCTATACCAACGCACTTTCAACTTTTTGCGTGTTATTCACTGCCATTTGATTGTGTGTCAAGTTAAAGGGATTATCCAGAATAAAAATACGTTTAGCTCATTTTTTTAGATGACTGGGAGTACATACATACTGTATAGTTGACATAAAAATCACACCATTTCGATGAACATTGAGAAATTGTGATTTTGCTGTTTTGAGCCAAACTGTGTTAACATGGAAGTGATTAGGACACATTTTTTTTCACTTACACGAAACTATATTTTTAGACGAACTCTTCTAAAGTTCTAAAAACCATTACACTTAGTGGTAGGAAGGAGAGGGTCCCTAAAGGGAAACCAAAGTGTCCTGAGGTCTTCATGTCCTCAGATAGTGTGTCCACAGTTACTTATCTACAGATATGGATCTTTCCGGATGCAGCAGCCATCTTTAGGAGGAAATCTGAAATAGTCAGAGTGCAGAGTTAGACATTCTGGAAATTCATGATATCTTTGTATTCTTTTTTGAAAACAACAACCTGTTCGTAGACTAAGCTTTGCTGTTGCATACAGCTTCATTTCAGTTACTAATGAAATACTGGACTGTTTTTTAAAAAGAATGTAATGAAATAGTGAATTTCCAGAGCGTGTAACTGTGCACTCGGCAATCGACTAGTACGGACTTCCTCCTAAGACGTCTAGAAAACTCTGAGGACATGAAGACCTCAGGACCCTCTACGTACTACCACATAAGTGTGATGTTATTTAGAACTTTAGAAGAGTGAGTCTAAAAATAAGTGTTTTGTGTCGGTGAAAAGACGTCCTAATCACTTCCATGTTAACACAGTTTGGCTCAAAACTGCAAAATTTAAATTTCTCAATGTTCATCCAATGGTGTGATTTGATGTCAACTATATGTATATATGTATGTATATATGTATATATGTATGTATGTATGTATGTATGTATGTACGAACAATCATCTAAAAAAATGAGCTGAACTTATTTTTACTCTGGATAATCCCTTTAAGCGAAGAGCGCCAGTTCCCTCAGTGCGCAGTATTTGACGCATCACTTCAGGTTAAACGGGACAAAGAACTAATGACACACTGATATATATATATATATATATATATATATATATATATATATATATATATATATATATATATATATATATATATATATATATATATATATATATATATATATATATATATATATATATATATATCAATCTGCCAGCTGATATTTACACTTTTTTGTTTTGGTATCAGCCAGTTGCATTGGCTACTATGCTATTTTATTTTAACCTGCTGTAATTTACTGACGAAGTTCACAGCACATTTGTGTTGTCGTAGATACTCCTGTCCACACTGAAAACAAAGATTTTTTTTAGTGTAGTAAAATTTATGAGGTTATATTTTGTAATTGCAAGCAGGGCTGCATGATATTTGAAAATAATTACTTTGGGTTTTATTTATTTATTTTTTAACCCTGCGATATGAAACAATACTCAGGAGTAATAACAGCTGTGTGATGTCGACACAAACGGTTGTCAAGGGTTTTTCTTCTTAACTATGCTTTTATCACTTGAAAGGTTTGCATCGAAGCTGAAGCGTCTTTAACTGGAATCCAATGACCAGACTGTTCCATCTTTTTTCTGTTTTTATTTTTCTTTACTTTGTGGTAATTACAATGGAGTCCTTTAGTTCTAAAGCCATTAGATAATAGATCCACAGAAGTAGCTCCGTACTTTGATAGACATTAGATTGGTAAAAAAAAAAAAAACCTTTAGAAGATAAAATGCAAAACCCAAATATTACAATTTTGTAAAACATTTACTATGGAAAATGTTAACATTCAGCACAGATGCAAATATAGATTACTATTGAAGTCACATTATATTGTGAAAAATGCAATATATTTATTCATTTAAAAACCCAGAATCATAATAAATGAATGATTAAACAGTGTGAAATACGCAAGCAAAATTAGAACACATTCTTCCACACACATATTTACAACCTATTAAAAATCACATTTCCTCATTTGTCTCCATTACCTTCTCAGCCTCATTTTCTTGCAAGTGAATTTGCTGGCAGTCGTTCTCTCTCATTTTAGCTGTTGTAGAGACTTTGACTCTGACTTTAGAAGAATGTTGGGTGTGACTTTCAGGTAGTGAGGTGGGGCCAGGGCGGGGTTTCCAGTGCCAAGGTGGCACCAAGGTGGGGTTTCTAGCGGCAGGGCGGGAGTAGGGCGGGGCCAAGGTGGGGTTTTCAGTGGCAGGGTGGGACTAGGGCGGGGCCAAGGTGGGGTTTACAGTGGCAGGGTGGGACTAGGGTGGGGCCAAAGCTGGGTTTCTAGTGGCAGGGTGGGACCAGGGCGGAGCCAAGGCGGGGTTTGTAGTGGCAGGGTGGGACTAGGGCGGGGTCAAAGCTGGGTTTCTAGTGGCAGGGTGGGACCAGGGTGGAGCCAAGGCAGGGTTTCTAGCAGTAGGGTGGGACTAGGGCGGGGCCAAGGTGGGGTTTTCAGTGGCAGGGTGGGACCAGGGCGGAGCCAAGGCGGGGTTTCTAGCAGTAGGGTGGGACTAGGGCGGAGCCAAGGTGGGGTTTTCAGCGGCAGGGTGGGACCAGGGCAGAGCCAAGGCAGGGTTTCTCGTGGCAGGGTGAACCAGGGCGGGGCCAAGGTGGGGTTTCCAGCAGAAGGGTGGGACCAGGGCTTCTTCAACCAACTGGAGGCAGTGTTTCACTGTTGAGTGTTTTTCCTCTTAACTGTACTTTTATTACTTGAAAGATTTGCATCAAAGCTGAACTTCTTTAGATTCCACTCAATGACCAGACTGTTCCATCTTTTCTCTGTGGTGTTTACATGCAAGTCCTTTAGTTCAAGTCATTTGCAGTCAATAGCCCAATATTTTAAGTTACATTAAAATAAAATTACACTGGCGAAACTTGTCACCATTTGCATTTCTTAAATTCCAACTAAACCATTATTTGCAGTGAAACTGTTGCAGTTGCACTAACTCAGTTTAGAACTAACATGGTTTGTTTTGTTCTCTACAAGCTTAACTATGAACCAACTCAATTTTTAGATCAAAGTGGTGTAATTATATGAAGTTGCTATAACTATTTTATTTTACTTTCTTACTCAGAAATGCCCATGCAAATTGTTTCCTCAATTGTATTGAGTACAAGTAACTTATTTCACATAAATAGACGTGACAACTCCAGGTTCACTGGAAAAAAATTTATTGTAACCAATTTCAATTAAAAAAAAAAAAAACAATATCAGGTGAAAAACATGGTTGCAGATGCAGTAAATGTACAGCCCAGCCTAATTATCTTCTTTTGGTGCAAAGTATGTCAGCACTTTGAGAACAGAAACCATCTGATCACTTTGTGAAAAATAGCCTGACAGTTTAATATACTTCAGTACTACTTGAAATGTAAACAGTGTGATGAACTGTTCTCATCTATGTCTGAACAGGGTTCTTCCTCAAGTCTAGTGACACTGGTTTGTGTTAAATGTACTTAACTTGTACAGTATAAAGTGTAAACAGTAAAAAATTCCAAAAATAATGTATAAAACATATGCAAAATTTCCTGCTGACTTAGTGGACAGCCTAATTCTTCACTTTTTTATTACAACAATTTACCTGAGAAATTAACTTACTGAACTCCAGGTGTAAACTTATACATCAAGTACTTTAAATATTCATAAAAACCTGAACTGAAGTGCATACATCCAAGTGCATATACTTCACCAACATACACAATATATAAACAAACATTTCCTATTCAGCACATGCACAGTCGACCTTCAGACCATTTAGCTGAAGGAACACCTTTTTCAGTTCCTTCAAGTAGCCGAGGTTTAGTGAGTAGATCAGCCCCATTAGTACGACACAGGCTCCTGGTACGTCTACTAGGACTTCTGTTCCCTCATTCACAATCCATGCACTGGCTGGAACAGATGTGGCACCTCTGGTTACAATGATCTGCAAAACTTTGGTGTAAGGTCTCCATCAACAGGTCAGAATTAAACACTAACACCAAGTGTCGTTTTTGTGTCAGATTTACTTACCAACGGCTCTACAGAAAGATACTCCGTTTCTTCAAGGTACACCACCAATTCACAACCTGTGAATAAGAAAAATAAAAAGTTCAACTACTACCCCTCCATGAGGAGGAATGTCTAATAAGGGTTTACACACTGATGTTTCAAAACTTAAAAAAAAAAAGAAAAGACAATGACATGTGACAGAGGGTGAGAAAAGCATGAGGAGGAAGAAGGAAATAAAGGGGACCAGGAACTTGTGACAATTTCCCTAGTTTCTGAAAAGAAGAAAAGACCGAATCAACTCATACCTGAAATGATCATGTGATCAAAATAAACAACTCATTACTGTAACCTACAGAGAAAAAAATAGAGCTCACTACCAAATCAGTTTCCCTGGTTTTATTTGCAGAAAATATTAACTGTGTGTATATATATATATATATATATATATATATATATATATATATATATATATATATATACACACACAAGATTTGAAAACATTGATCTTAATTCTATTTTCAGGGGCTGTAACTTATTACCTCATTGGTTTGTGGACAACATAATTTGAAAACTAATAAATGGCTTTTGATGACATTTTCAGGGTACAGTGGTAATGGGAGAACAACAAATGTTTAGATTTTGGTGGTCATTTTGGGGGGACGGGGACATTTTTTATACCCTGAAAATGTTCATCAAAATCCATCCATTACCTGCTGGTTTTCTCCCAGGAAGGACATTTCAGTTTTAGTGTTGTGTAACTGGACCGAGTGTTGATAGTTACTTGCTGTTACACAATTACACAATTTTAAAAAAGGTAAAACACAAAACACAAATATTGCCAGTTTGCAAAACAATTACTTTAAAAACAGTTTACACCCAGGACATATGTAAAATAGACTACTATTTGAGTTAAGTAGCATATTGTGAAAAATGTAATATATACATTCATTTAAAAACCCAGAATCATAATGAATTAATGTGTTAAATTCCCAAAGTTCAAACATTCGTCCACATATTTACACCCTATTAAAAAACAATTACATTTCAACTGTGTCTTTTTAAACCATGTATCCAAATAAAACTACATTTTTAACCCACGTTCCCCAAGTATTTACTGACATTTCAAAGCAATCCGTGTATCTATCAGTTAAAAAAAAAAACCTGTTTCTTCGTGATTTGTTTCCAAAACCAAAATGAAAAACAGATAGTGATGCGTTTTTTCAGTTTTCCTTTTTGTGTTTAAATAAAAACAACAAATAACGACCGTTTCCCGTTTTATCCAATTTTGACCTGAAACTAATTGAGTAAACCAGAAATGCATGTTCACCGAAACAAACATGGCCACTAGACTTGGAAGATCATTATGGTATGATATGACACCAATTTTCCCTGTAGTCATATCTTCAGGTCTTTTTTTAGGGTGACCCTCTGAGGTTCCCATCTTTGTCAGTGCAGGTCACGGTCATTTCCGGTTTACTCAACTGGCTTCAGGTCAAAACGGAAAACGGCGGGTATCCATTTAAACACAAAAAGGAAAACTGATCACCCGCATCGTTATCCGTTTTCTTCGGAGAAAGAAAGAAAAAGAAGGTCTTATTTTTGTTTTATTTTGGAAAAACGAATGATACACGGATTCTTAATGGCGCAAAACGTCAGTTTTACAGTATGGAAGTGCTAGCTTACCAGCTTTCCGTTCACTTCTCTCATGTGCACAGTTGCATATTGCTGCTAAGTCTTTTTGTTGTGTTCTGAAGTGGCGTCTGTGCTGTTCCGTTCCTTTCTGAATCGGGAAGCTCGTCCTCTTTTTTCCTTTGATTGTATGCAGGTGAGTGGTGCCGCCATTTACCCTTAATTTCATGCAGGTGTGTAGTGCGCATGCTCGTACACAGATCAGCCACGCGCTCACATTCAGCTGACCAGAAAAAGGTCGAGACAGAACATACGTTTCAGTGATCCTTCTTGTAGCTGAAATAATGAAATACAATTCATAATTATAAATAAATATTGACAATTAAAATAAATCTATGTAATAAAAAGACAAAATAATACATTTAAAATAAAAAATGTATAGATATTACGGGGCAAACGCATTGCATCGACGAAAAGCTGCGAACACACAACCAAAAACAAACACATAAAACAAATGCAACATAAGTGTCCTGCAAGAGAAAACATTCTGCAATAACAGAAACTAAGCAGAAGCAAAAACGTACAAACCTAAAAAAACAAATGCGAAAGAAAAATGTTGCAAATACAAAAACATGCAAACTCCCAAAACAAGTGCAAGAGAGAAATACTACAACACGGAAGTTCACCAAAATAAAACGGAAGAAGAATAAGACGGTGGATGAAGACGAAATTCATTAATTTAAGAGATTAGCGTGAAAACGTTTGTTTCCTTTCGTCTTTTTAAAACATTTGACCATAATCTGCCACAATATAATAGAAGAGCAGCACTAACATTAGCTACATACCTCTGTGGCTCTACACCTTTTCATGCTAGTCTATGAAGTTAATAAACTTCAACTTCGTATTCATCCACCACTTTACAGACTAAAACTGAGACCTTGAAACAAAAAACAAAATAAAAACGTATTTTTTGAGAATAGGGTTCGATATCAGTTGCTGTTTGTGTCTAAATCTGACTTTCACTCATTTTTCTCCAGTTTTCTTCCTCAGGGTTTGATCCTCATCTTTGAATATTCTATATTCTATATTCTTTTCCTTTCTGGGATTTTGCTTCTATTTCAGGATTTTTTTTTGTCACTGAACTTCAGTAATAAACAGAAATATCAGTGGGTTTTATGTGTTTTTATTCCTCATGAAGTTGATCCATATTCATAAATAATCAGGTTAAAACCTCCTGTAAGATTCCAACGGCCCACATACGCTCACAAATGTAAGCAAATCATCTGAACCTCCCAGAACCTCTTGACATTATATAGCCGACAACTGAAATTTTCAGACATGGGCTGAAATAAGGCACATTCAGATTAAATAACCATAGCAGGTACAAATCAGTCATTTGTTCAAACAATAACAGCAAACAGTATATCTTACTTTTTATGTCTGATAATTATCCACAGGTCCATATTTCAACAAATGTGGTCATGGTCCAACAAAAACATCCAAATCAGAAAACATGTAATCTACATATCATTCAACTATAGTCCAAAACATCAGTAAACATCCATCCAATTATCCATCATTTAAAGGGATAGTTCACTATCTTTCATATGAAAACTGTATGGGTTCACTGTCTTTACTCTGGTGCATCCACAGTTTCTTCTCAAAACAGTATGTGTTTGAATGAGTGACTTATTTGCATAACAAAACCATCAAGGAACAAAAACTTACACCTCATAATTGCTTGGAGCTACTTTCTCTCAATAGCGATCAATTTGCATTGTGACTGTAAACAGCTGTGCGCCTTAGCTAACTACTTTCATCAGTTGTTCGGCAGTGTTTGCGGGTGCACGTTTTTATTTTTTTGACCCCACGAAACCTGCCGGGACTACTTTTGTTTTGACCAAAACCAGACAAGAACTCGACTCACAGGACATTGTTGGGGGTAAGTCACTGTGGGTGCACCAGAGTAAAGACAGTAAACCCATACAGAGTCATGTGAAAAATAAAGAACTATCCCTTTAACAGGACCCACCACCAATATCCTGGTTTTCGTCTTTTTTATTTGTAATAAAAGAAAACAACGATTGCATGTCATTAAAATGGTTCAAAAACAGCATTCAATTTACTTTGTTAAGAAATGTAGGAGACATTAAGTAGAAGCTTAAAGTGTTAATCAAAGCCATTTTGACATGATGGGTTTATTCGTCCTCTACTGGTTTTACATTGAATGCAGCTTTAACTCATTCTTACATCACACCGTCAGAAAAAACATCTGTCAGTATAATCACACTTTCATTCTGAGCTTCATGATTTATTACCGTCACTGAAAATGAGCATTTATTTTACTTTATTTTATTTTGAACACAGTAGATTTCTAGAGTTTACATATATCTGTACTTTACTGAAATATTTACAACCTAAATTTACCACAAATTTGTATTGTGATTACTTTATATTTTACATAATACTGCGTCTACAACATCAAGACCAAACAAAAATAGACAAGAATGGAGGAAAAGATGGAATGAGAACAAACATGACAAAACAGGCAAAAATTAAATAAGAGCTGTAACAAAATAAAATACCAAAACAAAATGTTGTTAAAGAGATGAAAATGATAAAAGATGGAATATAAATATACCAGTATATATCCTCCTGAGACTCAGGGAAGTTAAAATTTTAGCCTTTTTTTTTTTTTTTTTTACATTAAACAGTTTTCTTAATTGGAAACTTCATAATGCAACCGTATTTTCAGATACATTATAAAAATTCTTCCTTCTTTTCATAGAATGTCCTTTTTATGTAAAACTGTTAAACTTTTGTCCCCTACAGAGGACAAAAATGCATTTGCTGGGTCTCAGGAGGATATAAATATTTTGCAAAAACGTACCTTACGACTATCGTTTTCTCTGTTTATTTTCTATGCAGCTCGCATGACTAAATCAATGTCAACTAAAAAAAGGATTCAGATGGATTTTAATTCTTTAAAGATTATTTGTTAGTAATATGTGAATATGAGTGCATCATAAACCAGAGGTCACCAATCCTGGTCCTCGAGGGCCAGTATCCTGCTTGTGTTCCAGCACACACCTGATGGTCATTACCAGCTTCTGCAAAGCTTGATTATGTGGTCAATTAGTTTAGGTCAGTGTGTGTGTTTTTGTAATTAGCTAAAAAGAATTCTGAAAATAGCTTCATACTGGAAATATCACTGTGACTGATAAGTAGAGGGAAACCAGGAGAGGTCAACTTGACCAATTTGGGAACACAGCACATCCTGTTTTGAACATTCTTCCATTCTGGCAAAGTTGTTCACACTAACACAATGCTCTGGATGTTGGTAACGTGTGTCGGAAGAGCTGACTTGTTAGTTTGAGATAGGTCCATTTCTAATCCTGAGATATTCCTCGTGTATAAACTTCCTTGTGCTCCTAAAAAAAAACAGGTTTTTTCCTCCACACCAATAAGTAGGTGTTTGGCCTCATTTTTAACGACAACAATGACAGGCTGATCATTTGAATCTGGTGTGTTGGAAGACAAACACCTGAAACGAGCAGGAAACCATCCTTCGAGGACCACAATTGGTGTGAGACTAACTGTAAATTATGTAGTTGGAGTTTGTTCATAATTATCCTTCCATTAAAGAAACAGGAAACAACCGATGGTTAGGGAGGGGGTGGAGCTTAAACTTAGCCAGGGGAGGAGCCCATCAGTAGTCAAACTAACAGTCATGTTCACGTTGGTAAAAACACTCCATTTCTTTCATGATTAGAGTGTTAAACCTGGATTCTGGAGTCAAGGTTCGCCGTCTGGCGCTTTGTCCTCACAGATGAAGGTGACAGAGTTGTTGAGCAGCTCGTACATATTGACCTCAACGACCCCTGCTGAGACTCCACCCTCTCGTCGAGCAGCCAGAGCCACAAACACCTGCTGAGCAGTAGCGGTGGCAGCCATCTGAGAAGACTCCTCACTGAGGTCTGCGCCCTCTAACTCCGCCCCTTCCTGTCCTGTTGTCAACACCTGATTGGACAAAAGGACATGTTCGTCAGAAGATATTTTTTTGATAAAGTCACACACAAGTCAGAATGAAACCAGACTCAAACTGATCAATACAAAAATGATTTACAGTTGATGCATGATGACTGATTACGAAAATAAATGCCATGATTGGTTTCTAGTTTTGGAAGAAAGTTGAATCTGCAAAAATCTAATCATATGTCATGTCCTTGTGAATCCACAGCTGGTGTGTTCATGTTTGTTCTCCTTACACTGTGGGATGTGGACGCCTCCTCCTGCTGCTCCTCCTGGACTTCCATGTGACAGGACAGGATGTGCTCCTGCAGATCCACCTGGGGGGGCAGTGCCATGGAGCAGAGGGGGCACATGACATGTTGGCTGCTTATGTGCTCGTGCAGTTCCTCGTTTCCTCCGAGCACGACTGGACATGACGGACACTGGACTGTTGTGGACGCTGTGCCTGGACGACCAAACGATCAGATAGTGACGGACAAGACCACACACAGATACTGATCCACTCATTTTTATACCGTGCAAAAACAACTGGAAACAAAGCAATCCGGGCGTTTTTTTAAATAGAACCAACACACAATGTATTCAATAACAATGGAGAACATAATAATATTAATGAAATAACCATGGGATGACACCTTTAATAACACTCAAATTATATTCGAACGTCAAAATTCGAAGTCAAAGCCTTAACTCCATTCATTCCTCACCTTGGTGCTCTGCGGCCTGGTGTTTGGCCAAACTGGACGCGCTGGGGAAGAACTTAAAGCAGACGTCACACTGGACCAGGGCCTTGAGCTGTCGGGTGTGGTTGGCAAACACGTCTGGGTGTTGGGTCCGGTTGTGGTACCAGAGGCCCGACAGCTGCTGTAGACGGAACACCAGGACATTGACAGTCAACTTCAACCAACAGAAGAAAAACCACCAGAGATTTATGTGGGAGTTTAGCCAGTATGTGCTGTACCTGTGTCATTTACCTGTGACATATTTACCTCTTCATGCAATATCTGTGCAATACATGCTTATCGCAACATTTTGAATCATATTATTGTATCTTCATTGGTTTTATTTATAAGGTGCAGTTTATTTATGTTATTTATTAATGTATAGTTTACTACTTTAATGGTTAGTTACATACCTGACTCAGGGACACACACAAAAAATTACAACGCACCTGTGTTAACCTTGTTGAACACGTACAAATGGCAATAAAGTCTATTCTATTCTATTCTATTCTATTCTATTTCCTCCTGAAAACGCTTATCTAAACGGATGAAAAATGTAAGACCAGACACCACTTTTGCCTCTTGTGTTTTCATCGTCACTGTCTAAACATAGCCATAGTTACAGTCATTGTGTTCTGAACAGTGAACCTGAGTGTTTTTTAACAACCTGGAGAACAGAACAATCAGCATCACGTCACAGTTTTGATGTTGAGACTGACTACACAACCTCAAAAATCTGATAACTCTTCATAATCTCATAATTGTAATTGGATCAGATTTATTTACATGCAGTTCAGGAATATGATAATTGAAAAACTGGTTTAGATTTTAGTCCAGTGTTGGATTTCTTTCACAGTATGTAAAAAAAATCCAACTGTGAAAGAAGAAAAAAAAAACTTTAATTTCCTTCTATTCATTTTTATCTCAGTAAAAAAACTTGTTTATTTTCCATCTATTTTTCACAGTTTTCTTTCTTGATACAAACGCTGACTTTAACCCCAGGTGGAGAACCCTCATTAGGATGTCATACCTGGTAGGACTTGTTGCACAGTTCGCAGCTGAAGGGTTTGCCTCCGGTGTGCGTTGCTTTGTGTTTGTCCAGCAGAGCGGCGCTGGAGAACACTCTGTCGCAGGTGGGACACTTGTGGAACTCCTTGGGGTGGAATTCCTCAATGTGCTTCCGATGCTCCTCCAAGGATGAGAAGCTCAGACAACACTTCTGACAGTCATGAGGCTGGGTTACATCTGAGGAGAAATCAAACTTGTGTTACAGTGAACTTTAAGGTTTACAGAAATCCTGGCCTGGTCTGGAGTCCACAGAGGGCTGGGTGCTGTGGACCAACCAGACCATGGAGAACCATGTGACAATAAAAAAACAAAACAAAAAAAAAAACACATCAGTTTTATTTCACTGGGCAAAAAAAAGGATTTTTATCATATTATCATATCATCATATTCAGTGTCATTAATTAATTTATGTTTGGGTTAAGTTAAGACTCCATGGGTAGGTGAGTGGGTGGTTAGGTAGGTAGGCAGGTTGGTAGGAAGGCTGGGGCACCATAGAAATTGGACCTGACGACCCAGGGCCAGAGTAGGGAGAGGGGCCCATAAAAACCCTGATTTTTTTCTTTTAATTTTTGTGATGTTTATTTCAAATTAATTGGGTCGTCCAATTAATTGGTGTCCTTCCATATATTGATAACATCAACTAAGAGAATTAATTTTATTCTACAGTCCTGCCAACATATTGGACACGTAGCCAGACGAGCTAACTGCTGAGCAGAGAGAGGTTATAGTTTATAGACTGGCTGATGAAAGTATAGACCTGTTCAAGAATAAATGTTTTTAAATCAAAATTTGCACGAGTGTCAGGGATCAAAACGTACAAAAAGGACACAAACTAGATCTAGCCTAATGTTTTAGGTATATGAGCACAAGTAGGTTAAATGCATTAATTCAAGTGGTAAATTAAAGAACCAATCATCAATATAATCTGACTGTAATTTAAAACCCTATTTATGCTGTTTTATTTTAAATAAATACCCCCTTTTTTCTTCTGTGCCTCATGCACTGGCATAGATAGAGGCCCACTGACATTGAGAGAGTACAGGGCCCAGAATTTGGTGCTACGCTCCTGTAGGTAAGTAGGTAGGTAAGTGAGTTATTGTCATTTCATACAAAACATCATGGATATACTGCAGAAATTAAATATCAATCAATATCGTTCGAACCCTAACCCATGTGGACAATGTGTTTTTGCTGTTCAACAAAGCCTTTACTCCACAAAACTGGTGGAATATATGAATACAATAGTAGGTAAGAGTAGAAAACATGTCTGAAATGATCTCTGATAATGTCTCTAATATGAGATATGATCAACGCTGATCAATAATCAAAGATCAATGCTGTGGGAGAACATTTGGACATTATTTCTGCCAGACTGGACAGAGATTAAGGTGAATCAAAGCTCATCAGTCTAATGTAAAATGTCTGAGCGTCACTGTGATGACAGATGTTGAGTTTATGAAACAGAGCAGTTTGTCTTACTGTGGTAGGTGTGCAGGTGGACGGTCAGTCCACTGGCCTGGCTGTAGCCCTTCCCACATTCCCGGCAAACGTAGGGCCGATCACCAGTGTGCGTTCTGACGTGGCGGGTCAGCTCTATGGACTGGGCGAACACGGCTTTACAATACTGACACACGTACATCTTCCCTGAAAATGCACCAGAAACAGCAGGTCAGTGAAGGAACATGAGGAACATGATCACGTATTGATGACGGTGCCCGTGGTGATGCCTTACCCTCAGAGTGTTTCTTCTTGGTATGATATGCGAGCGCCGCTGCCACGCTGAAGCCCATGTCGCAGTGTTTACAGTGGTATGGTTTCTCTCCCGTGTGCAGTCGCATGTGGTTCTTCAGAGACGAGTTGGCACCGAACTTTGCACCACATTGTTCACAAGCAAACGGCTTCTCCTCAAAGTGCTCGGTGCGCATGTGGTACATCATCCCTGAAACACGACCGACACATGATGGTGTGTTATTATACACTTATACACATGGTGTGTGTAATAACACACCATCACATACATACATTATATACATATATATATATATATATATATATATATATATATATATATATATATATATATATATATATATAAAACATGAACTAACCAGCACATTTGTCATTGGTTTTCTGGTTCATCTTATTACAAAACTAGAAACAATACCCCTTGATTCCCCTTCGACAGGGTGGGGTAATAAGGGGACAAAATTAACATAGAATTATAATCTACTTCTTATCTTGTGGAAAAATGTTGCAGTTGAAATCCAATATATCAGTGGCTGACATTTCCTGTTTTGCTGTGACAAATGCAGTAATGAGCTGATCCCAAACTCACTTTAAACCATAGATATGTCATGTCCTCTCTCTCTCTCTCTCTCTCTCTCTCTCTCTCTCTCTCTCTCTCTCTCTCTCTCTCTCTCTCTCTCTCTCTCGCCGTCTCTCTGTCATCCAACTAACTTTTCCCTCCACATCAGTCACAGTTGACAGATTGCTGTGACCTCACCTGAGGGGTGGGCGAACGTCCGTCCACAGAGGTCACAGGACACTTTCTTCTTGGCTTTGCCCATGTCTGAGCGGTGAGTCTGGGTCAGATGCCGCTGCAGAGCCTTCTGATTGGCCAGTTTTTCTGGACACTGAGGACACTGCTGCTCACACTCCTTGGAGTGGGGGCAGCGCTTCACGTGGGCCAACATCCGACACTTGTAGTCGAAGCCCTTCTTACACCAGCGGCAGGAGTACGGCTTGGAGGACGCAGTTCCATCTTTGTCACCCTCTTCAGTATCCTCCTTAGGGTTATCTTCTTCCTCATGCTCCTCCTCCTCCTCCTCCTCCTCCTGCTGCTGCTGCTGCTGCTGCTGCTGCTGTTGGTCCTCCTTTCCTTCACTGTCTGAGCCACTCTGCTGTTTAGTGTCACCTGTGAAGGATGAGTTTACAACCATCTAAGGCTGAACAATCTAAATGCAGTCTATGTATAGACTCAATGTAACCTATGTATAGACTCAATGTAACCCATGTATAGACTCAATGTAACCCATGTATAGACTCAATGTAACCCATGTATAGACTCAATGTAACCTATGTATAGACTCAATGTAACCTATGTATAGACTCAATGTAACCTATGTATAGACTCATTAATTGACCACCTGATCTGAACAGAACCAATGTCAAGCCAACATGTTAAACCTCAGCTCGTCTTCTCTACCTTTGTTCTGGTTCTCCTCTGACTCCTCCTGTGACTTCCTGTCTGGCGTTGTGGGGGCGGGGGAGGGAGGATGATGCTGGATGCTTCGTAGCAGTGTGATGAGGCGCTCTTCACTAAGCGGACCCTCCTTCACCTGCCTCATCAGTGCCTCCACCGCTGCTTTAGGATCCGCCTCCTCGCAGCACTGATGTACAATCTGGAACAGTACCAGAGGCTTCTATCAGGTCATGTATCCCATAATGCATTTCTCTTCATAGTTGAAGTTTATTAGCTATTGTAACATTTTGCTGAAAGGATGTAAATTATGAACATGAATGTACTGAATGTATTTTTGTGTGTAAACTAGTGACAGACCAATATGGAGTTTTAGATAACATTTTTAAAAAAAAATTTTGTAACATCAGTCTTATCGATGATGTTTGACATTGTATTGAAGAATGAATGTCACATATTACTGTTCTGTGTTATATTGTTTAAGGAGTTAAATAGTGTCTACGTGACAACGTGTCTATGGGGTGATCAGATACTTCCACGTCTTAGTCTTCGTGGCAGATTGTAGTAAGAAAACTCCTTGATAATATGATGTAATGGGCTGTGGGGCAGCCAAGGAGGGATGGAAATGACCGTATAAAACCCCTGAAGGAAGGGGGATCTGGGCTTTTTGACTTCCTGTCTTCTCTGCCTTTCTCTCTCTCTCTCTCTGCTCTGGTCAGATAATTATCTGAGGGTCATCCCTGGGGATTTCAAGGTTCGTAGCTCAATATGAATGATGATTGTTTATACACTTTGTTATATCTTGATAAATAAATGATTAACCTTTATATCTGGTTTTGATATTACTTTGTCGTCCACGGGGAAGCCCTGGAAAAGACTAGCGACGACACAGGCTACCAATATTTCTTTCCCAATATTTGTAGCTGATACAGTGGTTTTTTTTTTCCTCTGTCAAATGATAACAAATGTCAGAAAATCTTTTTTACTTACAATTAGAAAACAAAAACTGTGACAGTTAATAAATATTACTACAACAAATTATTTTTTTTTCCCAGTGTGGACAGCAGTGTCTCCAAGAACATGGAGGTGCTGTGTAAAGTATGGCAGGGGAAAAAAGAGCATGTCAGCCAATGCAACAGGCTGATACCGTTATAAGAAAAAAACATCTATCTATCTATCATTAATATAAATCTTTAAAGCACAACTAGGTTTTAGACTTTATGATGTTAATGCAATTAAATACTATTTAGATTACACATTTGTCCCTGTTTGGTCCTTTTCTACCTGTCGTTCCTGTTCATCCAGGCTGTTCTGTGCTGCCTGGCTCAACAGCTCCAGGAGAGACGGCGTGTTGGTCAGAAGTTCCATGAGCTCAGAGGATTGTTCCAGAAGACTAGCGGCAGAGCTGCTGGTCTCCACAACTGACACTGAGGTTTTTGGTTTTTCATTGTCCGTCTCAGAGGATGTTGCTTCTTTTGACTCTGTACAAACATGACAATGTGTTACAAAAAAACACTCATTTCTACTAATATTAACCGTCCACTGTCCCACTCAGAGACCCTTCCTTACCAACAAAATGCATAATCTGTGCAGTGTTGTAGTAATGTCAACATTATTTTCATATGGTTTGTTATGTTTTTTTTCTAACACTTTGGTTTTTATTCAAGTTCAGCCAAAATAAATACAAAATTTTGTGTGTGTGTGTGTGTGTGTGTCGAAAAAGCAAGTGTTTTATTTCCTCTGTAACCAACTTAAACCGGTTAATGAGGCTTGGGGGTCGGTCAACATTTTTTTATGAATTTTGAAAATGTATGTCAAAATAATGGAATGTTGTGAAAATTTGGTTAGAAGTGAATCTGGTTTCACAAAAACCATTGAATCCAGGAGTAGTTTTCTAAACCCCCAGGACTGTGGACCCCAGCTGAGACTGACCTGAGTTCTCACAAACTTCCAGACAGGTTTTCTTGGATGCAGGACCTTCAGATTCCTCACACTCCTCCTTCACTGCCCCTTCAGTCTTGTCTGATGTCAGAACATCCGATTTGGGTGACTCTGACCCTTCAAGGTTTACAATCTGGGGTTTACCGGGCGTCGTGATTGGACCCTGCTTTGAAATCTCCAGCACTGAGGGCTGTGAATACACGAGGGTGCTCAGGATGTTCTTGAAGCCGATGGCCACGTCAAACATCTGCAGGCTGTCGGCGGCGGCCACGATGCGACCCACGTTGTGTTTGCCCAGCGGTAGTTTGCCCGTGTAGACCATGTCCAGCAGACAGCCAAACTCCTGAGAGGAAACCACAGCTGTGTCGATGGAAATAGTGTCGGAAGCATCCAGGAGAGACCTGTGAAGAAGACAGTTCAACACAGTGTGTCCAAACTCAAAAACAGAAAACATGGACCAAATCAGGGGAAGCATCTTGAAAATCCATCCTGAGGATTAGATTGATTTGAGGGAAATAATGTTGACTTTTCTTTGGTAGAGTTTGATGTTATTTGAACATTGTAAATTTTTTACTCATGGTTTTGTATAAGTGTGTATATCTGTGTTTTTACTTCCCCACCTTGTAAAAAAAATTAATTAATTAATTAAAAATTTTTATATATATATATATATATATATATATATATATATATATATATATATATATATATATATTAATGTGCATTGCCCTGAAAAATAAAAAATAAAATAAATCTGCCCCCCCCCCCCCATTATGTTTTATACAATTTAACATATCATATATAGTAAACATTTATGTTGAGCTTTATACCTGGTCCCAGCCGACGTCTGGCAGATCCATTTAAAATGCTGAACATAGAGAAGCACAGTAGGAGCAGTTTTAGGCTCAAACAAACACACATACAGTCATGGGGATGTTATACAGTCAATATACCAAAAGGTGGCGTGTTGGTCAGTATCAGTGGTGCTGGATTCATCTTAGAGGTGGTGGGGGGGCATGGAGGTTGTTGAATTAAATGACTGTCAGGCGCAGATCATTTTGTCACACTGTAGCCTAATGTCAGTAATGCCAGTCTGTCTTTTGAAAATGGAAACAAGTTTTTATGTAACCACCTGACACCCTCATGAATAAGAAGTTGCTCTTTTTTGCACACAGAGGGGCAGATAGGCATTGCTCTGTTGTTGTTTATTTGTAGGAAAGTCTGTTATTAGTGCAATATATACAAAGCTTCTCTCTGTATGGTGAATGAAAATGAGTAAACCTGTGGGCGTGATAGAACATAACATGCCCACACTTGTAAACCCTCAGCCATTAGCCCATGCCAGGGTCTCTTAACCTTTTTTGAACCAAACCTCACTAACAGTATCATCTGTTCGTGGTGACCCTCCCGTGCACGAAAACATTTGTGGGGTGGACCGGCATATTTCTACAAGATATGTATGCAAGGATGTGTTGAGAAAGTGAAAGTGAGCTCCTGTCACCCTATCACTATCTGCTGTCTGCCTCCCCATCCTATATAACTGCTGAACATTTTGAAGATTGAACTCTCTATATATTTAAATTCAACATAAAGATGTGACACAGTCCAGAGCTCAGGTTTCCAAACATTGCATCATAAAATGACAGAGTAAGATACACACAACCATATGGTTATGTGTTCAATTCTCAGATTAAAATAGAAGAATTACCAATTTATGGAAGCTTAGTGTGGTCCTCCAGCTGCACTAAGGCTGAACAGCAGGCGCTCCAGCGGGTGGTGAAAGCTGCTGGGAGAATCATCGAAATGACTCTCCCTGAGATCAGCACCATCTACACCACTCGCTGTCTGGGAAGAGCGCGCAATATCCTGCAGGACTAACACCATCCTGCTCACCATCTTTTCCACCTGATGCCCTGAGGAAGAAGATACCGGTCCATACGGGCCAGAACATCCAGACTGGCTGACAGTCTGTACCCACAGGCTGTGAGGTAACTAAACTCTGCCCCGCCCCCCTCTCTGCCTCCCCATTCATGACAATAATCACACCCACCAACTAGTAATAACTGAACTGGTTGCATTGTTGCAGTATGTCACAACTCATGACTCCCTCCCAGTGAATGAGGATCATTTGATGTGACTGATTATTATTGCCCTTTACATTGACATATGCTGCTGTCACCTTTCTGTGGTACTTTGTCCATACTGGTGAATGTTTACATTGGGTTAATTATGGGCATTTATTTTACTTATTTTTATTGTTTTATTGTGTGGGTTTTATACACAGATGCTCTAACAAAGTTTCATTGTTCTTTTATTATAATGATAATAAATATTCTGAATCTGAAGAAGAGGAACACCCTGTTTCTGGTTTCACTGGTTTGACTAGCTCTCAGTATCACATTAAAATAAGAGACTATGTATGATTGTGTATTAAATTGTCCCAGATCAGAGTTGAAATGTTGAAACTAGACCCAATGATCTGATTCACATTTGAACAGATGGATCAGATTAGGGTCAGTTTGTGGATGTCATGCTGCTGTGAAGTGGTCATTCTCTGTACCTGAACAACATGCTGGATGCAGCCAGGACCAACTTATGGGCGCGATGAGGACTGTCTCCCACCAGGACAGTGCAGTCACAGAAGTGACCAGTCTTCCTCAGGGCGTGGAGCTGCTGCATCAGCTGATTGCTGTAGTTCGGCAGCTCCATCATCTTTGAAGTCTAGACAAACATATTAAAAATGGATCAAACTGCAATAAAACATACCTACATAAATGTCTAGATTACATGTCTAGATTAGTGAAATGTGCTGCTGTTTAATGTCTGTCATGTTCCGAACAAATAGTAATAGAATTTCTATGTTATCAATAATAATAATATCAATACCATTTCAAACAATGTAATTTTTCATCTTGAAGGATAACTCAGGTTGTGTTCTTTTTCTTTGTTTTAATTTAATATTGTGAAAATCAAACATAAATAGGCTAATAGAATCAAAGATGACATGTGCATTCATGTCTTTACATGGTTTGTTTGTGTCATTTCCATATTGTTGCATCTTTGACAGCCAGTTCTTCCAATTACATTATAGATAGTTTTTGTTTTACAGACTTTCTTTTCATCTTTTAGACATTTTTTGTCACATTAATTACTTTATCCATAGTTGTGTTTCAAGTCTTCTTAGATAGTTTTCATCTTATGGAGTCTGGTCACCTTGATCATGCAATTTTTTTGCCATCATAAACAATAGAAATTCCCTTATTTTGATTCAAGAAAAATGTACAACATGATTAAAAGAATTAAAAAGGTAAAAACGTGAATAGAGACAAGAGAAAATAGCATACTAAATACACATCAAAATACAAAATGTTACAAAACAAGCCGTAAAATAGACAAAGATAACAGTATAACAATTTAATATGAATCGTTCTACATCTGCATACCATGTCTTACTTCCATTTCACTTTACAATAACTTAGAAAAAAAAGTAATTCGTTTTTCTCTCTAGGGCATCTTCAACTTTCAGTTAAGACCAGGGATTAGCCTTTAATTTTAAAATAAATTACTATTATCACGTGACTTATCATTGTTTAACTGCAGGGAACTGGTTTCTTGTGATAACATCACCGTCCAGCTCTGGCATCATGTTAACACTTTAATGTAATAATAAACCATATGTGAAGTGAACATGTAACAACAACAGAGAAGTCAACGATTAGCAATAGATGTAATGAGTTTGATTCTTTACAGTTTTCTAGGGCTGTTATAAGTAAACAAATCAAAGGCTTAATCCGCAGGTTGATGATATCCACAGGGTCTGGACTCTGTTTACAAAATACAGGACAAGCTGACCCAGCTTTAGCCGTACTAACTGTGCTAGCTGCAGCTACGACAACATCATCATCTAACGAGAATAGTGTGAAGTTCTGTGGTTCCGTGACCTACAGGAACCATCACACCGTGGACGGACCCACGGACCACATATTCTCCATTCACAAGTCTTTACCTTGAATAATTCAAACGATCCGTCTCTTTATTTAAACTTCTATCCAGGACAATTCTGCTGCGCGCAATAAAGCTTTATTTGTTTTGAAAATGGCGACCGCGGTGCGTTGATGAAATTGGACCACTTCCGGTTGGAGAATGTTCCATTCCGGCTTCCAGTTCTGACTTTTAATTTAAAAAAAAAAAACAGAACTGAAACAGAACTTTTGAATGTTTTATTCGTAGGTAAGGGAATCCGATTTTGTGCTGTTACTCGACAAAGACAGAAAAGAGTTTAACAGTGGTTCAACTCTTCCTCGGTGGTTTCATGGGCGTCATGCGCAGCCAGTGGAAATGTTTAGGTTCATCCTAAACAAAGGTTCCGGTATTCTGCTTCAAAGATCGAAGTTACTTCGATAAAGCAATTTAACCAGTCACAGGGGTTTCAGCCACACATTAAGACACTCTCAGATCAGAATATTGTATTCTTTTTTGTCTTCCCCCCTCATTTAATACTTTTTTCTATGCTTGTTAATTCTGGCTATGACAATTTGTTTCCATTTGTATCTGCAATTTTAGAATTGCATTTACAATTACATATTGATATTTTCCACATATTAAATAATAATGTACAAAATAAGTTAATTCTTCACTGGATTAAAATTCCGTTTCTGTAACAGCTGCAATAATAAAGTATCGTGAAGCAAATCTGACAGGACACAAATGGACTTGTATCTTTGAAAACCAATAATTATGGCTATACGTAGGTTTACATCTCAGCAACAATACATAAATACACACACACACACACACACACACACACATATATATATATATATATATATATATATATATATATATATATATATATATATATATATATATATATGCTTAAAAGAAGTCTCTTGAATATGTATATTTGAAGGAAGTGCTCTTAATATATACGCTTTAATGAGCTCTGATGAGTTTGGGTCAACAATGTTGGGGGTTCTGTGAAGGAACAAATGGCCTTTCTGTGAACACCAAATGTTTATGGCAAACAATCAAACCCATATAAAGATAAAACCAAGAATGAAATCTATAAAATTAACCATTCCTGTGTGGAATGATTGACTATTGAAGTCCAGAAATCAAACACATCTATTTACATGATGATTGAGATACTTCATATTATCAGAGAAACTCACCAGGCAGACCATGGTGCCTGTTTTTTTTTTTTTTTTAATAAATCATGTTAGAAAATTAAGATGGTGTCAGCAAAGCCTTCTTCACCATCCTCTCATCTGAAGAAACTATACCCACATTATCATTCAAACTGTTCAGTGCTGATCTTTATCATTTATTCATATTTGATTTCCTTTTATTAATATCCTATCAGATACCTGTGTCTGTTTTGTGGAGTAACAGTTTTCTTTGCATAAATAAAGGAGATTATCAATTGCACTCATCTCAATGCCTTTTATGCAACTGCAGTGAAACCTAGTGAAGAAAGACATTTGATTGATTTGAAAATAACTTTATTGTCCATAAGAAAAAACAGTGAAAAGAACAGTACATATCACTGCTTGCATCCGTTCTCACAAGGTTTGCACTGGAATCGGCCTTTATACATACGTGTAACTAAGTATGTAACTCTAACGCCATGTGGAGATTATGGAAAGTACATGATTTGACTGTAGAGGTAATAAATGTTCTAACATTTAGGAACAGGTATATTCTTAATACTTTACATTTACTCGTGCATTCATCAGACAGACCTGAAAAATTTGCAGTAATTACAATAACATCCATGTGATGGAAAGGAAGAACGTCAGTTTTCAATTTCTCCTCCTGTTATAATTTTAAAATGACAAAAACCTCAGTTGTTTTATTTCAAATTCAGTCCAGCAGTGGGACCATAGAGTTCTTCAGGACCATGAGGAACCTTAAATATCAAAAGCCAGCTAACCTTACGTCAAGAAAAAAACCCAGCTCTTTTGCAACTTAGTCACAGTTTTAATAAAGAAAGCCTACTAAAAAAATGTAAAAAAAAAACCCAAAACAAATTAAAGCACTTATTTATATATGGACACTTGACGTATTCAAGCTTCTTTTACACTTCCATGTGTTATCTCTCAGTTTTCCTCAGTGCCCGAGGAGCCCAGTGCCTGCAGAGGATGAGGAAACAGACATAATTAGAGACAGTTAGATCAGAATCACCCTTTAGCTTATTACAGCAGAGGAAACAAACTTCTGTTACACTCTACAAGTTTTTTGAAAGTATCAGCTTCAGACATTAAATGTGCTAAATCTTACATACTTTAATTGGATGAATCAGAAAACAAATGACTTTAGTGTTGGTTAACTCATGTTTTTAAAATATATGATGGTGTGTTATTCCACATATATGGTGGTTTATGAACATGTATACGATGGATTTGATACTCACCTTTGAATCCCTCCTCAGGCATCCTCACTGCGGAAGAAACAGACAGCAAATTTTAGAGAATGGTGGTTTCACTTTAATTACCATTAATAACAATAACATTTACCTTGATAGACATCATCCATTGCAGCATAATCTGCTATTGGCTCATCAGCCTGGAAGAAAACAACACTTAATAAAACAAAACCACTTCTCTTATTATTATTCAGATGGTAGCAGCTTGGCTTAAATATCTGTATAACTCCGTTCCAATGCACTAAAGTATTTTATGATCTGACAGATCATAAGTTATACAGTTATAGTGTGATATGTCTACACTTGACACACACAAACAGTGTGACACAATTTAATTGTGCAGCATGTGACCTTTGACCTCCAGAGATCTCAAAAACTGTTGGTTGTAGGTGATAACACCAATTATGAGAATTGTAGAAATCTTCATTCCATATCATGACTCTGTGACCCTCCGTTCTTGAGTCATAACCAATAATGTGACTTTGACCTTTTAGTTAATTGTGACCTTGACCTTTGACCTTTACACAAATAGATCACTGCATCTGATGCACATAACTATATGTATATGGCCATGTAATTTAATGGTGATATCTCAAGTATGAATTGAGTTATAGCATGATATGTCTCTGCGGACATGGACACACACACACACAGACTACAATAATCTCTCCCAACCAATGTTGGGTGAGATTAACAATTTAAACATCACATTAATTTCTCTTTAAACATTTCAGTTTGTTGACATTTGTTGAGGTTGTTCACATTATATTGTGAAAGGATGGTTTGTAAATATAAATATTTATATAATATAATTGTACTTTTTTGCATTAAACCAATTTGATCATTTTGAATTGTCATTATTCATAGGCTATTATGCTACTATTTTACTTGAGATCACATTGGTCTGTATGTAGAAACCTTAACTAAAATTAATTTAACATCAAAATTAACTTTTGTATTTCATAAATTCCTTTCATGGGCCGGACTGGAGCCTTCAGTGAGCTGGTTTTGGCCCATGGGCCATATGTTTGACAGCCTCTTTCAGTGCGGTATACCTTTAGACAAATGATGCTCTCAGGGATGACGCCCAGGCTGCCCAGAGTGGCTGTGTCATCCGTTAGATTCTTCCCATCAATGGAGAGATTCTGGTCAAACGGTGCCACAGAAAAGGCGTGCATGATCTACAGGTCAGACGCACAGAGGACGGTCGGTCAACACACACATTCTGACTCTGTCATAAATGTTGTGACCGTGGGTTCATTACTGTCACCTGTATTTTCAGTTCTTTGAGCGTCTGATTGGCTGAGACGATAAGTGCCTTCTCTCCTCTGAGTTTCCGGTGTCGAGTGCTTCTTCTGATTCCTCCCTGTTTGGTCAAACTACTGTTTGGTACGACAGCGGCCACTGCGGTGCTGCTGTCGCTCAGCTTCTGCCGCTTTGCTCCATCCTGTGACTGAAACACAATAATGGAAGATGAGCTCATTTATCCATATCCTTAACATCTATGATTGGACTGTTTTTGTATCAGGTGGTCCCGTTACTGACTGATCCAACAGGGGCATGTTTAGCCTAGCCGCGCTAGTTTTGCTGCCGCTAGCCCCTAAAGCAGGAAAACTAATTTGCTAGCACAGTAGTCTAGTTCTGCTCAATGTAACTTTTCCATGAACCTGGCCAACGAATCACAGTGAAGTATAGAGTCAGAGGGTGGTTGTAACAAAGTGATGCTGCAACCGTTTGTTTGTTGCATTCATTGTTTGTTCGTCAGATGTTCATGTTCTCACTTGCATGCAAGCTCCAAATTAATTTGTTCATCTCTTCAACACATAATTGTTTCTGATTTGAACAGTTTTCTCTCCCTGTGTGATACAAAACTTCCACAACAAGAGAAACATCCAGAAACAACCATAGAAGAATAAAGACGATAGATGACTACAGACTGGGTGGCGATTTCCTTTTATCAAAGATGAGTGAAGAATGTGAGAAAATGTCAGCAGCTGCTGCTGCCGATACAGAGGTGCTGCCTGAACCTACTGGGAGCTACTTAGGGTTTGGTGTCTTGCCCAAGGACACTTTGACATGTGGACAGCCAGAGCTGGGACTCGAACCGCAGACCCTTTGGTCATTGGACGACCTGCTCTACCAACTGAGCTTCAACTGCCCCGTGACCCATACATGTAATGAATGAAGGACAGGACGGCTAGGGTAAGTTTGATTTATACGATGACTGAGCTGTTCATTTTATGTTCAACCTTTGTTTCATTTGATCAACGTTAGGACTTCATTTATTGAGACAAATGGGAAATTTGTTCAGGGAAAATTACATTTTGTTCACATTACTTTTATTGGGCAAATCTGGGGCTGTGTTCCCTTATGGACAGAAACCCTTTTAGGATGTTTTTCACTCCTGAAAATGTTAGAGGAGCCCAAATCATCCTGTACTTCAGTGTGAGACCTACATATTTCATTTGTATGAAATTAGATGATCTGAATGTCCTCAGAGACAGTTATGTAGACACATTGAACTGGTTTGTTTTGGTCACTGTGTGTCCTTCCCTGATTGGCTGAGTCCTGGTCAACACACAGGGGAGTCATTGTGCCTCTGATGCAGCTGCTGAATGTTCAGATTCTGCTTGTACTTTTTCATCATTATGTGACAAACCACATTCACAGCAGGAAATGTGTTATTCCAGAAACATATAATTTCCCAATCATGGGATCAATAATGTACTTCTATTCTGTTCTAGTGTCAGTTTCATCCTCCGAGTCATGTGACATGTTTTAGATGTGTCAGAATGTACTTATAATGACTCATGTTTGCATTTATTCTGGACTCACTTGGCCAAAATCAGGGTCTTTTTCTCCGTCCACTTTGGGCTGTTCTTCCTTTTCCTCCTCTGCCTCTGAGCTGCTGGCATTCAGCTCTGGAGCTGCCTCCTTGATCATCTGCACAAATGACAAACGGACGTATAGGTTGTAGCGCTGTTAACCGATGACCGTTTGTCCGATGGTTGACTGCATCAACATTCTCCGATCATAATTTCATGTCAGTCGGTTAAAAAAAATAAACAAAAAAACCCAGCCTTCATCCGTCATTCCACTGCACAAACTCTTTTACATTATAGTGTAGGTTATAAAGAGAAGCTTTGTGATCTTTCCATAGCATATCTATAAAAATTATGAATTTGAGCATTAGCAATACAAGATGAAATTTATTAATAGCAAACTCAGAAGTCATCAGACTATTCAAGGGATGGTGTGAGCAGTATAATCTATAGTATAATCTTTATCAGATAAAAGCAGTAATCTGATGATAGGAAATCAGATTAACACACCTGGATTACTACCCAGGAAATCTGATGCTACCATCACTACGTATGCATGAACTATGAAAGACATGATAATGTTTATTGACTATTGTACACTATATTACCATAAGTATTCACTCACCTGCCTTGAAATACACTCAAGTGCCGTCCCATTTTTAATCTATGGAGTTTAATATGACATTTATGTATTCTGCAAGTGTGTGTGTGTGTGTGTGTGTGTGTGTGTGTGTGTGTGTGTGTGAGAGAAAAAAGACTTTGGATATTTTCATGCTGCCAAGTTTGTGGGAACAGTAGTGCATAAAGTAAGGTTTCTAAAGTGATCTGATTACTTCCAGTTATCTACCTTTCATGGTCATGTAAACAGGCTCATTGTCAAAACTCTGTCCCTCTTCTGTAAAAACCATCTTTCTTACCCTCTTGTCTTCTATGACTTTGCGAATGTAGATGGTGGCCTGGGTGTACTCTCGGAGGTCCCTCTGTTGTTGGAAAAGGAAGCCTTCTCTGCACTCCCAACAAAGGTCTGAGAAAAGACAACCACACCAACATGTAATGTCACATTAATTTGCTCTTTGCACATTCACTCCTGGTTACTGGAAGTGCAGTCTCAGCTTTTCCTGCAACACCTCCCTAAATTCTCCATTTCCAAGAGCCCTACGTCAAAACTGGACAAGGGATCTAAATTGTACGCCTCGTCATACATACACCAATATGAAGGCTTTGTGGCTAATCTTAAAATAGAAACAGGATAGTTAACTAACAGTAGCGGTTTGTGACCGCATAAGAGTGTATACATTTGTTTTGTTTTACATTCAATGAAACAATATGTGTAACATGGTCTATACATCTATGTGTTTAAATTCTTATTGTTTTCACATGTGTTTGTCATCAGTGTCAAATAAGAACAGGGCTACGTATGAGATTGCAGTGCAGACACTCTGCTATAGATCAATGAGGAAATGGGAAAAGCCTCACAATGGAAATGTAGAGTTGCAGTTAACACTTTGTTCCTTTAAGAAATGCAGGCTGCAGACCTTCGTATGGGGTGTAGGGACAAACTATTGGCATCGGATGTTGACAGGCCATTACTTTCTTAGCTCTAAATTGCTAGGTACCGCATGAAAACTTAATACGCTATTACATTTGGACAATGACTGACACAACAACATTCTATTCTCCATTTACCACAAAGTAAATTTTCAAAGTGATCCAGAATCTCTTCCGGATCACCACCAAAATGTAATCATTTCTTCCTTGTGTCACTCCCAACACATCCTGTAAATTTCATCAAGATCCGTCCATAACTTTTTGAGTTATCTTGCTAACTATCAGACAGACATACACACAGACAAACTGTGACAAAAACATAACTTCCTTGGTAACAAAATGTGTGACGGGGGCGGGGTTTTGTTGTGTCAGGCACTAGTTGTTATTATATTTGTCCAAACAAATGTACCTTTAATTGTACCAGGTGTTAAAATGAACAAGAAATTGACAGAAACAAGGGGAGTCTAATCATTTTTTTCTGTGACTGTACACAGCTGCTCCAGTTTTTTTTCTTACCTGGTTGTGTTGTGTACTGACTGATGGGTCCGGTGGGCGTGGTTTGCTGGGACAAGTGGATGGAAATTGAGTGGTCCACAATGAAGAGTCGGCTGATGACCTCCCACTCACTGGGCCAGAGCAGAGCTATACTGTGCAGGACAAACACGACAACATGAAACCACATCAACTTTGACTCATATCGCATCAAGTTCTGTTCAGACATTTTGACATGATGTTCATAGATGTACACATTGTTTTTATACATATACTTACTGTTAATATTGTTCATATATTTACATCCTGTTACACACCGAAAATGTTGTTTAGACTGTGTCCATATTTTCTGTCTTTTTTTTTTATTCTTCATTCTTCTTTTAGTTCTATTCTTACATTACTTTCGTAAAATTTCATTTTCTTTTCTTTATTTTAATTTACATTTTCTTATTCACTCCATTCTCATTATCTGATGTATTGGTTTTTATTAATATTGTTCTACTGACTGAAGTACCACTCCTAATTTTACTGAATACACAATGACAACAAAGGTTATTCTATTCTACGAGACAAAATCGTTCTAGATCGTGAAGGTTTAGTGGAGTCAACAGTGATAAGTATAAATAACATACCTGCAAACTCATGAGGGTCACAAAAGATGACAAACTAATCAGTTTCATTTCAAATATGTTTCTATCACCACAAACGTCGACATCCACAGTCTGACAAGATAACTCTTTTGCTTTGGGTGCTCTGTGGATTGGCTATGGCTGTTTTAATGGCTGGCTAACATAAAGGACATTCACTTTCGCTAACCTAGCAACAGACATCTCTGATTTTACAAAGAAAAAAAAAAAGTCTAGACATTTGCTATACTGTGGCTCACTCAGAAAAAAGGACTGATGTCAAAAATTCCAGAGTATCACTTTAATACTTCTATATTAAGTGTGAATTATTAGAACTCACTGTTGTGCATCTCCGCTAACCAGGGAGTCGTATGTGAACATAAAACCTCCATGTGGACACAGCAACAGACTGTTTCCCACATTGGAGACGGGAGAGGATTTAGTTGGTCTCCTGCACAAAAACAGAAAACAGCTGGATTTTCAGTTCAGGAAAACAATCATGTAGCGCAAATATAACTTCAATACCTGACATATATATTGTAAAACTTCCAGGAACAAAAGACTCAATGAAAGCTCCAGTGAACATGAACAGCATCTGTAAAGTGAGTTTTTTCTTCCTATAATAATGGTTCATGTTGAATAAAACATCTATGTAACATAATCAAACAATGGTGTGTAAATAATTTTTCATCCAAATCTTATTAACGTCTCTTAAAGTTTTCCTGATGAAATGTGAAAAACTTAAAACTAAAACTGAGGAAAAACTGAAATGGATCAACATGAACCCAAATCTGGAATCAAAAAACAAAACAGATACTTGATTGTGACTCACTTTATTTAGGCAGGAATCATTAAAATCGTACCTGATGAATTTTTTCCATTCATCCACAAAAAACAATGGGACTACGTAAAGTACATCCGTGCCCTGGGGATAAAGAAAAAACAGCATTTATTCAACAAATTCATATGAAATGCATGACTAATTATAAAAAAAATTATTTAAAATTAATCTACGCTCATACAACCACTTAATTCTGAAACAATTTTATACATGAATCAGTCCCATTTAATCAGAATTTCAGATTATTTGTACAATAATAGTTCATTTTCATCTTCTAACTCAGTGGTTCGACTCTCCATTACTGCCTCCGACTCTTCCTTCCCCATACATCTGTGTATTCAGTTGAATGTCTGTCACTGAGGTTTGATTCTTGGTGTTTGTTCATACCTGAGGCCACTTGGTGAGTATTGGCCGGTTCTTTTCATGGAACAGGTTGAGTAGCTGGTTCTTTTGGTCTAAGGCCATCATCTTACTGACCGCCTCATTGTCCTTTTCCTCCTGCTCTAAAGTCTGGACAGACAGAGAACATGAAGCCCTGGTTAATGATGGTGGTTAAAAATGTCTACATACAGTATAGGTGAATTCTCCTGTCACTGTCCCACCGACGATGCTGTTAATGATCTGGAGTTGGTCTGTAAGTACCTTTGATGGGAGCTCAATGCTCCTGATGTGTGTAATGTGCATTAGGTCCTGTATGTGTGTTAGGGGTAACATGCACAGACTGAATATTTCTACAGGGATAATACCCTAAAGGTGTCATTCCGCTGAAAACTACATTTTCCACACTCCTTTTGGAATCTGATGGGTCACCCTGAGTTACCAACACATGCTGCATTTGAAAGTGGTGTGTCCCCTCCACTGACTGTATTTCCCATTCATAGAAAACAACAGAGAAACGAGCCACTTAGAAAAAGCCTGTCCTCAATACGTCATGTACACCCACAGCGTCACACACGTAGGGTTAAGCCCGCCCACAGAATGTAGGTGACACTCCCCCCAGCCCATCCCCCATTGCAGCGAATCTGAAGTAGCATTAGCATCTACAAGAGATTATTATCACAGTGATTGTCAAATATATATTAGTTTTAAGACTCATGATGTATTTTAAGTCGTTTTCATGTTGCATTTTTGCTTTTTTTGATCCTAAGTGAAAGACTAAATCATTCATACGATGGAAGTAGAAAAAGACTAAACTTCATAAAAAGAAAAATGCCGCAAGACATAAAACACTGAAAAATATGAAAACCTAAAATATGAAAAAGAAGACAAACATGATGTAAAAGATGCAAGATGAAAACGAAAGACATAAAGAAGAACAAGATAAAAGTGCACCTGTCATCTCTTGATTTTGTGATTTACTTTTTTATCTTATTTATTCTATTTATTTTGATTAATAACTTCCATTTCTTATCATTTATATGGAATTGTCATTTTCCTGTGGATTCTCATCTGAACATCATGTCATGACGAGACACAGTGGACAATTAAAAAGGGTTATTTTTTTTATTTAGCTGTGTATTGCATATGTGTTCATGTTATGGTGATGGTGTAAATGTGACTTCCTGCCGGCTCTAGTGCATTCTCACCAGACACTGCTGACAGGGCTCTTGGCTCTGAGTGAACTCTGGAGCTTTAGCGAAATAGGCCCTCAGTTTGGTCCAGACTTCAGTGGAGACCAGCTTCCGTTCGGCATCCATGATGCTCAGACCTCCTGCAGTGACAGTCCACATCAGAGAATAAAAACTACAATACACAGCAGAACTTACAGAGCTTAAAGAAGTGGAGCAGATGTGAAAACAGAGTTTCATTACCATGACTACAAACGATGTCTTCATTAAATGTCTTCATCTCCTCTTCATTGCCCTCTGAGAGCTCCGAGCTGAACTCTACGAACAAAACATTCATCAATACAGAGAAATGTACAGTAAATATAGTGTCATGCATCAAATATCTGTTTAAGATTTTTTTTTATCATTTTGTTTCATCTTGATATTCCTGACTCTGACCAGCAGGGGGTCAGTCTGGTACCAGAACACACTTAGGACTAAAGCCACCACAGACATAACACCAAGTATCCACAGACTGTGTCAGTGACAAAAAAAAAAGTATGAAGCTCATTGTTTACACACTTCTGCATTATAGTATCCTGAAGTTTTTTCAAAAACCAAAACTTATACTCTTATTTTGACTGTAGTTGAAAATAACACTGGGTCTTATAATGTTGATGTGCTGCGTGAGCTGATAGTTTACATTATGCCACCGATACCTTAGCTCTTGTGTGTATATATATATATATATATATATATATATATATATATATATATATATATATATATATATCTGCTATATATATACAACTATATAATTTCTACAGTAATTTCCACTGGGATTCATAAAGTATTCTGGTTCTAAAACTAGAGTTCAATGATATTAGGACACTGTTTTAGTAGTTGAAGGTAGAAATACAAGATTTATCCTAGTTAATGTAGCCTAGCTGTGCTAGACGACCCTAGCGGCAGTAAATCTTGTGTTCTACCATAGTACTCTAGTTATGCTCAATATAACTTTCACAATCACTGTGAAGTATAGAGTCAGAGAGTGGGCATAACAAAGTGATGCTGCAATGATACGGAGACAAACAACCATAGAAGAACAACAACAGGTGGTGATTTCCTTTTAACAAAGATGAGTGAAGAATGTGAGAAAACGTCAACAATCTTTAAATTCTTTTGACAGAAGCGACAACAGTCGTTTAGCTCCATAAACCCGGTTTGTTTAGTTATTCGTAACTTTCTCCAGACTCTGCTGTGAACTTTCTGGCATCTAACTACGTCATCCTAAAGATTATGCTGATTGGTTGTAGTACCGTCCTATTGCATACAGAACGATTTGAAAGACAACCTTTTAGTCCCGCCTCCCCTAATTATGAAGCATGACTAGACCCATACATGTAATACATGGGGATAGCGCAGCTTGGCTGTAATATTTAATGCACAGACCGAGTAAAACAGAAAGGCCCTTCATCATCCCAGTACCTTTGCTACTGTTGGAGTGTGGTCCCTGTCCATTGGTCTCTCCATTGCTGTGTTTGGTTTTGTTCTCGTCCTCCTCCAGTTGCTCTAAAGCCAACTGCCTCCAACTGCGCAGAGAAGCTTTACCGACCCAGTAGCCCTCACCGCTGACACACAGAGGGGGAATTTGTTAATGAAGAAGGAAAACTATGGTCCAATCATTTGTGATACTACTCTGCAGTGTGTTTACCTGAGTGTACGTTTGACCAGGTTGGAAACCTCCTTGTAGTCCTCGTTAAGCTGGTTCTTAAGTCGCAGTACTCTGCATCGCTGGCCGACACAATCTCTGCACAGAGAAGAGCCTGACCACACACAAAAAAACAAAGCAAAATAAGGACAGGTCATAGAAGATAAAGAAATATTATGGATTGACAAACCCCTCACAGATAATGCGGATCTGGACCCCCCCCCCCGGCTCGGTTAGACTTACTGTCCAGTCTCGGTCCTCCACCGTACCGCTCATACAAGAGCTGCGCTGCCTGCTGAGAAACTCTTTTGCACTCTCCCACATTGTCAGGATGCAGTTTCCCATGCGAACAGAGAAACAGGGAGTTGTCAATTTCCTTCGTAGCAGTGGCATCATCCAGCCACTTCTTCAACCAGTCCAAAGAGATGAACTCATATGGTTCACCTGTGGGCAGAGGACAGGTAAACACGTCAAACACATCTGAGTCTGCATAATATCCTTTATTTACAGTATCCACAGACCAGTCAACATGATCAGTGTAAACCACAGCACACTCCAATTAACATTAAACTTCTTTTTGTCATTTCCTAAATCAAGCTTCATTCTGACTGCATTTATTCTACCATTTAAAGGTTAAGGTGAAGCAATGAAGCATCCAAACCTAGTTGAGCTCTACCTTCACCAAATGCATGTAAGATTAGTGTGGGGAGCTACAGGGACCATGGTCCGGATCTAATGGCTCCAGGTGGTTAAAGTATAATGATAAAAATTTATTAATACTGGGCTGTGTAATAAAACAGTATCAAAGCAGGAGTGTGGAAAAAATACAGGTGAAAATGATCAAAATTCAAGGGTTCAGGATGCCTTGTGAACTCTGAAAATCCCAACAGTTAAGATGGTCTTCAACCATGAACAGCATAGACGTCAACACATACACAATGGATGCATTCAAGGTCACTATGCAAATTCAGAAATGGATATCCAAATGGTCATATATATTATGCAAAATATTATAGTCCAAATTTGTTCTTGCTTTATTTATTTTTTAATCCATAAATGCAGCACACAAGGGACACACTGACAATTACTTGGAACATTGACCTTTTATGGAGGGTTTGAACTGGAAGTGCAAGACAGTCTGGATGTATTTTTCTTGGTTACACACAAAATATTGTGACCATATTTTTTGCCACATTGCTCAGTCCTATGGTACAATACAGTTACTGAAAACTCAGAATGTTTCTCGTCTTAATAAACTTGATGATTCTAGAAACTCAAACACCATCTAAACCAAGGAGACACCAAGTATAATTTACATCATCTCTAACTCACATCTAACTTCACAACAAGCAGTACAAGGACACTTCTCTCATTGTTTCTATGGGCAGGGAGATGTTTTTACCGACCGTCTTTTGCAGGTAAAAGTTCGTAGAGCTCCTTCACCTCCTCATGCTTGGCTTTGCCCTTATCAACACTTTGCTTTCTCATGTCAGCCATCTCACAGCACCACTCTTCAAACTTGTGGTTGTCTTGGTCCACCAACCTTTGAAGGAAGGCTAAGGGACACAACAAGACACATGGAATGTCAACTTTGTGATACAAACACAAACATTTTCTTTTAAAATGCACTATATTTGAATTACCTGGAACCTCAACACTGGCCTTGGAAGGATCTGAGGCCTCATCCTCTTGGACCTTGTACACCAACATGTAGGCGTTCCTGGAGCAGTGGTAGCCTTTACCACACTTTGGCTTTCGGGTCTGAGACTTTACTGTCTCTGCTATGGAACAAGAAAAAACATGACAATAGAACAGTCTTTATTGTCATTGTACCCATGATTTCACAATTAAACAATTAAACACTAGTCTAGTAAACTAGCCCGTCTCTTGTGGCAAACAACATTTTTGCCTGAATCATTGGTCTTGTGATGCTCCATAGAGCCTCAGCCAGGACCGGTAAAATTTTACCCGTCCAATCACAACGCTCCACTTGTGTAGTGAGACTGTAGAGCGGGCTTAGCACAATGACGACAGGGTTGAAGAAGTAGGAACAGTCTATGGTCAGATAAGCAGCATGTAAACAGCCCAGATTGGATATTTTTTCTCCACTGTTACCGGTGTGTTAACATTAATTAGCTTAGCCTATAGCACTCTATGGATCATCTCCAGACTATGAATTCATATAGTCGGGCTTGCGAGGCTAATGATACACATAATTTTTAAAAAAAATGAAATACAACACTTTTACACCAAGTAGTGAACAATGGTAAAAACTTAGGCTATGACAGTAAAAAAAAAAAACAATAACAAAAAACAGGATTATTTTTAGTAGCATACTAACTTAACTGATTAGAACACATGAACAAACATGTAAAATCTATGGTAGGGTTAAGAGATTTTGTTGCTTCCGTTCAATATTATAGGATACAAAAAGCACACATCCATTTCTAAGGGTGACTGCTCTGCTTTTCATTCCACTCACCAATGTCCTCCTCTATGCCAAGCTGCAGCTTCTTTCCCTCCATCTTCTCGATTTCCTCGTCATTGAACTTGTACCAGTCGCTGGTTCGGGCGTCCTTTACATGGGCGATGTAGTGACCCGAGTAGGCGCTGATGCCTCGGTGGATCAGCACCGCATTTAGCTCATACACACACTTCTGGTCTGGGGAAGCAGTGAGGCCGGTCAGTACAGTCAGCTGTTGTTAGGGATGCTGTGTGTGCACATTTTAACTACCAACCTGATTTCCCTTCTATAAAAGGCCCCATGTCCAACTGCTCTGGAAAACTGATGAATGTGTTCAGCTTCTTCTTGTGGCCCGTTTGTCTGCAGAAAACACAAAATAGTCGGGAACCATCGTTATTCATGTCTTTTACATGTTGGTAAAAAAAAAATACTGTGGTCATATCAGGATGCTTTTAACCAGCAGAGTCTGTTTTTCCAGATTGTTGACCTGTCAAAAACGAAGCGCATGAGCTGCAGGTTGAGCGTCGGAGGGAGGCTGTGCAGTCGAATCCTTCTAGTTGCATTCTGTTTACTTTGACAGCTCTCACAGAAGTAACGGTTATCTCCATCCAGCTTCTCCTCCTGCAACAGTCAGGACCAGGAGTTATTAACACGACACTGACACAACAAACGTCTCTTTTAAATAGACTTTGACCTTATGGGCAGTTGTGGTTGAGGTTACCTTCAGGAATTCTGTAACACACTCGGTCAGGTTTTTGTGGCCCTGGATGTTCAGCTCGAGCTCATAGAATCGGGACGGCAGTGCAGACGATCGTCCGCACTGGTTACAGCTGAAGAATAACCAAATCCAGAAAACAAAATTACACACGTAAATATTCAGGTGGATCTTTTTTACTACATTGTGGATTAGAAGGGAAGTGATTTTCAACTCAGTTACATTTATTTATATTAACTTTTTTGTTTTATTAATTTGAGTGTTATTTGTTGGCCTTTTTGTCGCCATTATTGTATTTTACAACTTCATTTAATCTTTTATTGATGATTGTAGATAAATCCACATGTTAAAACACAAAGCTTTTGCTTTGACCATCAGGTTTGATGATCACCTTCTTTCCCCTACTGAGCTGGGGCCAAAACATCATGTCACACAGATTCATATAATTATTAAACTTCATATGAATACAAGTTTTTTTCATGGTTCTGTAGATGATGCAGACAGCACACAATGCTCGTGTGTTACGTGTTTATGACAGGTAAACCCTTCTCTGTACTTTCCTTTAATAAACTAAACCGTATCTTCTTGGTGCATTTATAAATGTTATTAAATTACGTTTAGCAGAGCCTCACTTAGCAGTAGAACTAAACACGCCTTCCACTGCTGCATGTTGTCACAGTGGACCTTCTGAAACTGGACTCTTCTAGTGTCAGGTTCAAGCACTGAGTGTCCTTACACAGTAACATAGGAGAACTGTCCACAGAACTGCCGCTGGATAACATTCTGCAGGTTTGGGTTCTTCTGTTTGGACAGCGTGTCCTCCAGTAGAGACAGGAAGAGTTTGGAAAACTCCTGAGCATCCTAGAAGTAAAAGCTTCAAATCATTGCTCTGCGAGGAACAAAAGTCTCCCTAACACAAACGACAACAACAGTTCTCCCATGATGTACTGATGTTGTGGTGCCATTTGTAAACATTCAACTGATTTGTGACTTTTTCCTTAAGAAGTATATTTGAAAACCAGAGTCAAATGAAGGGTTTATTTCCATATTTTAACAGGATGCATCCTGAAGCAGCAAAGCATCATTGAAGTGGTTGTTTTCACAGATAAAGCTAAATCCATCTCATGTGACCAATCATGACCATGAACAACAGAATGTGTTTCTTTTATCAACTGGCATTTCACATGTCTGTAAATAGATAAGGTAATGGTTGAGCTCAAAAACAAGGTGAAGGTTTGTAGTTTTTAATTAAAAAAAAAAGTTTTTCTTGCCCCTTCCATGCAAAAATGTCTTACAGGGGAGTCCAGACATGATCTAACTCCTCTGAAAACATATTGCTACAAATTAACACAAATATCTGTGCTTTATACTCATTACAGCAATTCAAATCAGTCCAAGAATCTGTTGTTTTTTTTTTGCTGTATTGAAGAACGTGTGGCCACTTCTACTCATGAAACAATCACAACATCAGTAATGAGGACATGAAACTAGTCATTAGCTACCAAATGAAATAAGTAGTTTTAATGGATACAATTATTTCTCTGAATCTGAACATCTCGGGGGCATTTATATAATGTTAGCATACAAGTCAATAAGTATAACTATAGATATGTTTCAACAGACTATACCTTCATTAAAACTCAACTATCCAACCAGGTATATACTACTATATCATTTTGTACAACTTCTCTGTTCTTCATGCTGTGATTCTAAGCCCAGTTTCTGAACAATGTGGGGTAGAGTTTTACCTGCTGCTGCCCCGTGTCCAGACCCAAAGCCTTCACCAGCCCTGATGGGTCAATGTACTTCCTGTTGCTGTTCTGCAGAAGTGCAAACAGATACTGTAGATGCTCACAGATGGACTGAGGCTCATAATCTGAAATTGACACAGAGGATAAAGTGGTTTATCAACAATGCCTGTAGGATTACACATCTGACAAGGTAAATTCAGTTAAACACTCAGACAAACATTTAGGAGATTTTGTAGTCTTCATCAAAGAAGAGTAGCCCCAACTGTTATCGCTTATCATATTGTACTGTTTTAATGCGAGTTGAGATTTATTGGTTAACTGCAATGTAGCTAAATCCTCAAAACCACCTCACATCATGAAAATGAATGCAGATTTGATAAAGTAAGAACTGTTGGAGGAATTCTGTAATAACAGTGTAACTGGATAATAAATGAAAAGGACAAAAACAGTTAGATGATAAATTAGGAGAAAAAGGCATGTGCAGTATGTTAAAAAAAAAAAAAAGTGCTAGCACTGCTGTTCATACCAGACTCTGAATTGTGTTCCTGTGCTCTGGAGTTGTGGCATTGATAGAGACTGCTTCGCAGCTCCAGGTTGTGGAACCATACTTGAAGAAACGTATTCACATAACATGTTGCCCCCAAATTGGTCAGACCAACAAATGTGTTCTGGAAAAGAAGGGAAAAAAATGATAAAGTATTAACACTGTGACAGTTCTGGTTTAATTAGCTGTTTAATACTTTAACAGATGGGCCAAAAGTAAGTGATGCAAGAATCTGAACTTTTACATTTGTCCTCATGTAAAATTTACCTTGTCTCGACGCTCCGAGTTTGGATCATCAATATTGTGGAAAGTATTTTCATCAATCTCCCCGAGCCATGCCTGTTCACCAATACCCACAAGACAGTTTGGATTTCCTTTGCAATTTCTTCTGTAAAGTCAAGCAATGATCATTGAATTATTTTACTGCAATGACCTACATGTACACAGCCATAATCTAGGCCAGGTGTTCATCTACTTTTTTAGCTCATGACTCAAGAGACAAATGTTGTTCCTCAATGTCGGGAGACACTTTAGTGTACATTCCACCACTGGGATTAGAAAAATATAAGCAAATGTAGTATTGAGAAGTATAATACCCACAGAGGTATAGTCTTGATTTTGCAATTTATTTTACAATGTAGCTCCAAGTTCAGTTTTGTTTCTCTTCAATATATTAGTTGTTACTTTTGTTTTCTTCCTACCATGATGAATTGCAAGTTATTTACTAGACCAATACTTATATATACATCAGGGTTTGTGTGCATCGCAAACTATAACACAATCACAAACATTAATGGTGTCTTTCTACCAAGCACTGTATTTTTAATAAATAGAAATATTTCTTTATTGGTGTAGACAGAAGACTGTTCTTTAAGGGTGTTGTGTGTTTACCAAACTGGTCCCTTCATTCTTTAAGACAAATAAATTATGGTGTCTATATTAACTCTATAATGTACAGATCTAGGTATAAAGGTGATAAAATAAACTGTAAACATGCGAACACAGTGGCGTACACACCCCTTGCTTTTGCTCATGCTATGCAACTTCTGACAGTGAAACAATAAAACCGGTTACCATACTGTTGTGACGTGGTAATTGTCATTTTGGTAGTCATAACCAAGATAGTATCATTTGGACCTCACTTTAAAACGGAGACCCCAGTGATGTTTAGGCCTTCAACACGTCTGTGCAAACTTTTAACATAATTTTGACGAGTGATCTGAATTATCAGTGTTTTGGTCCATATTAGCATGTATGCGACTCAATTCAATTCAAAACACTTGATTTATCCCCGAGGACCAATTTAAAGGTGCATAAAAGTAGCTTAAAGGCAGCGTAAGTTATAGACTTGTAAGAACAGTCACATACAGATGGAACACATTTTTTAAAAACAACACATTTTAAAAACAACACCCAAGTAAAGTGCTAAGGCAGTATAGTGCAGTATGTGCAGAGCTAGAGCCGCTTAGCTTTGATTTAAATTAAATCGACCTCTGCGGCTGTATCAAAAGTAACGGTTACAAATTAGTGATAAAAACGGAATATGATACATGAAATATTAATATTGTACCTGCAGGCTCCTCTCTTGCAGACCGGGAGGTTAATGCGATATGCTAATTCGATGTGCTCCCAGCTAATTTCTTCTGGTTTCACACTTTCCACCCAACGCCAGGCTGCTTTCTCTAGCTGTAAACGGGGTGCCATAATTCTGCAAGACAATGGTAGACTCGGTCAATTAAGTGAATGGCCAAACTGGATAAAGTAAAGATGCGTTAACATTACAGTACCCAAAACCAGAGTATGCTAACTAGCCGGCTAATGTGAGCTAAATATGTTGTAGCCAGATTCTGACGAAGCAAACTACCGCTTGCTAAAAGATGCTACTTTAACCAAGCCAATATTGAGTAAAATGTTTTATCTTACCTAATTACACTTCAAATGGGAATACATTACACACACAGAGCACTGTATTACAAAAGACCAACATAAACAGTATTTGCATGGTAACGTCAGAACTGGAGGCCACCATCATGCTAATGTCAGCTAACTAGCATGCTAGGCTGTAGCTAGCCCGACCCGGCAGTGTTAGCAAGTCATCTTTCCCTGCGTTTTAAACTTAACGCTAACGGAACGAGTTTTATTGTGTGAAAGTTAAATATTATCGAACCTTTCATGCGTGCAGCTGCTTCACCAAAATATATTTATGTATTTTCACATTTTATTCACGGTTTATTTTAGATTTAGCGCCCTTGCGTCAGTATATAAATAAATAATTTCCTCCCTGAAAACCAACGCGACGTCAGACGGTGACGCAATGACGTCCCCTTGCTCTGACTGGACAATAATGAGTGTAGGAGGAACCAGGATGAACCATGGGAAAACATCGCTATCTAGAGGGAGTTCACTGTAGCTGCACTTGAAGCCATGCTTATTTCGCGCTTTCCGTTTAATATTTTTTGTATTGTTTTGAAGCACTCAAATAATAATAATAATAATAAAATGCATATTATTCCAAAGGTAAACAAACGAACGAAAACGACACTAAAATAAATGTTAATCAGACAATAGCCTGTTGATCTTGTCATTGGCTGGCTGCTGTCACAGCACACATTAATGAACATTTCTGTAAAAGTGTCAGTAGTAGCATAAAAAAGGCTATTTTTCAACCGTTGTCCCCGGGCCCGATGTAATATGTCAGCGTCCATAAAATTAAAAACATTTTAAAAGATAAGGTTATACCTGCTTGCGTTCCAGTTGTGTGGTGGGTGGAGATAATTTTGGAATAGCTGTAAATTACAGATTTTTTTTTTCAACAAAGGCTCAAGTTTAGAGATACAGACAACTACTGAACTACACCGTTTGAAAAAGACGATAGGCATAGTCCTAATAGCCGAGGCATCTTCAGTGTTTGGGAATGTGTATGTGTGTTTTATATGTGTGCCGCTGGAACACTTGAATTTCCCCTTGGGGATGAATAAAGTATATCTAATCTTTTCACCTAAAAATTAATCAGCGGATGGCAGGCAGGTTCGGTTCTGAAAATTGGGGGGAAATTGTTCATGCAAATGATAGAGATTTTAAGAAGTGGTTGCGGATGAAAATATAGGTCATCTGCACACCTCTAGTTCCTTTGGCCTGAAATATGGCACTCGGATACAGCGCAGTCAAAGAAAAACTGAATTGGGGTGCATTTAATTGGACAAAAATTCTTTGTGGCATGCTATCCAGGTAAGGAGAAATCAACCGAGGTATATCATTTTATTCAGTTTTGCGCTGTCTAATTTTCTACTTGAAAACCAGTGCTGTACCTGAACGCGTTCATTGAACGATCGTTCACGAACTATATCATATTTTTAACGAACGTGAACAACTCGTTCACTTTTGCCAAATGAACGGGAAGTTGTGAACGCGGTTATTCTGGCATTTGTTGAACTGCGCTCTTATTTAGTTCACATTTCGTTCTTATCACGTTGTAATTATTGAGTCCTATAAGGAATAAAATGGGATCAAAACACAGCATTATTATACTCATTCTGACTCCCTGATGAAGGCCATTTATGCCAAAACGCGTTGGGGTTTTTATGTTTTTATATGTTTTTATAGGTTTTTGTAACCAGGCCAGTTTAATAAAGGCTTTTTATTCTTCACTTTTAAGAGTGCCTTGGAATTTTTCTTTCTTTTTTCTGTTTTTTCCTATCCAATAGAGCACCTCTAATTATTATTACTTATTTTGAGTCCAGGTAGCGCTCCTTAAGCAAACTTTTTTTAGATTATCATAGATGTATTTGATGTGAGCCTTCCCGGCCACTGTACTTATAGGACACAACTCAATTTCAAAGCACAATAGACTATCAACTTACCTCTGGGTAGCATAACACAAGGAAGAAGTTGGTGTAACATAGAAGTTGTAGCCCATGCTGGAGCCAGGTCAAACCCACCAATAGAAACTCTTCTCTCATCCATCAGCAGACCACACCCATTAAGTGCAGTTGAACTGGCAAGCAAAAGTTTTGAAGCTGGAAGTAAAGAGGACTGATTTATACGCATAAAGATCTTTTTTTTATCATCATTGTTTTACTCTCAAATCTTTTTTTGGTTTCAAACCTCTCTTATTTGATTGATTAATAAATGAACAAATGCCTCTCCATATTTCCTTCAAAGTATCCTCATGTAATTACTTCCGGTAATGTACAATAAACCAACAAAATGTTCTGTGAAATGTCCTGCAAACATTTTGTTGTTATACTGTGAATACAATATTCTTCAGATGCAAGTGCAGTTTTTATAGACATTTAGACATACAGTTAACAGTTCTAATATTCACATATACATACTGTTCATATATTTATTAATTTCATATTATTTATTCGATTTTAGAACTATTATACCTTTGACTTTATAATCCATTTTCTTATTTTACTTGTTTGTGATAATTTTAGATTTGCTCTATTCTTAATTTTTTTCAAAACACTGTTTGCATTGACTGGAGTAGTACTCCTAATTATTCTCAATTTCATTCAACATGACAATCAAGACATTTCTATTTTAAAGATGTGCATATGTTCCCTTCTCACACTAAATTAGACTCGATTTAGTAATAGTGTGAGAAAGCACGGGGCCACACACATGATAAATAAGTAGGAACCAATTCCTCATGAATTGTCAGGTAATATCTTGAGGGTGTTTGATATTACTTCTGCTTTTACTGCTGTATTGTCATGCATTAGTTTAACATGTAGAATAGTATTTTCGCAGTGTTTGTAGTTTCACATAATTCAAACCCCATTTATGGCTTGATTAGTAATTGAACCCTTCTTTGGAAAAAAAAACATTTAACAGACAATGTGTGATCATTAAATACTGATTTTAATAATTAGTGAACAAACATTTAAACAGGAAGTCACCCCATCAAACAACCAGTCATTAGAAAAATAGAAGTCTTTAGTGATCCACGTGTCCTGTTGAACAGTTTGTATATTTAAAGGTATCAGCCCCTTTCTGGGTTTTGCTCATCTGTAAGTTCAGAGTTGATGCAAACCACAATCGTGCAGCTCAAACAGATGAACGCGTCCTTCATCGCCTGGACAAGAAGTTGGTTCCGACGTAGAATTAAAGGGATGCCCGATTCAACACTTCTGTTGTGATTTATACTGATCAGAAACAACACTGATGTTTGATAACCTATTTTTAAACCAGATCGATCTTTGGCTTTGGGGACAAATTCAACACTTTGGCTCATGAAATACTGATTAAGTGAATTAGTGAATTGTCAGAAGAAGCTGAAGATTTAAAGTCCACATAAAATAAAATAAACTAATACTCTTCAGTTTCATAGACTTTAAATCCATGTTTGTTTTGGATAAGAATACACTTGGATTTTAAAGGTAATATGCTGAGAAAGACAAACTTACTTAATCAGTTACTTTGTGGTTAACTTAAACAAATTTAATTAGTCTTACCATTCCAGTTTATCCAGGTTTGAAAAATGCCATCAGCGTTCAAGTCCCACGTGTTTGAACAGTTTGCGTTCCTGCAGCTCATGTTATTCTCGTGCCTTTTTTAAATTCAAACAGTTCAAAACTAAAAATACTCAGTTCAGAAACAGATTAAAGAAAGATGTCACCTGCAAACACCACGTTTAATTACCAAGTTATATAAAAATAAACAAGTGGTTGGTTGATTTTTGCTTCATCTTAAAGTCCACAAAATCACAATTAACTAGTCACTCAAATATATTAGTAATACTGGCTTTGTTATTATGAACCATTTAGTTAAACTTATTCTGTATAAAGTGTACCATAAAATACATAAATTGTCCCTAAAAGTTTATTAGCTTGTGAATATTTTTGATCATGAGTCATAGTTGTCTTTGTTAAAATGATAAGCTTGTGTCTCCTTGAATAAAATGAATGAGATAATAAATACTCTGTATGAAATATTTTAATGTTAACTGTTCAGTTATTAAGTGTCAATCATAAATACCCACACGGACATGAGTGGGTTCATATGGAGCCAAACGACCCCATGCATGAACTAATAAGTGACTTGTTTCTGTGTCAGTGCACCTTAATATGAAGCATTGATTTAAGAAGAAATATTAGTGACATTTGACTTTATGAGACCAAAGGTTGAAAAAGATATAGGTGGAGAATCCAAGTAATGATGTTTATGAAGCATCATTTATAATTTCAGAGCTAAAGGCCTGAATGACCCACCGCTAATCTGACATTTTAATCTGATGGACTGCAGAACATCCGCTGATCCTGATTTTAACCAAGCAGCAGCTCGTTTCGGTTTCTGTGACGTAAAAAGTGCAAATGAAAATCGAAGTCGTCAGATCCTCTGAATGAAGCCGAGTCCAGCCTCCCATCTCTGGTCTGAAGCAGAACCAGAGGATCCAGCTCACAGTGAACCACCTCAAAGCCCTTCAGACCCACATCAGACTGCATCACTGCCCTGAGTCTGAAAATGAAGCTGCACCAACACTTACACGCGGACTCGGTCTGAGCTGCGGGACTACAGCCGATCTTCATCCTGGTCTTGTCCTGGATTCCTGGTCTCAGGCGTGCTGGTCCAGGCATTGCTGGAGACGTCGGTATACTTTGTTGCGATGCTGAGGCTCCAGACAGAAGGCGATGCTCTGCTCCACCTCCTGGCAGCGTCTCAGGAAGCGGCAGCGGTCCCTGGCCAGCTCCTCCCAGGGACCCTTGCGATCCTCCTCTTCCTCACTGCAGCTGGCGAAGAACTCCTCCACGTCATCACAGAAACGGACCTGGAAAATAAGGAGAGATTAGAATTACAAATGTCACAGGAGGATCAAACTGATCATAAAACTAAAACGAAGGCTCTGGATCCAAATCAGGCTCAAACTGGACCGATTCCACATCAAGCAGTTTGGTTTACTGGGTTGGATTCAAATTTTAATAATAATAATAATAATAATAATAGTAGTAACTCATTTTATTTGATGGCGCCTTTCAAGACTCCCAAGGACACCTTACATAAAAAACAGATTAAAAATACAGTTAAAATTACAATGAATACAGTTAAATTACAATTACACTGAAAAAATACAGTTAAAAATTACAATGAATAGGCAGCTCTGAACAGAGCTTTTGATTTGAGATGTGAAAGTGTCCAGAGAGTTTATTTGACAGAGGTGAGTGGGTAAGGAGTTCCAGAGTTCGAATACAGTCTGAGGTGATTCTTTGGTCCTTCCACACACACTTTCAGTAACATGAGAATCAGGAAATAGGGTCTGAAATACCTCCAATTCAACAAATGCGTAAATTAAATAGTAATCATTGTCACTGGACTTGCTTTTCATTAATGCAGAGTAAAAAAAAACAACAAAAATAGTCAGCTGAAAACTTTTTTTCATTTATTTTTTGTAAATCGAGAGTAAATGTGTCTTGGAATGTGTAGTCTGTAAAACTTTAATAACCAATTTTAAATAACAAATTCACTTTGTCACTATTTAAAGTAAGATGCTTCTATAGTGTTCGTATTGTGTGTATGTAGTTGTATACATTAACAGTGAATACATTTTTGTGAAGTCCAATTAAACATGTTTGAATGTAGTTTTACATTCGATCTACAGGGGGCAGCAATGACTCAGCCACCAGCACTGAAAACTCAACTGCAAATGTATACAACTCAAGTCTTTAGGAAATATTAAAAAAAATAAAAAATAATATAAAGACTGTGAAACTAAGTTTGTTTCTCTGACTTTGATTTTACTTTCTTCTCTCATTTCAATACTTGGTTCATCTGTTAACGGCAGGAAAACTCACTGTGAACAGGAGACTAATATGAAAAACATTTATTACCATCGACTAAAAATAGAAATAAGGTCAAGTCTTAGAAGAGGAAACACCAGCTCACAGTCTAATAATGTGTGAGTTTTTAGGTCCGAGTCAACAGTCACCAAAAACAAGCTGAATGAATCATGTGCATTTCAACAGGTTACATCATGTAAAAGCTCAAATAACAAACAAAAGTAATTTTATGAAATTACTTTGTTTCACACACAGACATTCTGCATCAACAACTGACAGAAAAAAAAATGGATCAGATGAAGCTAAAATAAAAAACAAACAGAATATTTATACATCTGCTGTTAAGTATGGACATAAACATAAAACAGTTAAAATTCAAGGTAATCCTTGGTAATGTGTTTTTCAGCTTTAGTTAGATTACCTCGCCTCCCATTTAAGTAGATCTGATAGCAATGTATTTTTAAAAATTACACATAATCAACATTTAACATTTGGAGACAAAAAAAACTTCTGGGTCATTTCACATCATTTTGGAACTTTTACTCTGTTCCTGTCCTCAAATGTATTTACTAAAAAATGACGATGTAGACATTTATTAATACTTTTATCTCCTCAATTACAAAAGTAAGAAATGTTCATTACCAGACATGATGAAATATAGTAATATAACAAGTTTAATGTTCTTTTATGCATTATATGTGGGAGCTATAGGATTCATGAACCTGATACAAGTTTCATACATTTAATACTTTTTAGTAATCATATATAATTTATGTTTTTACCTAGTACTTGAATTTTATCTTGTCTTTTATATTTGTGTGTTTTTCACTGCTGGAAATTGTCTTTTAAATCTCGTTATACACGGTGTTGTGTGTAATGACAATAAAAATAATTCTATTCATGAATCTGATACAATGAGACATGACCTAAAAACCTGACGGTGCAGGTTATATTTAAACTCCAGAGACATGTTACTCATTTACAAATATTTGTGTTGTCTTCGTGCTTATCACAAGATGTGGACAAAAAGCAATCACATTTGTTCCATTTTTGACTCCTGCTCTTTGCCCCAGTGCTGTGACATTTCAGTGGTTCAGAACTAAACTTAAACAAAAGTCGATACCAGGTGATGGAATTGGGCAACATTGTTTGACTAAAACTACATGAACTGGAGGTTTTAGGAGAAGATTTTGTTACATCAGACAAGTGAGTTTGTACCTATATTACTATGTCAAAAAACTGTAACACAGAACTGATCTGTTTCAGTCAACACCTCATGTTCTAATGTCACAAAAAACTGACTTTTTTTTAAAGCCCATTTCTGAGATACTCCGTTATTTCTCTTCAGGGTTTTAGACAAACTTGAGCAGAATGTCTTCTCTTGCCTCAGCTGCAAATGTGTCATTAAAGTCACCTTAGTCTTCGCACTGTAAGACGCACTGGTTTATAAGGCGCACTGGTTTATAAGGCGCACTATCAATGAATGGTTTATTCTAGAGGTTTTTTTCATTTTCAAGGTGCACTGGACTATAAGGCGCATTAAGGAAAGTCAAAATCATGAGATAAAAAGTCAAATTATACAAAAAGTCAAAATCGTGAGATAAAAATTCTATATTCCAAGTCACCAAGTACAACCAGAATTAATCCATATGGATTCTATGACGCACGGTCATTTTTGGAGAAAATTAGTCTTTTAAGTGTGCCTTATAGTCCGGAAATTACAGTACAGTATATGATTTGACAGTTTTTGTTAGCTTTCTACTTCTCCTACATAATAATCAAAATACTTTAATTTATTTTGAAACCAGTTGTTTAAAGAGACTCCAAGTTTTTTTTTTTTAAACATAATTTATGAAGACACTGGGTTAAATTGTACAAATTATTTGTCAATACAGAGGTTTTAGCTTTTATTACAGTGACATTAGTAAATGCAATATATATGAATGTTTTTCGTCACCTTAACATGTGAAAAATTATTGAATTATTTGTTCAAACCATAAGAGACATCATGGATTTGTGGAAACAGAAGTATTGTTGCTCAAACAAGGAATCTTGAATTGTTTTTGACTATTTAACTCTGATTAATGAGGTCCTGAACACTTAACTTGAACTTAAAGCTGTGTTTCAATACAAAAGTGAAACAATAACAGCAGCAGTACTGATACAGAAAATGTTTTGAGCAGAACCAGGTAGAAGATGATTTGTTCAAAATTAAGGCTTAATTTGATTTAAAAAGATTGTATAGCATTAAAATGAAATGTCTGATGCTGGTAAACAGATATTTAACATGCTGGTAGACACAGATATTTAAGTATCACAGCCACTTTTAGTCAAAATTTTAAAGCTATATCAACAGCTCTAGAAAGAAATGTAAATGCCATTACTGTGAGAAAACAGATAAATAAGAGGGAGTATTTCCTAAAACCATGTCTTCCTGTCGAAGAAAAAATGCTGAAAATTGTCTGTTACCAAAGCACGAGGAGACCCATCAGTAGGACATCCCACCCAATACATGTCTGATGTCCCAAAAGTGTGATGACCAGTGATCTACTTAAAAACACACTGTAAATGTCCAGTGGGAACTGACTGTAAATCTGTCAAAAGTCAATTAGTGAATTTAGTGTTTAATCAGGTGTCTGTATACTCCAAAATGGAACAGGTGCTAAACAGAAACATTCATTGAACTCAATCAGTGATGCGTTTTGTAGTTCATCACACTGACCTGATATCAGGTAGAAGTGGAACAAAAGCAGCACAGTGGAACACACTGACACAGGGAACACACTGACCTTTTTGGTGGTTCTGCTGCTCGTGGACGTAGAAGGTTCAGAGAAGCCACTGTCTAGTCGTTCCTCAGCCTCCTCCTTCCTGTACTTGGGAGGTGATGCTGGATTCTGAAACAGGGCCTGAGTGGCCTTTTTGGGCCTGGTTCTGGGTGCCTGAGTCCTAAGAGGGGCTTGGAAATTCAAGGGGCTATAGGGGTCCAAAGAGCAGCTGAAGGAGCTCCAGAGTCGGAGGCTTTCACCTTCGTCTGCTTCGCTGGCTGACGCAGAGTCGTCCCATGTGTCTGACCCTGATGCTGGAGACGCGGCCAGGAGGGTCGGAGGAGAGGCAGGGCTGGAGGAGGCAGAGGATGGGGGTGTGGTTACAGCAGGAGAGGGGATGGGAATGGTCCTTGGCAGCGATGGGGGTCCTGTGTGCATCCGAGCTGTGAAGTTCCGGGGATTGTAGGGGTCCCGACTATGGCACAGAGAATTCCACAGACGCTCAGCCTCCGAGTCACTTTCTGAGTCTTCATCATCTTCATCAGAGGAGTGAGATAGATCTGACGAGCCCTCACTGTCAAAGCCATCATCATCGTCACCGTCCTCATCATCACTAGATTCTGATTGGCTGCTGTCATCATCGCTGCAGGGGCAACCCATGATGAAGGCAATGGTTTTGTTCTGGCACTTTGGAGTGACAATTGCCGCTGCAGACGACAAGTCCTGAGCTTCATCATCATCATCTTTCTGTATAACTTCTTTATCTACCTCCTCTTCTTCTTCCTCCTCTTCCTCAGGTGTCTCCTCCTTTTGTGGGTGGAGAAAATATCCATATACTTCATTATCATATTTTATAATGTTTTGATTCTCAAAAACACTGTTTCATATTTTACATGTATAGATTTGCTGCAGACAACTAATGAGCAAGTCTCATTAGCACATGTTTTTATGCATTTTTAGCCATAAAACTATGTTAACAGACAATTCAAGAAAAGGTAGATGGACTTTTATCCTGAAAAAAAAAAAAATTAAAGTGGAGGAAAACACAAATGAGATGATATAATACAGCTGAGATTTCCACTTATTTTTATATATTCTAAGTATAATTTTTTACACATTCAAAGGATTGGAGGAGTGTTTGATGCCAAAACCAGTTCCTTGGCAGTAAACTCATTTTCCCAAACCAAGTTCCCATCCAACAGTTCTACAACAAATCATTACTTGTACATTACAGGACTGTATCATACTTGTTCACATTAGAATATAAACTTATATTGAAAATAGTATAATTAAGGATCCTGCCAAGGCACTGATAGCTGCACAAAAACCATGACCTGCTCCATATGTTTATGTTGTGATTTGACCTTTGAAACTGATCTGGAAAAAATAAATACAAATAGAAGAAGAGGCCTACCTCCTCCATATCTGTTCCAGTGGTGGAACTGCTCTCAGTGGATCCCACCACATCTTCGACCTGCTGCTTGTTGATCGGAGCTGGGGTTTTCATCATCTGCAACTGGCAGATTTGGAACTGCTCCTCTTCCAGACTGGAATATCCATTGTCCTGATCCGGGCTCAGAAGTGTCACCTCAGAGCAAGCAGCAGCACCTTCAGAGCTACTAAGGTGGTCTGTGATGCTATGCTGGAGGTCTACTGTGGACTTCTCAGAGTTCTGGACTGTGTGAAGGCCTCCATTGTTTGCTGGCTCCTCTTTGTGGTGAGCCGGTCCAGTGTTTTCTCCCACCGTCCACTCCCTCTCCTCGCTCTGGACAAACACAGCCGAGCCTTTTGTGTCGGATCCGGGCCTTTGTGGACAAAGCAGACCTGGCACCATACAGGACAGATCTGACAGTGGTTTACCCTGTGGGTTCTCCTTCTCACCCCCCCATAAACTGCCCCACCAGGGCCTGCCTTTACTTCCAGCTTTCAATCCTTTCATTTCCTGAGATGAAACTGAGCTCAGTAGGCCGTGGCTGAGGACAGTCCTGGCAGATGGTATATATCCAAGGTTTAAGTTCACCTCCTCGGTATCGTGAATCCCAATTTCCCGCAGACACTCAGCAGTCAGCCAACGCCAACCGCTGCTACCTGCGGCTCCTTCGTGCTGACACTGCAGGTAAGTGAGGTTTGTTGCAGGAATCATGTTGTCGAGCTGAATTAAAAACTCATTTTCCTCCCCAACAAAAGTTTTCTTCATATCAGACTGCATTGACATGTTTCGAGCTCGACCCAGGATAGATTTCTGTAGAAATGACAGCGCGGGCCTCGACACTACGGAGAGCAGGCCAATCCACGAGCTTTCCTGACTATCAAGTACTGGAGAGGTGATCTCGCTACCGGGCGGGGAAGCAGTGCTCTGCCCGTTGGATAAATGTGCCTCACCAGTGATATTTCTGAACATTTCCCTTATCTCGGTAGTGCAAAATATAAATAAAACATTCACCAAGCTGAGGTGAAGACTCTGACAGCTAGCAGGTTAGCTACTGCTAAAGTGACAGCTGACAGCGGCCTTTACTCTTAAACATACCGGGAACTACCGCGGGAGGGAGCCCAGCAGATATCGTCCGTGACGGGGTGACCGACTGCCTGCACCGCAGCGTTTTGCTGAGAGTGGTGATTAGACTTCTTTCTTGTGGACATCTTAACAGAAGGGGGGAAATACAGGAAGATCGTGGTTGATTCGTAAGACAGAAAATCCACTGGCGACGGTGAATACAAGGCCATCGTGACTCTATAGCTCAAGTGAAGAAGCGGCGATGTCGGCTGGAGGGCTCCAGCTGTAGCCGGTGGTTAGCTATTAGCAGCGGGTTAGCTTGGCTCAGACTGGCGGTTACTTCAACCGGAACACAACGATTAATTTAAAATATTTAGTTCAAAATCAAGATTTGTTGCCTTCTTCGTCGATATACAACACATTTATCCAACTTTCACTGTAGCTATATATCCGTTTTGCCGCGTAGAAGTGTGGTTTTACCGCCGTCTCGTTCCCGTTTGTTCACTCCGGTCTGAAGGATTTCATCAGAAATACAAGGGACCGCCGCCAATGGCTCGAACTGGGTTTAACGTGACGCCCGCGAGTAGGGGAGCGTCACTGTGTTACTGAAACGAAGAATCAGCGTTACTACAATCATGCTCAGGCACCACGTGAAATGTAGTTACATAATCTATAACCACAGTCCAAGGCCTCCTATAGCAAACACGTGCTTATCTCCATGTGCGTTCCCACGCAGCCCCCTATTTAGACCCAGTTTTAGGACACTGGGATGGACACATGGAGCTACTGTCTCTGCTCTAAAATATACCTGAGCAAATGTACTTAGATCTACAGTGACCCAGAAGGGCAATAGCCCAAAAATGTACACTGTAAGAAAAAAGGAGGCTGTGATTAAATGTTTTATATATATATATATATATATATATATATATATATATATATATATATATATATATATATATATATATTTACTTTTTTTGAACTTTTTTGTCGTGTTGCTTAATTTTACTTTGACAAAAAATGTTGAAACTTTTTTTGGTATAAGTATATTTTATGACATTTTTTTTAAAAAATTTAAATAAACCTATGATATTAACAATAAAATATGTTGTGTCTTTACATGAAATCTTGATGAACCCACATTATTTTTTACAGAATTCTGAAATGTGGAGCTGTGGACCACTGAAAAGGTTTTTACCTTGAATTAATGGAAAACAAAATTACTGAACAGTAAACATGTTTGTGTTCATACTTGTGTGTTTGTGAAAGTGAAAGGGGTTTAATACTTTTGTAAAAGGACATGCGTACATTTGGTTTCTCATGAATAATATCTCACAGAGTAAACAACTGTTCTTTAGTTGTGAGAAATTCATGTCACTAGTTAAAATTATGAGCTCTCACCTCTTCATGGAAAACACTTATGACACAGATCTGAGTCACATTCGGTATGTAATAATAGGAACATCCAAAAGTTAGTGTTTAAACTGCGACAGAACCATCCCCTGCTTTTATTTGTGGTTTCAGAGCATGTGAACATCATAACAGGTGACTCATTAATGTGAAATGTAAACTGACTTAAGTGGTTTCGGAGATACAGAAACAGGAAGAATTTGTTTTTGTTTTTTTCCTAATGTCGTCATATTCACCATTTCATCTACGTTAACAAACCTGCATCGACCATGTTCTGTTCCAACACTTCTGTGACTTCAGTACCCACATGTGAATGACATGCCCATGCTTTGGGTTATTTTTGTTAAATATTCAGTGATGTTCCTCCCAGAGGTTTAATTTAGTATGACCTTTACAGCTCCTATATTTACAGTATATGCACATGCATACAGTACTGTGCAAAAGCTTTACTTTACCATGTTTGTTGTTTGACTGTGACCATACATGCACAGTCAATACAGCAGCAGTGTTAAAGACAAATAAGCATTTTAGTGGAAAAAAAGATAAATATTGAAGATATATGGGATAATCTGGACAGAGAAAATAAACTATTAAGGTGTCAAAAATAACAGGACTATTTAATAGTCAACCCAACTGAGATGATCGACTGAATCCAAATGAAGATCACACCAAATCCTGATTTCACCTACAGAAATAATTTTAGTTCAATATGGTGAGAAGGGTATTCTGTTTGAGTGGGTTTGTTTGTAAGCAGGTTTGCACGAAAACTTTTGGTCCAATTTCCATTAAATTTTCAGGAAAGGTCTAATATCATCCAGGATAGAGCCCATTAGATTTTGGTGAATGTACGTTAAAGGCCAGACACCAAAAATGTGTTTTGCAATGTTGACAGATCGGGCAAACCATGTCAATGTGTACAAGGGGGGCGGGGTTTGTTGTGCCTGGCAACAGTTGTTCTTGGTAGAAATGAACACACACACATTGCAGCCCTGCACAAATAACACATCTACAGGCTTCTGTTTGCACAGTATTGTGTGCATGTTCGTGAATTTTTCTGTAACTGCTTCCTTCCAGCTGACACTGTGTGAATGTGATATGATGTAAAGTAAATAAAAAGTACAAATCACCATTTTTTTTAATTCAAGTTTATTTTGTAGTGCAAATATTACAAAACATGTTTAAAAATTAAAGTTACACGGAACGTAGCCTGTTTTTATGTGATTCTAATCAGGAGTCAGACTACGACAAACCTACTCACATTTCACTGACTTCAGTATGGTTTATGTACAGTACATAAAGATCAGTTCACTTTGAACTTACATTCTGTCCCTGTTGTTTCAGTGTGTCTCAGAGGTCAGAGGTCAAACCCACTGCTTTTACTGCTCAATGCTGTCTGTCCATAACATTCATATAACAAAGGAATGAAGAGCAAAGCTGCAGCTCAGATTCACTCAAGTTTTACAAAAAGCTCAGTTTAGGTCATTCGGCATCATTTGAAGACGTACATGAGATGAGCTACAATTGTATGGATTATGATTTTCTGTCTATAATTGCGTCATTTTTTTTGTAGTCATTGTCATTATATAAGCAGTGTAGTGAGTTACATTTTTTGGATCCAACTACATTTACAAACTCACAAAACTCATATGAAATGCAGCAGAAACTAAGGATGCTAGATTTTATAGATGTTGGAGTCAATTATTATTTGTAATAAAACTTATTCAAGGTGTGAGATTTGACTAAGATGTGCCAAATGATATAGTCTAAACCCAACAGGAATTCCACCATTTTGATCAAAAGATTTAGTTTTTACCAATTTTCCATGTCTCTTTCCATTGTAGGTTTACTGAAATTTAGAGACATACAATTCATTGGTTTACAAGTAAAAAAACAAAATCAAATCAAATAAAATCAAAATTTCAGTCCAAATGTTGGTTGAGTGTAGTTTCCAAGACACAGACTTGGGTCAAAATGTGAAATTATGAGAATTTATGACAAAATGGGTTTTACTCTAAAGGAATATTTAAGTTAGACCAAAACACTGTAACATTTATAAATCTATTGGATAAATGGAGATAAAATCAATATATATGTGGAATACCACTTATTCATATACATTGAAAACAGATTAACATCACTTTCATTATTTTTCAGTTATCTTATTAAAGTATGTATGACTTAGCTAATTTTTTAGATAATTAATATCAGAATAAAATATAGCTGGTGTACGTTTCAATCTGGTTTGTCCAAATTATTTTTTTCTCATCACCACTTAAGTCTACAAACATTAGATTATCCTGGTTTTTTTTTGGCTGAACTTGTATACATTAATCTTTATTCCCACAGATGTTGTGTACATTATTTTATTATCATCATTTATTAAACATTATTCAGGATAAAGCTGTGAAAAGAGTGATATTTTAAGTAATTTCCATTTTAATTACATTTCATTTTACATATTGAAATGAGTAAACTTTTGAATTCTCTTTTTTTCTTTCAGACAATTTATATCATTAATTTAAACATTTTATAAATAGATTTTTGACTGATTCTAATATTTTGTAAGACTAAACATACAAAAATTAAGCAAGTAAGTTTAATAAATTAAAACACAATTGATTTTCTGCCATTCAGCAACTAAATAAACCTAAAATTATATATATACATTTTAAAAAAAGCATCAAGGACAAGCTGATGGGAAAAGAATAATTAATAAACGTGATATTTGGTACATATATTTTCAGTTGAACCCTATTATTACTGCCTGAATATGAAAACTGATTTTGATGCGTCTGAGCTGCAGCTAAATGTTCTGATATAATCCATCCATTTATTTGTGGACCAGCGTTGAACAGTAAAAGTAGAGTGTGGTGCATCTCCTCTACAGCGCAAAAACAACAACATGTTCCCTTCAGGATCCACTGCCTTCTGGATTCTTACAAACCCAGAGAGGCAGCGAGTTTACAAGCTTTCCCAAAAAGTACAAAATCAATTCCAGATAAATCAGAAGCAGGAAGAAATAAAGAAACAAACACAAAGAAAAAGGAAACATTAAGAGTAGACAACGTCCTTCAAGGCAAACTGAGTCACAAACACCAGGATTTTCTTGCAGCTTTGCACAAGAATAAATCTGAAAATGTGCATATTTATTCAGTTTGACATAAGCTAAGTGACCAAAAGTATGTGCACAGTTGTAGACATAATATTCTCTAGTCATTTTTCCTGTTTATTTATGTATTTATTAATTTATAAGGTCTCTACACTGAAATAAAGTTGAGTTTATCACATTATATTTATTGGATCTAATCTTGTATTAAGGCCACATGATCAGAAACTGGTCATATTGAGTCTTTTAGTTTCTGAGTTAGATGTTGGTTTTTATTCTTTAAATGTTAAAGTTTTTTTTTTTTTTTAAGTTCTTATTTTCTCTAGTTATAAATTCAGAAATTTGATTTTGAGTTGGAATATTTAGAAGCGAAGACAGCTGTCTCTCTTTTTTTTTTTTTTTTACCAAAACCAACTAAATCTGAATTACACTTGGTAGAAAATAAAAAGCAATTCAATAAAACATGATACATGATTAATAAGTTCATATTAACACTTGAAGTGAGTGAAACATAAATAAAACTTAAGTCGCTGAAACAAACATCCAAGTAAATGAAAGGACTGAAAAAACTGGAAATTAAAACCTAAATGTAAAAAAAGATGAAAATAAAGATCTTTCTTTTGTTCCATGTTGCAGAGGCACGTATTGTGAGAAAACTTGAATAATATGTGCATCTGTCCACATACTTTTGGTCATGTAGTGTACATCTGCAAGTGTTAGGACTCAGATCTACAACTGTAAAACTTCAGTCTGTTTTTACTCTCACGACACAAAGCTACAGAAACATTATATTTCTTCTTTTTTTCTGAGCTTCATGGACCAGAAAATCAAACGTCTCCAGAATCGGAGTCATTATAACATCAGATAAGAACAGTGATCATCTGAAGGATGGAACAAAAGGATCAACTCAGGGATTAGAACAAACTGTTAGTAGAAATTGTTAGATTGAAGCGAATCCACTGCACGAGCTGAAACTTTAACTAGTCACATCAGTGGGAGAAGATCATGTGACTTTCAGAAAACATCTGGTTCACACGACAGGACGGACCAATCATAGCTCAGAATCAAACGATTCATAGTGAAAACGACCAACTCCACATCTGACTAGAAACAAAACCCAACACTTCAGCTTCTGTTAACTTTAACTAAGTTCATGACATGGATCAATTACTTCAATTCATAAAACTTCACTTTGTATAAGTGTACATTAATAAACATTAAAGTAATAATAATGAGCCAACAATTTTAATGAGTCATGTGCATTTACTAAAGATGCTCATGATTCTTATGGTAACTGCATTAATATGTTATGCAAACATTTAAAAAGTATTAGTTTTTACTGAGCATTTTAGTTAACTTGTGTTAGTTAATGCTTATTTCGGTTTTTACTAATGTTCATTAATGTAGCCTTACTACAAAATGTCACAAAATTGCATTTTATGTTTGTCAGATAAGTTCAGTCATATGTATAATGTTCTACTTATGGAATCTTGGACTAAAAATAAAACACAGGAAACCGAAAAAAATAGAAACTTCAAACTGAAGTGTTTCACTGACACCTGATCTGACATGACACGTCGTCTTACTCTAGAGACGAAAAGGTTCAACACATCTGTCTTTTCATCAGACTGGTGTCAGTTATTGTCACTATGAAACAATAAACATGAGCTTCAAATGATAGGACCAACATTCCCTGATCTCTGCATTAGGAACACATTACTTCAGTGGCGCTGTGACTAATCACAGTACATCAGTTAATCCACAGGTTCAGTTCATTAACCAAGAGTTGTGTCTAAAATGGCAGAAAAATTGCCAGATCCAACCTGCTGAAATCCAAAATCCAAAATATCACTTTTATCAAATCCTCACATTATCAATCTGCAGAATTTTGTGCCTGAACAATTACAAAAAGGATGAATGGATGTGCAAATATTTGCAGATGAATCCCTTTCAATTGACTGCCTCTAATAAACCGTTTCATATCTACAGATCCTGAAATAAAAACCTGAACTTCCTCAGCGTCCAAAAGCCTCCACATGAGCATCATGATGAACGACAACTGGAACGCAAGCTTTTCCTCTGAAAGGATCTTCCTTTTATTTCCGTCAGTGGGCGGAGTCTGCCCGGGCAGTGCCCAGCTGATGCCAGTCGACCCAGTGCTGACCTGGAACGAGCTTCTTTAATGGAATGAAGGCCTCTCCCAGCAATGTATTCTCCCAGAATGCACCGTCACCCAGAACCCGCAAGTGGATCACCCTCTGGTCCAGGTCCCCACGAGGGATCCGCTCATAGACCAGCTGAGGACAGAGATGGAAAGACGAGAGTGACTTGGATTAAAAAGGATGAACCATATCACACTAACAATATGGACTAATACAATCATTTGTTTTGTTAAGTGTCAGATAATGTTCAACGTCATCAGTATAAACTGACATCAACCTGTAAATGACAGATATTCTGAGTCTGAGATACCGGCAGATGAATGTGATACCTCTGGTCTAAAGGTTGGATCATTCAATTTGGCTAGTTTTACCATCTCATTGTATGTTGGGTTGCAGGTGCGTCGTGCTGCCTTCGTCTTCCTCTTGCTGGTTTTTTGAGGGTCTGGGAGGAGATAGAGCTTCACATAGGGGTCTGGGTCTGTGCCATCCTGGAGGGGCTGCTATAAACACCAACACATACATATACATCAATAAACACATCTATCTATCTATCTATCTATCTAGACCAGAGGTGTCAAACATAAGGCCCGGGGGCCAGATCCGACCCGCCAAAGGCTTCAATGCGGCCCTTGGGATGAATTTGTGAAATGCAAAAGTAGACATTAAGATATTAATAATTTTAGTTCAGGTTCCACATTTAGATCAATGCGATCTGAAGTGGGTCCGAACCGGTAAAATACCATCATAATAATCTATAAATAATCACAACTCTAAATTTTTCTCTTTGTAAAAGTAAATATTTTCACATATTTACACTAAAACAAAGTAGAATTTCACAAAATATTTGAATAATCTTGAACAAATGTATGAAGAGCTGTGTTTTCAATCGATGTCAGTGCAATTTTAAGAATCATCTGCCTGATTAAATGTTTAAATATTTATAGATCCACTATGATCTGTAAGTTATAATGAACATGTGGAAATGATAAACAAAAGCATAATTATTAAAATTAGGATTATTCTTTCATTTGTATCGTGTTATTCACATTGTTTCAACGATGTTTGTTAATGTAAATATTTCTTTATTTAATTTTATTATTAAACAAAATAATTATAATACATAAATAAGACATTATTTATGTTTTATTACATTATTATTTCACTGGTTTGGCCCACTTCAGATAAAATTTAGCTAAATGTGGCCCCTGAACTAAAATGAGTTTGACACCCCTGATCTAGACATTTCAAGAGCCACTTAGGCCTTACACCCTTACAAACTCTTAAACAAAGGTTAAAGTTCACTTTTCTGTCAAGATTTTCAACAGGAAGTGTGGGCTTTCCTCTATAAAAGGTGTTATCGCAGCTCTGTGCCAATGAGTGATTATCTGATTGACACCTGTATGAGGATGTGGGTGGGGCATAATATAAAAGGCTTATTTCCCTCCTGCTCACTCTCTTGTTTTTCCAGGAATAAATAACCCTTTTGTTGCCTTCAATTTAGAGTTGTGTTCCTCATTATGTTGCGACTGAGCTGGTCGTAACAGAAGTTAAACCATCAGACTCTACATTAGAATCCTCCAAATGACACTTTATATAATGTTTCACAAACAGAAAGTGAAACTGACCAGTCCTCGTATGTGCATCACCATGATAAAAAGTTTGTCGTTCTTGTAGGAGATGGAAAGTTTGACTTCGCCAAGCTCCTTCCCTGAAACTGGAGACCAGGCGATCTCTAAAACACAAACAAATGACACAAAAGGTCAAGAGGTCATTCCAGATCTATGCAGAAGCTCTTGGCAGTAGAGAACGCTGGTGGGTTGTCGCAGCTCTGTTCAGTCAGTGTGACAGATTTCATTTACCGGCTGGTTTGCTAACTGCTGTTCCTGGCCTCTCATCTCTTGGCAATGGGTGGAAAAATGTGTAGACGAGGTCACACTGAAACACAAACGATTCACAGCATTGGACTCGTTTCACCAACAACAGGCTGATGGAGGTGAGGAAAAAGTCTGACATTTATTTATTTATTTATTGACCATGTTACTGTAATAAAGTAAAATTACTATTGCTAGTATATTTATAGTTTTTATGGTCTTGATAAGATCTATTCCTGTGCAAGGAAATACAAAAATGCAGTGAATGATTGACCATTTTCATGACCAGGAAGAACCTGAGTCCAACAGTAAATCATAAACCAAGTTTCGAAAATAAACTGTGACTGAAATAAAACCTCTGAAACAAAATGTTTAATAAAAGACGCACATGCATATTTATTACATACTGAAGTCAAGTGTCTAAAGCTGGAAAGACCTGATACAGGCCACACCCATAGAGCGTGTGTCTGTCTGTAAGGGTGTGTGTTTGGACACTGATATGTTTCATGGCTCAATTCATTTCTGAGAAACCTGCAGTGAGTGAAAATGAAACCTGACAGATGGTCAAACAGTCAGAGACATTAGACACAAACAGGAACAAGCTGTACCTGAATGCAACACAAACAACCTTGGCATTACCAGCCTGAGCACAATGTAATACTAATGTATTTAATGTCGATTCAAAATGATGTAAAAAAAATACTATGTTTCTGCAAAGTTTTTTTGCTGTAATGTTTTTGCAACAACTAAAAGCATCACACAGACTAAACCTATTATTTAGTTGTCACTAGTTTGAAGGAAAAAAAACTGTGCTTCAGATTGTCAACAGATAAATGAGACATGCTTTGCAGGCATGTCCAAACCATTCCACAAAGGGCCGGTGTGGCTGCAGGTTTTTATTCCAACCAACCAAGAGTAAACAGTTTGACCAATCAACTCTCCAAAGAATGAGATCAGTTGATTAATTGAGTCCAGTCTGGTGTGCTGGTGCTTGGTTGGAACAAAGACCTGCAGCCACACCGGCCCTTTGTGGAATGGTTTGGACATGTCTGCTTTAAAGTAATGCTTTCTAGTTACAGGTTCCATCACATGAACACAGAGGTCAGAGTGTGAAGGTCACGGACCTGTGCGATCTCAGGTGCAGCATGGATCAGATGCCAAACATAACCGTTCAGCTCATCTTTCCTCCTGTCAGCTGTTGCCTCCCCACGGGAACGACCAATCACAAAACGGCTCGGGAAGCTATGGGTGAGGAGAAAAGATAGAGATGTCACACAGTGTTTATGCGTATCATTCTATATGCATCTGTACTTAAACACTTTTGTGTTATTGTTTGCATGTGGGTGTGTGTGTGTTCATGAATATGTACTTGGGCAGTTTTGACGAGGGGAAGATGAGTCTCATTTTACTGTGAAGTTCATGAAACTCTTCAAACGTCCTCTGGACCAACAGCGCCTCCTGCTGACTTTCACGCTCCACTTTAACCACAAACGCCTGGAAATACATAAATCCAAATAAAATTTGTGCTTGGTTTCCATCTTGAAAATGTCACCTGTTTGCCATAATCCATTTATGTGCAACTTTGGATCTTTAATGTATGCTAGGAGTCATAGCCAAACAGTTTTTCATGCTTTTTGTCAACATTAAACCTACAGTTGATGTAGAGCTGCACAATATATCGTTTTAGCATTGACATCGCAATGTACTGTACGTGTTCCCAACAGTCACAGGACAGGTTCTGCAATGTAGGAATCAAATTAACTCAACAATTACTCACGTAATTTCAATAGAACCTGCCACACCGAGTACATCACAATCATTCTGAACATCTTTGGACTGAGTCACTAGTAACAAGACTGAAAAATGAGCGACCAACAAGAGAAAATCACCCAAAACCAACAAGAGAAAATCACCTAAAACCAAGGTTTGGTGCCAGAAAGAAAAGCAACATAAGTTATGTGGAACTATTTCATTTTCCATTTATTCATTTTATTATTTTTATTGAATTGTATTAATTGAATAATGTTTTCATTTTTTATATTTATTTTTATTTAATTGTTATTTATTTATTATATATATTTTTAAAATTATTTAATTATTTTGGCTACAAGCAAGATGACATTGAATCGCCTGTTTTGTGTCGACCACTAACCTGTCTGTCCAGTGGTGTCGTCACCACACAGCTGTTATTTACTCCTGAGTATTTTTTCATATCGCAGGGTAAAAAAAACAACAAAAAACAAAACTCGTAATGTCATTTTTTTTCTAATATCGTGCAGCCCTAAGTTGATGGCTATGTTTGGTACGTACATATCCTTTACTGGCAGTGCGGATATGGCGGCAGATGTACAGGTTTCGGATGAGGCCGTCGCTCTTGAGCGTGTGGACTCGGGGGGCGAAGGACAGCGTGGGTCTCTCCTCAGAGGAGGCGAACTTCATCTGGGCCAGATTGTGAATGAAGAAGTTGAGTTTGGTGGCGACGCTGCCCAGACTGGACTCAATTAACCTGCTCAGATGAGAAGAGGGGGAGGTTAAAAGGCTGGTCTGGGTTCAGGTTCAGGTTCAGCTCTGTGGAGTCTGGGCTCAGGTTGGTCCTGTACCTGGTGAAGTACATGGTTGCGTCAGCCTCAGACTCATGGGGTCTCAGAGCGTCATAGACGTACTTCAGATCCTCCAGATCTGACAGTTCAGGGATCCCACAGGACAACATCTACAGGAGGGAAAGTCAGCTCAGAGTCACAATAACACTAGCAGATTATTATTATTTTACTTAAATTCTTAATTGTCTTTTAAATGTTTTCATGTCAGTTCAGTTCAATTTATTTCGAGCACACAAAATCATCAATAGATCAATCAACATTTCATTTTAATTTTCTTATATGTTTTATGTAAAGCACCTTGAATTGTCCTGTACACAAAATGTGCTAAACAAATACATTTGCTTTGCCTTTACTTTGTTCAGTGAGCAGATCATTGGGTTGATTCTGGACTGGACACAACAGAGCTACAGTCTGTGATTTGTTGTTGTGCTGTTAGCCTCTAAAGCTAATGCTAATGGATAACCCCATGGTTGTGGTTCGATGTCGAGACTTGTTGAGACCGAGGTTCTGTGTGGATTCCATTGAGTGGCTTGGAAATCTGTATCGTTTGGACTGTTATTCTTACAAAATAATTTCAGGTAACATTTATAATTTAAAAAATGTGCTTAAGGAGCGCTACCTGGACTCAGAATAACTAATAATAATTAGAGGTGCTCTTTGGATGGGAAAAACCAAGAATAAGACAAAAAAGAAAAATTCCAAGGCACTCTCTTATAAAGTGGAAATTTAAAAAGCCTTTATTAAAATAGCTTGTTTATAAAAACCTATAAAAAAACAATGGTTTCGGCATCAAAACCGTCAAAGCCTTCATCAGGGAGACTCCCTGATGAAGACTTTGATGGTTTAAGTCAAAAGTATATTAATTTCAATAAATAAAATGAAATCTAATTAAAATACAAGTTACTTAAACCTGTGGAAAATAAACATTGGATTAAGGCAAGTGGATTTTTGAAGAGTTTGCATGTCACCCCTTATGTTGCCAAATAAATTGAATAAAAAGTTGATCAAATATGGTTTAACACTTTGCTACAAATTATTATGCAACAATGTAAGGACAGGTGAAACACCTTTTTTCATAAATGTTCCCCCCAGCCTCTTTTCATGCAGCTCACACTCAGGTGAGATGACGTGTTCTAACAGGTGTGTGCTTTACCCACCAGCCCCAGCAGGTTGAGGAACAGGTGAGCGTGTTTCCTGATCAGGTTGTAGGCCTCACAGCACAGATCCACAAAGTCATGGAAGCGACTGGACGGTTTGTCTCCTCCATTGATGACGTACGCCATGTCAGAAGTGAACACGAAGGGGGCGCGGTCCCTGAAGACCACATAACCACATGATCAGCCAATCACAGAACACACAGACAGGGATTTGAGGTTGACACTGGCCTAGGAGTTCAACAGTAATTTGATCAAGTCTCAGATACCAAAGTGGATCAGATCAAGATTGGATTAAAAGGTACATTTCCAACAAAATGTACCAAGAACTAACAAAATGAAAGTATAAAAACTACACTAGTAAATAAAGAAAATAAATTGTAAAATGGTCTCAAATAAAAACAAAATATCTAATTTATTTGTCCAATGAACAAATTGTTAGCCTCACAGCATTATTGTCTAAGTCATAATTTTGGCCAAATTGTGATATCTGTATAAAATTAAACCATTTGAATTCCGAACAAACCAAATAACCTCCAAAATATGAAAAAGATGTCTTTACCCATCATCCATGTTTTTGATGGTCTACAAACATGCAAATGGGCAGTGAGTAAAGTTATGCAGACCTCACAATTTGGCCAAAATATGACTTTGGCAATTATGCTATAAGGTGAATGACATTAAACTAATGTCTCTGAGATCTGGATCCTGAAAACACAAGCTCAAACAGCTGAAAGAGATGTTTGTTTATTCATGATATACATAATGTGGATTTTGCCAATGACAACAAGATGGATGTGGATCAGTTTGTCCCAAGTTAAGTGTCGACATAGAAAAAAAACAACACAGATTATGTTAGTCTGCTCACCGTTTAATGTTGCCAAACATCTGGGCGTGTCCCAGGAATTTACCGAAGTCGATGTGAAACATGTGACCACTGGTCTTCAGCATAATGTTGTCGTTGTGTCGATCACAGATTCCCAAAATGTAGGTGGCAACACAGCATCCGGCGCACGAGTAGATGAAGTTTTCCACCGCCTCAAAACACACACAGGTTATTTTTAATGACTGCAAACTTAAATATCGTGAAAGAATGTCTGGATACGAAGAAGAAAACCTGAGAATATTGGATGAAACTGATCTTTGATTTTGTGAGTACATATATATATATATATATATATAAAACCAAACAATATTTTAGTGATACAAAGACATTAGAAAATATGCATTTTGGATTCATGTAAAGTTGAAACACCTGCAGTTTTTATGCCAATGTTTCAGGTTGAATCAGGGAATCAAAGGCTGAATCCCATTTCACCCCTTACCCCCTTCGTTTTGCGCACCCATGTGTAGGGGTGCCTCAATTCACATTAAGGCAGAGGGGTAGGGGGAAAGGGAAGGGCTTTATACCCCTTCAAATGGAGATTTTCCAGAGGCAGACTGCAAATGGAGGAGTACGAGAAATTTCCCAGAATACAATGCGGGTCATTTTAAAAAATGGCAACATCTATGAAGGAAGTACACAAATGTAGTATTTTCACCCTAAGTAACTGTTTTTAAGTTATCATAACTGTTGTATTATATAAAGTTTGACATTGTCGCAATGTGTAATGGTAATTTTCTCCATAAAAGTGGAGTAATAGCACTTCTCCGATTCGACGCAGATATTAGTAAAAATATGATCATAGCCCAGGAGAACGCTACAACTGCAGCAGCAGACATGTTGTTTGTTCACTTCTGGTTAAAGCTGTCGTTTTTTGGTTATGTAATAACTGGCGGAACAAACTGATGAAGTAGGTGAGTGTCCCAATTCATAGGGGTTGTTTTTCAAGCCCTACCCCTTATAGCTTCATTTGAAAACGTAAGGGGTAGGGGTAGGGCTAAGGGGTGAAATGACATCCAGCCTAAGGGCCCTTACCCCTACCCATTTTGTTGAGAGCTGACTGGTGGAGATACAGCTGCTTAACTCTGGCTGTTTATTTCGTGTTTACACCCTTGTGATGACCTGCCAATGCATCCATCTACACCTGGTGGATTGTTTGTTACTGCTATGTTCAACTTGAAAAGCAACTGCTCAGCCTGTTTCTCTTTTTTCCCCTCAACATTAACAATATATATAAACAACTGACACGTGTTCCACACATGTGTCATATGTACTGTACAGTTCTGCCTGCAAGACAAGCTCTGGCAAAACTCACAACAAAGTACTATCTAAAAATCGCAGACACAGGAATGAGGAAGTCTGTGCTTCACATTGCTGTAGAGGTTTGTGAAGGTGTGGAAGATTCAGGAAATAAGTTTTTACCATTCCTGACACCACTCACTCTCCCCATTCAGTCTTCATGCTCTTTTCCACTGCAGGAACTGTTGTAGTAACTTTGTGCATTAACCTGTACTTTGAAAAACCTCAGTGCATTTCCCTCTAAATTAACCAGGTAAAAAAAATCCCTCACCCCAAAACTTTCCCCAAAGACGTTCCTGGTAGAGAGGTACTGTTCAGATTACCCAGAATTCTTAGAGGTGGGGCTGTACTACACTTCTTGGAATGGAGGTGTAGTGCAGTTTGTTTTACTGCTGTCCTATATGTTATTACTCTAATTTGAATAAAGTATCCTGAACTTTGGGCTGCAATGGAAACCAGCAGAATTATTTTACCCAAATAAGTTCCTGGCACTAATTAAGGTTTCTGGTATTTAGGTGGAAAAGGACCTCTGGCTTAAAACGCTCTTCCTCATTTCATTGGAGAGGATGTATCTCAGGCATGCCAAAAGTCTGGCCCGGAATCAGAATTCACACAGCCCACAGCTTCAGTTTTATAATGTGTTAAAAGTCTGCTCAGACAGTCCATAAATAAATCCTAAAAGTTTCAAAATGCAGTTCCTCCTTTGATCTCAGGGTGGCAGCATCACTCTAATTATCTCACTTTGCCATGAACGCTTCTCGTCAATGGCGCCTGTAAATAAAAAGGAACATTGACTGTGAGGGCCGTCACTTCTACGACAGAAGGTAATTACAGTATTAGTTTAGCAGTAAATTAGGGTACTTGTGTTTGTCTAATTTGTCCAGAGACTGCTGCCTTGTTTAATCAATTCCACATAAAAGAGACATTAGCCGTCAAAACATGCTAACATACAACAAGCTAACAGTGAGTGAACACGCCTGCATTAAATTAACCCGTCACCATGGCAACTGACGAAGTTGCCTATGGAGAGGCTAAGTCATTTACGATGAGGTACAATGTGTGTGATTCAGAGCACATGACAAACCAGATACGATTTTAGCATTTTATCTCCCATTGAATGCCATTCATTAATTTTCCGATCACAGGCCCCATGAGTCTCCCGGGAGGGACGGAGACTTAAACTGGTGTTACGTATATTTGTACGTGTGACACAAAATATTACATTTTGAATGATCTTGTAAAAGACAAAATAAAATGTCATATGTTTTAATCTTATGTGGTTCAGATTTGATCAATTCCAGATCCTCCACAGTTTGTTCTGTAACTGATTCCAGGGGGGGAAAGAAATGCAGATTTAAAAAAAAAAATTTGTTCATACCTGAGTGGCTTAGATTTAGTTCCATTGATTAAAAAAATCTAACAATGAAGATAAATTTGTTATAGAACACAGTATATGTAATTTTTACCATTCAAAAATGTATATTATCAAATCTGGCTCTCTCTAAAAAAAGTTTGGGCACCCCTGAGGTAGAGTCTCCTGTTAAAGTAATATGTAATAATGTTACCGTTCTAATGTATAGTGGGTAAAGTATTGTTCTGCGTTCCTGTGCTATTCGGAATGCTTGCAGTTAACTATTCAGAGGATGCTGTCGGAGCCGAAGATGAATTTGCAAGTGGAGATGACCCAACAGCCAAGAAAGTAATTCTCTCACTCGGGCAAAAATTCTAACTAACCATTTGTCTTTGTGAAACTTTAGACTAACCGGAACCATGTCAATTTAGGGCCACCCTTTCCCTGAATAAAAAAAAAAAACAGGTTTGTAGGCAGAGAGGATTCAGAGTAAGGTAGAACAATGTAACTGAATCTGCTCTGCTTTGCTCTCCTTGCGAAAAAGACATACTCTCTCCTGTCTCGTTTATGTTTGTGTTTTTTCTTACAGTTCAAACCTGACACCTCCACAGTTCAAACATCAGAGAAACAAGTGACACTTAGTGGTAAGAATAGATACACAAGTTTGACCTGGAGTTTGGCATGATATCAATATATTAAACCAGCCCAATTCATCTGTGAGTGGTACATATTTTGTGCACACTGTAATATATGTGTACCTTGTCATACTGCTCATCTGTGGGGTTGTGTTTCTGTAGCCAATCAGCCAGAGGTCGATCTTTAAAGGATCCTGTGACTCCATGTTCCACCTGGATTTTCCTCAGTGTATCTGCTTGAGGAATCATCTCCACCATACCTGACAACAGGTGAACACAGCCGTCAATCATCTCCAACAGCAGAATCACTACAGCCAATGAAAACTAGGACTAATTAATGGTGCCTTCATGCGTTGTCAGGAAGACAATCCTTTCCACTTGTGAATTCAAAACTACAAGTGTGTTGTGTTCCACTGCTTTTGTTGACAGAAAAATGACTGAAACATAATTTATCATAACCTGCTACTTGGGTAAAACTGTTTTGGACATGTTAATTAATTTGATATACCATTTATTTATCAAATTATTGATTAATTTACTCCTTGTGGTTCTTAAGATTTGAAACTTGGTTTGGTAAATGGGAGAAAATTAACACAAAGGCTGAATAAAACCAGAAGTAGAAGATCAGTGCTGTGTCCTGACCTCGCCCCCTGCCTGTGGAGAAGCATTTAAAGATGACCATCCTCATGTCCAGACCCTCCTGGATCCAGATTTTGTTCATGATGCGGATGATCTGCAGAGTCAGCATGTCCTGCCGCAGGTCATCTCCTGACTGGGTAGAGCAGAGAGAGTTCAAAGGTCAGGTCGGCTAGTCAGTTAGATTGAGGCAGAGGCGAATAAGTTCAAGCATTACCTTAAAGATGACATTGATGTTTTCTCCTAGAGGGTCCAGGTTTTGGAAGGACAGTTTTAGAGGAACTGCATTTGAGTTGAAGAAGGAACATGACTAAAAAAAAAAAAAGACAATGAGAAGAAGAGGGAGAAGAGTCAAAATGTGTGCGATCAAAAAACTAGACAAAACTAGCTGTCAGAAGCAAATGAGAAATAGTTCCAGGGATATGAATGAAAGAGGGTTTAGTTATTTTAAACCTTTGAACAGCCCCTTGTGGGCAATCTAGAAATGGTAAACTATCCAAAATCTAATCAGTTCTTCTTCTCCATGACATGCATTGATATGGAAAACAAGAATTTCTAAAGCCAATATTTTTTGAATTATCACGTTCACACAAAGAACATGTGGTGGTGGTGGGACCAAAAACATAATATTCTCGACACTCTGTTCAGGGATATAATAATTAGGCCTGTCAAATGATAAAACATTTTAATCACAGGGTTGCTTTGGATTCATTTAGTTTAATCATGACTAAAACACTTTATGCTGATCGACTGTTCTGTCTTAGGTTTTTAAATTTCTCCACAAAATACACAAACATACATTAAAAAAAATACAAAAACCACTGAGAAAAAATGTGCTCAACATGCCAAAATCCACCAACATTGGCAAAAATGCAAAAAAATTGGCAAAATCTATTAAAAAACTGAAATACAGAAAAAACAAAAAAAGTGATAAAATATCCAAAATGCATGCAAAAATATGTATATGTAACATGTTTATTCAACACATTCAACAGTTTCAGCAAAACATCTTGAAAAAGAACAACTGTAAACAAATGTTCTATTTAAATGTGTTAAAATATTTTAATTAGTTTCATAGTGATGATGGATACATTTGCGTTAATCTTGACAGCTTTAATAATAACACAGGCAAGTGATTTATTCAAGAATATGAATAGAATAAATCCAAAAGAGAAAAAGGTCATCATTTAATCCATCACTGGACTGAATCAACCTTCTACTCCTTCGTGTGCTGATGTTTTCTACTGTGGTGATAGAAACGGTGTGTAGTGCTTTATGTGTTCAGGTACATTTAAGTCTAGTACCTGGATGTTGATGCCTCTGACCAGCAGTGCAGGGTTCAGAGGGAGTCGACAGCTGCTGTTCACTGAGAAGAACTGCTTCATCTCCTCCAGACCCTCTCTGAGGACACACTGCACCACAAAGACACACAACAAACTCTGATCCACAGGACACAAACATGAAAACAACCTACAACAAACTGACAGGAGTGAATATTTATAACGTTATATTAAAGTATTTGATGATGAGAATGGATGTGGGGATTAAATAGGTTTTTCTTCCTCCCACTCCTTCCTAATGAAAAGAATGAAGTAACTAATGGTTAGTGTGGGACTGATTGTTATTATTGTACAGTCCTTAGTGACTGTGCATTTTAAATGCATTTATTGTGTAGCCAGGGACTAAGGATGGAAACCTTTATGAAACAAAAATACATTTCTCTATATACTGACTATCAATATATTACCGACTGAAATTGAACATAAAATATATATGTATATAATACACAGAACAATATATTATGTCAATATATTAGAATATAGTTAAAAATACATAAGCATAAGGAATTGCCACTTTCCATATCTTGAGACATATATATTCAATTACATAATATATGTGGAAAGAAATTGAGTTTCAATAAAACTATCTTTAAAAATATATGTCAGCTTTTGTCTTCAATTCAATACATGTTTTATATTGTCAATATATGATCAAATCATATATTGGATAATATATCCACTACTAAATTTTTGAATATATTTTTCAATATATTGCCATATATTTCTGTTTCATAAGGGAACTACCTTTTTAGCTAGAATCTGGTACAGTACATCTCCATCTCTGCAAGCTTTATGTCATCTATACATTGTCCTTTAAATAGAGGAAATACACAATGAAAAACAAATGATTTGGGAATTTCTTTTTTAAATATATTAATGTGGGCGTCACAGTGGTGCAGTGGTTAGCACTCGTGCCTCACAGCAAGAAAGACCCTGGTTCTATTCCCACAGCAGACCTTTCTGTGTGGAGTTTCATGTTCTCCTCGTGTCTGCGTAGGTTTTCTCCCACCATCCAAACACATGCACTGATAGGTTAACTGGTTAACTGGTTAATTTAAATTACCCATAGGTGTGAATGTGACAGTGATTGTTTGTCTATATATGTTCAGCCCTGAGATGAACTGGAGACTCATACAGGGTGTACCCCCCCTTCACCCACTGTAGCTGGATTAGACCCCCAGTGACCCTAGTGAGGATGAAGCGGGTTCAGATGATGAGCGAGAGAATATATTAATGTCTTAATGCATGTATTCTGCGAATGCTCGAAATAAACAAAGAAATTAGTGAAAATTAATGAATCTCCTCCACACCAGATACCTAACTAATGAGTCAGCGTCTGTCAAATCAAACCTGGTTTTGTTTTCCATGTCAGATGTGGACACCAAGTCCACACTGGGGTTCAGGTCTCACCTGTCTGTTGGACGGCGTCGCGTCTCGGACTTTCTGAGCGACTCCAGCTAGGATGGAAACGAGCCAACACTGGCGATCGAACTCTTCTCTGAGGCCACGACCGACGCAGCAAAGTAAAGCAGCCAGAAGATGCTGATAACGAGCACTGAACTGACTGTCCTGGAGGTTATCCTTCAACAACCTGACGAAAGACAAGAAGATGGAAGTTAGAAGTGAATAACAGGGTGACGGGGAGGAAGATAAGGAAAAGGAAGGAAGGGAGGTTAGTACAAGGGAAGAGAAGATAGGATGGAAAGAAGGTCAGCAAATCAAAAGAATATTAAAAAAAAACAGGATGAAAGAAGGAAGGTAGGAAGAAAGAAAAGTTTGCAGGAAGGACATGAGGTTGTGAGGAAGGAATAAGGGAAGGATACGAGGAAGAAATTAGGAAGGGAGGTATGAAAGGAAGGAAAGAAGGATGAGGTCATTTGAGGCAGCCATGGCTCAGGTGGTAGAATGGGTTGTACAGTAACCAAAGGGTTGGTGGTTCAAATCCTAGTCAGATCGTTGTATCCTTGGGCATGACACTCCACCCTCCTTGCCTCCAGTGTCACTCACACTGGTGTATGGGTGGAGTATCTGTCCAAGGAAACAACGGACAGATTAGGACAGAGGTGGATTCAAACCCTCAACCCTTCAGTTACTGGACAACCCACTCTACCCCCTGAGCCATGACCAATAAATACAGTAACACTATGAAATTAATTTGTCATGTTTTTATTTTTCAAGGCTTTCGTTTTTGAATGAAGCCAAACCTAAAACTGTGTTTGTTTCTCACCAGAACAGGTAGTGAGCGATACGAACGTCTCCGATAGCTCTGCGTAACAGGAAGCGGACCAGTGAACTGTCCAGATAACACTCGTACTTCAGAGCCTGAACAACACAAACACAAGTATCAAGCACACCTGTCGACATATAAAAGGACGGACCAGACAATAGAGGAGGACATAGAAGCTCCTGCGTTTACCTGGACCAGCTGGGGCAGGAAGTCCAGCAGTTCTGGGTCTGAGATGGAGTCCATCCACTGGACGGCAGTCCTCCTCAGCTCCTGGTCTGGGAAACTGATGCACACAAACATAAAAGACATGAGGATGGTAGATGAGGGCCTCAGCTTCAGTCCTACAGGCGAGTGTGGGAGGGGGCGGGACTTACGAGGCGTGGAGGAGACCCAAAGCATCCAGGTGCCCCAGACATGCCCACTGACGCAGCAGAGCATAGATATCTGGAAGACATGCCCACTGCCAGCAGGGGGCGCTGGACAAAACCAGAGGCAGAGCAGCAGCTTCAGCCTGACAGAAGGCCTTCTTCTCCCACAGCAGGCGCTTATCATCAGACGTCAACCTAAAGAAAGAAAAAGTCAAGGAGAGTATCATCAGACATGAGGACATGAGGATGGTGGACAAGGGTCTCAGCCTCAGTCCCAACCAAATGACCACCATCGACTAAAACAATCTACTGATGGAAAAGGCATTCCTATGAATACTTAAATAATTCAATAATTAAATCAATGTAAATTAATTGGTGAAAAATGCAGTTATTCATCCTATCATGGTCATCAGATATGACCCTTTTTGACATGTGGAGGCTCTGTAGTTACCATGGAAACACTATCATCTTCTACAACATTGATTTACCAGTAAAACCCATGGAGTTGGATCAATGACAGTGAATAGAGACGCTCAGTTTATGCTCTCAGTTAATAATATATTTGCTGAACAAGTCATATTTTCTTCAATTGAATTTTTTGGATATAATAACTCAAGTTTAATCTGAGCTTTTGTGCTTCTCTACATGATCCATACATTAAATATAGGAAAATACATGATTTTCACTGAAAAAAATGCAACATACAGAACATAAGATGATAATAAATGGTAATAAACCTATTAAAACAGGTGAAATTTATACAAATATGGGAACTGCCACAAAAATAACACTGGGTCTTTATGGGTTAAACAAAGAAACAGAAAATTAAAAACTCTTATCATTTTTCATAGATCACAGGTTCCTTTATTACATCTCGAGACCTTTTGTTTTGAGGAGATAAATGAACTTGATCTCAGTCCCACAAACACGTGAATGATAACTGTTCAGGTGTTTGAACATGTCATTAAACACCGACTTAAACCTCATCCTGTGAATTCAGAGAAGATATCTGACCAGAAGGCAGCCTTTTTATGGAGGACGTCCTGCAGCTGGATCTGACTGATAGTGTCCAGTCTGGAGAAGTCGTACTTGGGACAGAAGTCTGCAGGTGGTGGGGTGCTGAAACGAACCTCAAACGACGATGTGGGGAAGTCGACCTGGAAAAGAGAGTGATGACAAGATGAGGGAGTCTGCAGAAGACGAGAACTGGATGAGGATCAAGATCAGTTTTTCATTTAACTTGTCCATCTCTCACAAGGTTTTCATCATCATCGTGTTTTTAAATTTTCATCCTGTTGTCTTTTTGTATGTTTCATCTTATGATTTTCCATAATTTTTGTTTCATTCTTATGTTTATGGTTTTTTTACATGTTTTCTTCTATTTGCTGCATCTTTTTTTTGCCTCTTTAGTACCTTTCTCAGTTTATTACACCGTTTACGTGTGTGTGTTTTGCCGTTTTTCTAAAATGTGTGTGTGTGTGTATATATATATATATATATATATATATATATATATATATATACATACACACACACACATTATATACACATAAGTACACATATAATTTAAAAAAAAATACTAATAATTTAAAATAATTTTATAATATATAATTTTAAAATACTACTAATAATACATTTTATTTTTAAAGCACTCTACATTTGAAATAAAATTTCAAAGTGCACAATAAAAAGATAAAATCAACACTTAAATAGTTTTACTGTATTACACATAACATTCACCTGGAGGATGACGCTGTCTGGTTGGCTGAAGTTTGGAGAACTTGAACGGGCGTTTCCACTGCCAGGGGTCGAAGGCCAGAGACCGAGCAACTTTCTGCCACATGTCAGAACACTAAGCATAGACACACAAAGAAATGACATCACAAATGTCCATCTAACATCTGTATGTGAGACTGAAAGACTTTAGACTGTAGATGTTCCTAAGGTCTCATCTACACTTTACTTCATGACTATTACTTATTATCATGTGAAACTTAAATTCAACCAGACACCAGTGTGAGATTTGAATAATTTAATCCAATAATCTAATAAATAATACAGTCCAATAATAATCTAATAAATAATACAGTCCAATAATAATCCAATAATCTAATAAATACTCTGTCAAAAGTAAATAAAATATATATTTAAAATATTAAATTAATAATACTATTATATTATACTATTATTAAAACTAATACAATTATGTGATTCATTGAATGATTTATTCACCTCATTAAGTGAGGAATTTATTTAATTGGGGAACATTTTTTACACACCGTTATAAATGAATGTGAAAATGAATGTTTTTGATGTGAGGTGTAGGGTGGGCTTAAAAAAGCACTACTTCTGCCCAATCCGTTTTTGAATATAAATACATTTTATCTTGTTAAATGTACAGTTTTTTGTTGCCGTTCTTTTTTTTGTTTTTTTTTTTAAATGCGGATAACCAAATGAAGTTCATTCATTTATTAATTTATAAGTACTATGAGAAAAATAAAGTGTGATGACGATATTAAAACCTGCTGTGAGTTTCAGGTGAAGTTTGAGTTTTGCCTAAACCCCACCTTCAGATTTCTACAGCCTCAGAGAAAAGGGAGATTTGTTCAATAAAACAGTTTTATCTATGTCCTACACATCTTACAGATTATTGAAATACACTTTGACATTCCAGACTTCAGTCAATTTGTGATTTTAATCCTTTTTTTTTATCTAATTTTTCTAGACCACTTCAGAACAGGTTCAGCTCTAATGTCACAACACTGACAAGAAAAAAATGCATTAGTTCATCCTACAGAGGCTGAAAATAGTACTTCATGTGCAGTTCAACATATTCTACATTATTTTAGAGAAGCTAAAATCATAGTCTTCAGTAGTGGTGTTTGATTGGGACTTAGTCTGATGTGGTCCACGTGGGAAAAGAGGTTATAAATCTCCCTTTTAAACAGTTTTTTTGCAAATAGAATTAAAAGTTCTATATATTAAAAAGTGGGTACAAATGGGATTTTTTTGTTTGTGAAGGAGGAGAAACAAACAGGGAATCTGATGCTCAGAGTTGTAGCTGAAATTGATGCATCTGGATCATTTACTGGACAGAGACGATCATATGATGTGATAAAATTCATATATAACTTTGCTGATCTGAGACCCTGTGGACTCACTGTCTGAAGTTGAAGAGTGGCATGGTGACCCAGCCCAGAGCCTCGATGCTGCGTCGCTGCTTGCCCTTCTCCTCAGCGCCTCCAGGGGGGGGCAGAGCGCTGGCGTACAGAGTCACCGTCAGCTGAGACTCTCTGGGCAGCTGGTTGATCTGAACTGGGAAACAAACCCTGGACGTCCAAACAACAGCGTTAATACAGATGGACAAATTTCACCTTTTTTGTTTTGAGGTAAAACATTCATTTTGTGTTCTGGAAAATACATCAGGTCAACTATTATTGTTTGGTTTTATTGTCGTTTGCTTTTACTGTGTTGTATGTCAAGTGTCTTTGAGTGCCATGAAAAGCATTATACAAATAAAATATATTATTATTGTTACTATTATCATCAACGATAACTATTCACTTTTTTTCCACAGACATCCTTACAAGGTAGGGAGGGAGAGGAGACTGAGCTGAATGTGCCGATGCAAATTTTACATGAACAAAAGTTGGTGACAAAGTGATAAAAGAGTGAGGTTTCTGTATTTGAAAGGGAATAACAGAGTTATTATTTGGTTTACTTTTCAGTTGAAAATAACTTGTCACTTTCAGGCTCATAGATCAGTTACTTTATGCTACTGTACTTTAGCCATCACATTATCTGAACGATAACGTATGTAGCTCCATTTGTGGTAAAATGTTGAAGTGAAAGTAAATGGTATCACAGTAACAGAGAGTTGAAGAGAAAAGTTGTATTCCCTTCTGGTGAGGCCATCATCTAATTGGTGCCCATTACAAAATCAGAAATAAAAGCAAAAAAAGCATTAAAATAGTTTGAATCATTTTGGACTAGAGTCATATGCCCAGTTTATAGCTTTGACCATGTCTCTTTGTCTAAGTATGATGCAGTAATGACTTCTCATAGAGGATGGATTTCATCATTTACATCCCATTAGAAATGAATGATGGACTGACCTCTGGTCCCAGACCACCAGGTGGAACAGGTATTTGCTGACAGACTGTTTGCTGGTGTGTTGTGGTGCACAGAGCTCCGCCCCTCCATGAGTCAAGGAACAGGACAGGAAGAAGCCCTCGTAGCTGAAAGGAAATATACCACCAATCTCATCATTCATTTAAATGTATTTACATGATGTTTAAAAGTTGTATGAAAATGAACTGACGGCAGGAATCACCTGCTCAGGTAGGAATCTGAATGAACCAGGTGGAAGGAAGTAGAAATATTCATCACTCTACTTCAATTCAGATTTCAGGGGTTAATGCTTTCCTATATTTAACACAAGTAATGGTTTGTACTCCTTAAAAACAGACTAATTTGAGGAGAATTCTGCATTGTTTGAGTATAAGTATAGTTGAGTATAGTATAATATTTTCCTGACTGATTTCAATCAACATGGATGAAACACAACAAATGATATTGAAGTCATGAAAACTATAACCAGACAAAATCTAAAGACAGAACAAAAATATACCTAGTCTTAATTTTCATAACTTTGTGAATATTTTGATAATTTCTATTATTTTAATTTTTGTTTTTGTTGTTTTCTGGGGAAAAACTAAAACAAAATTAAAGCTCAACTAAAATTAGTCAATGTACTGAAATAAAAATGTAATTAAATCTCAACCAGCCTCAGTAAAAGTAACTAATCTGAAATGAAAAAGGCCAAAAAACAAATAGAAACTAATAACAATTTCCTGTTGTACAGCAATTCTATCAGATTTTTGTTTTTCACACTGTAATCTGATCAGTAATCAATTACTATCAGATCAATAAATTGATACAGGCGTCATTATTGACTAAAAGTGTGTTTAAACTAGGTCATCAGTGTTTCTGTGGAAACCGTCTCCTCCTTCACAGATGGTGTGTGATGTGACAGACAGCTGCCAGGCGAAGGCCAGCCCTGCCTCCTCACAGAGGTCAAAGGTCAGGCCTGGTTCCCAGGGAGTTTAGAGGAGACCAGGGGACCAGTGGAACGGGTCCAGGTCTGGGTTTAGACCTGGTCAGTCTGTGTTTCTGAGGCCTGGATTTAGGTCCAAACTGAAGTCGGTTGGTTCCATGTGGGTTCGATAGATTTGGACAGATTCGTGTTGGTGTTGTGGAGCTGAATGAGCGCGCTCACAAAGGCGGTGGTACAATGACGGGGGAGGGGCAGCAGCTGAGCTCTGCAGCTCTGCTTTTGTTTCCAGACACAGAGTTCAGTGTGGACTGGCTCTGAGAACCGCTGAGTCATCAGCACTGGGGTTTCTGCCATCTATAGGGGGCGCTCTCATAAACAGCACAGACATGCTACTGTCATACACAAACCAGGAGGGAGGGGGGGGGCTTCACAGAACAGTTGTTTCTGATTGGTCAATGACAGGATTCTTCACTATGTTATTTCTGCATAAGACATTCATGTCCACATTAAAAAATGTTTGTGTCAACACACATAACTTTTACTGTGTTTACACGAGGGATGTTCAGTGGGTGGATGTTTTTTAGTTTTAATTGATTATGTCCCAGTTTCATGAACTGAAGACAAAACCACATTTATTTATCTGCTTTTATTCAAACAATCTATATCTGAAACATAGAGCCCCAGATAATGTCCTCAAATGTCTTTAACAGGAGAGTCCACAAAATATTTAATGAAACTACATATGATAGAGCACATAGCTAGGTGTGTAATGAGGATGGTAAAATCCTGCTGCGTGCGTTTGTTTCGTCATACCTGGCTGCCCAGGTAATGGGGATGCGGTGAGCGGCGTAGACGTTGAAGGACAGGACGTTGGTGACGACGCCTGCCTCCTGGATGGGTGCCGTGCAGCAGTGGCTCTGTGGAGTCGTGTGGAAGTTGGCGTTAAATGTACTGCAGTAAAGCTCCACTAGATCCAAGATGGCCGCTGTCAGCTTCTCTACCACTTTCTCTGTCAGACAAAAAAAACAAACAGATCACAACAGCGTTCATCTGAGGAAAAAACAAGATACACATTTCAACTCCCTCCCCCAAAAAAACCATTTCCTCTCTGTATGTCACGTATCTAAATGTATATGTGTTTGTGTTAAACTATGATGTGGTTAAACTGTGTGTGCTGTTGGTTTGTACCTCGGTTCTCTCTGATGGCCAGCACTGATGCATCCTGGGAGAGATAGATAACAACCAGAGTTAATCATCATCATCATCATCATCACACTAATGTTCAGATGTTTTACTTTAACTGAGCTTTTTTTTTCTACCTTGAGCACTTTGGGCTGCAGACGACAGGGGCATGCTGGGAGCTGGCTGAGGGCAGAGGTCACGTCAGGCGTCTCCACGGCTGCCAACGAACTGCAGAGCGCCTTCACCGATTGGACGAGACGCTCAACATGCAGAGAAAGCTCCACCTGAGAGAAAAAGGAGAGGGTGGCGTTAAAAAAAAATACAGAATCGTCAGAGAAAAATATATTAATGAAGCATCAAGTGAGTGTGACGTAGTCGTATATTATCAGAATTCTGATGTACTTGGTTTATATATTAATGTTTAATCTTTCACCGTTTTCTTCTTGCATACATTTGTTTTTATGTATCTGGTATTAAGTCATAAAAACAGGACCTAAAAGTGTGGTTTGTTAGTGTTTTTGGATTGTTCAACTTTCACTCAGTATCAAAAATGTGCCTTTAAATACAACAATACATGAAACTTGCACAGGAAGACTGTATTAAAAGATGAGTACGTCATACCTCTGACAACAGGAAGGATTCGGCTTCATTATGGAAAGTGTCCAGTAACAAAGTCAGAGCTTCCCTATGATTGAAAAAACATGAAAATATTAGAGAAAGTTATAAAGACGTATTAGAGCCACATAAAAATAAAGTGATGAAATATCAATACGAAACCTGTAATTTTATGAAAATAAAGTCAAATACAAAGAGTCACACTTTTTACGAGAATGAAGTCAGAATATTATGAGAACAATGTGGTCATATTTTGAGAATAAAGACATAATATTTTGAGAATAACGTCATTTTAAAAATTCTAATTATTTATGATAACGTTGCATCCACTCATCACATAATAGAGAATTTAAACGTTTTGTGAGGTTATACTTTAATTTGGGGCTTGGGGTCTCCATTGGTGCAGCCCACCAGCAACACATTATCATTAGTCTAAGGACTTTGAAGGTAATTTGCACATGTTTGACTTTATTTCATCGTAAGAACTGAACAGATTTGGAGTGACGTATTTAAATTAATTAAGGCTTACAATTCGTAAAATATATATTTTTTTATGGAAGATTTGTTTTCAAAATGCTATGACTTCAATCTAATGGAAGTACGGTAACACCTTACATTATGGATTGCTAATAAGATTATAATTCTCTGGTAATTTTGATGTAATTTGTGAGAAAATCTGAAATTATATGAAAAGAGGCTGTTGTTCCACCTGTCTTTAACACACTGGGTTACTGTATGCTAACATAGCTGTTACTGCTAGCTAGGTTGATATATAATAGCTAACTTGAACAGGCTGGCTAACCATGACTGGTTACCATGGTTACCCCCCCCCCCCGTTTAGGCACAAACTGTATATTTTACAAAACATGTTTCCATGGGTTTCAGATGCTTCAGTGTTCTAAGGCAGAATAAAAATACAATTATTCATTTATTTTAACTACAACTTTGTTCACAAAATATTACAACTATATTCTCATAGTGACTGGGGTTATTTATTTTTTCCAATAAGGCTCTAAATATGCCACCCTACAAAGCAGATCAGTTATTTATAAACTACTTATATAGCAGCAAATATAGGGGCAATAAAATGCTGAGTTAATTAGTTGCAGCGCTGAGTCAACACAGGAACAGGTTCAGGTGTGGGAGGGGCCAAAACACCACCTCAAACATCCCTGTCACCTGGCTCCACCCCCTCACCTGGTAACAGTCTGTTTGATTGGACGTTCCTGTAGCAGGATGCCGTGGTTCATAGTGGATGCCGTCTCATCATCTTCTTTCTGTCATTCAAATAAAGACAATAATGAGTGGTTGGTGGTTGGTGGTGTGTTTGTAAGTCAAGTGCAGGACAAACATTTGGACACACCTTTTCATTCAATGTATTTTCTTTATTTTAATGACTATTTAAATTGTAGATTCTCACTAAGGGCAATAAAACTATGAATGAACACATGTGGAATTATATACTTAACAAAAAAGTGTGAAATAACTTTGAACATGTTTTATATTTTAGGTTCCTCAAAGCAGTCACCCTTTGCTTTTCTGATAGCACTGCAAAACTCTGAGTGTTCTTTCTATGATCTTTATGAGGTTGTTCCCTGAAATCGTTTCCACTTCACACATGTACCTTGTTAAGAGTTACTTAGTAGAAATTATGTGGTATTACGCTCACTATCCAATGGCTACTTGATTACAAACTTGGTCCTCATGAGACAAGACAGCGAGTATGACCGTGTGTGTGTGCATGCACTTGTATTCCTATCTTTATGAGGACATTAATATGTTTACAGAATCACATCATGGGAACATCTGACACTATGGGGACCAAAATTCAGGTCCCCACAATTATCAAATATAAATAAAGGTCCCAAAAGTAAAAATCAAAATGATGTGGCCCTATAAATACATTCATTTGTTTTTTGACTGAAAGTCCCCATAAAGCATGGGGGAAACAGGTGCAAAGAGAAACATGTATTTTTCAAAGTTTTGAAGATGTGTGAACTTTTAAAAAAAAAAAGGATTTATTTGTAGGTATTTAAAATATATATATATATATATATATATATATATATATATATATATATATTTATTTATTTGTAAAAAAATAATAATAATTTATTTATTCTTTTGTTTTTGTTTTCCAATTAAAAAAAAATAAAAATCATGAAAAAAATTAGATGTGTTTTCACTCACTACCCAATTGCTACTTGATAATAAAATTGGTCCTCATGAGACATGGAAATGAGTGTGTGTGTGTGTGTGTGTGTGTGTGTGTGTGTGTGTGTGTGTGTGTGTGTGTGTGTGTGTGTGTGTGTGTGTGTGTGTGTGTGTGTGTGTGTGTGTGTGTGTGTGTGTGTGTGTGTGTGTGTGTGTGTGTGTGTGTGTACAGAACAGACCGTGCGGGCCAGTTCGGTGCTGATGGCCAATCGCTTGGTGAGGAACAGTCTGATGTCCCAGTCGAACTTCAGACACTGCAGCACAAACTCCAGACCTGCCAGTGTCTGGGAGCTGATGGACAGATGGAGGGTTAGCATTAGCACAGTTAGCATTAGCACAGTTAGCAGGTGATGTAACACAAGTCTTCAGAGACCTCACATACCTTTAAATACTAATACTACATGATGAGAAAACTGGCCACAAACTCCATTTGATCTTTTTACACGTTCATCATACTGAACATTAGTTTTACTTTAAAACTGAAAGTATATTTTTGAACATTACCGTTAATTTATCTAGATATATATATATATATATTTTTAAAATCTGGATCTTTTTCCATTTTTATATATATGCTCTTGTATTCATTGCCAATTCCAACCCTTTATTAGACGTGATAAACCCACATGTAGTAACCAATAATGTAATAACAGCCAATAGCATAGTCATTTGGCTCATTTTGAACATAATACAGCCAGTAATAAAAACAAAGAAACTTGGCAATAGTATAATTTTTACAGTAGGCAAATATTGTACATTGCTGTTAAAAAAATATTACATTATGGCCAAGTTACAATATTATTCACGCTTTTACTATTTTAAATGGCTAAAATAATATATTGATCAATAGTGAAAATACATTTGCTGTGGTCAAATAATGTAAGGCTTTTTTTTTTTGCACTGAATATCCCACTAAAAATGAATGAAATAATTCTAGTTTGCAACATGAATCATCCGTGTTATTTCCTGGTTTTGACGTATATAATTTGTGTGTTTTCTTAAAGCTGTAGAACAAATTAGACGTCACGTGTTTGTTAATAATATGTGTTTTTGTGCTGTAAACAGCCGGTGCTAAAGGGCTGAGGTCAATGAACTACACACCGAGTTATGACAGGTCGCATGTAACACACTAACAGTGCGTTATATGAAATAAACAGAGTTATTGTTGGACTGAAGACAAACAGCAGGAAGTCCAGCCCTTGTGTCAGATGGACAAGCGGTTATCAGACTGGAACACACTTCCACTGACCCACAAACACACACAGCTGCAGCTGTTCGGCTTTTCTTAGGTTTGTGTCGACACATGAATCCCCAGAGCGGAGCCACGATTCACAAAGCAGCCTTAATCCTGAACTCTGAACTACAAAAGTCAGCTTTTGGTTTCGCTCTTGAGTACATGTTCACCAGTGTGTATCAGATCATTACAGTCAACAAAAATAAGTTGCAGTTTATAGACTAATGTAACTGTCTGTTTATTACACGGTGGTGAAAAAAACTTCTTGTAGACCCCATGCATTTGTGATATATTACTACATTACAAATCCTTGTAAAGTCACTGAAATCTGCCTCAGTATTTTTCCCTTTGCTAATCCCACATGCTCCTTCTGTACATGCTCTGTTCTGTCCAGGTTAGAACTGGATGTTTCAGCAGAAAAACATCCAGGACACGACATATTGAAACTGTCAGTAATTTATTTATTTTTTCTTAAACAAAAAAAATAATTTGTATCCATTTATTTGACTCAAAAACGCACAAAAAATATTTTTCTACAAATATTTCAAGATAATACTGCAAACTAAACTTTTAAGGGTATGCAAAACCTTTCCCCCACTACTGTATGTGAAATAGCAGTGGTGTTTTTTGTGAATTGTCGACTGGTGTTTGAGTGTTTTTGCAGTTTGTACATTAATTCTATCCGCTAGGCTGTGCTCTATTAAAATAAACCACACCTCCGATCCATTACAGGAACATTCTCCTGGGATTTTCAGTTGGATCAGCTGGCAGAGGTCAGAGGTCACATCCAGCTGAGTCTCAGCTGGTAGAGGGATGTCTATTATTTATCTCCTTTACAGCTCATTAACTATTTAATGTTAATAGCGTCCTGGAGCGGTGGTGAACTCCATATCTCACACCAATTTACATAAAACTAGAATGTTTTCAATGGTTAACTGACATATATGATTGAATGGTATTAAACTGATATTCTATTCATCTCAGAGGACACTGTGAGGTGAGAAAATCCTCCTGGAAAGATGCAGATACTTCAGTTTGTGTAACAAAACATGGCCTTTAAATGTGGAACCCTCCCCCATGTTATACAGTCACAGAAAAAATTGTTCAGAATTGCTCATTTTACTGCCTGGTCCAACTAAAGGTGCATTTGTTTGGACAAATACAATGATCATAAAAATAACTCATAGTAGTTTAATTTCAGAGCTGATATCTATTCACCCTTATGAAACAGAAATGTATGACAAGATATTGAAAAATATGATACATTATATTCAAAAATATATTCCCATATATGGAAAAGTACTACATATACTATCCAATATACTGCAATATATGAGTAATACGCAGTGATTGGTGAAATACTGAGAATGAATCTGTCTCTGTTGCTGTGAGTAACTGTCATGGTTAGTGGGACTGATTGTTTTAATGTTAATAGAATAGAATAGAATAGAATAGAATAGAATAGAATAGAATAGAATAGAATGCCCTTTATCGTCATTGTACATTGAATGTGTGATGAAATTGGAGAATCTCCCCATTTCAGTGAAAGTTTCAAATATAAATGCAAGAAACACAATACAAAAAACTAAAAATAAGTATAAAAAATACATTTAAAAGCAGGTGCAGTGGCATTACTCTCTCTGCCTGTGTGTGTATTATTGTATAATCCTTAGAGACTGTCAGGGACTACAAATGGATACAAGCCATTTAGCTATAATCTGGTATCTCGGTGGGCTTAATGTGTCCCTTAAATAAGCGTGTATTATACACACACACACACACACATATATATATATATATATATATATATATATATATATATATATATATATATATATATATATATATATATATATATATATATAAAATCTATTGATTTTCTGTTGGTGTTCTAATATTTTTTTCTACAACCATGTGTTATGCCCAATTTGCAATGTGCATTTTTATTTTAAAATTGTATGTCTTATGAGACCCTTTTATTCAATGTCTCTGCCTCAGTCAGTGACTATTTAGGTCTGAAAGTACCTCAGTTGCACAGTCATTTCAATTTGACACATGCTGAGCAGATGAGTGAAGTGAAACTCACTGTTTACAAGAAAAAAATAGGAAGCTGCTGCTTCAGCACAAAATGATATAAACCAACAGACAAACCACAGATACCACCTTTTTCTGCAGAGACAGAGCTTTAGTGTCTGACTCACTGATGCCAAATAACAACAGCAGTTTCAACTTCGGGGGACATGATGACTTTGCACATCTGTCTGAACACATGTGGGTCCAGGTTCTTACTTGTGGAGGAACTCGTCGTGTCCGCAGACCTTCAGCAGGTAGTCGTCCACATCCAGGTGGTCCAGGTCGTCCTGAGCGTAACACAGAGTCTGATAGATGAGCAGGTCCACGGTGGACGAACCTGATGCAGACAGAGGACAACAGGACACTATGATTGGACCATCACTGCTATCAAAGCTCCGCCCCCTTTCACTGTGCACTAGGGGACATTATTCTTAAAGAATATGAATAATAAAAAGGTGAGAGACATCATTCTCTGATCTGCTAAAATTATGTCAACTATGTATATTTTTAAAGTTTAATTTGATAATTATATTTTGATAAAAACGAAATGTAGAATATAAGGCAGCCAAAAAAAAATAAGGAATGATTTATAATGACTGGAAACTGAGAGGGTTTAAATAATGGAAATAACTGTGAAAGTGGTCATAAGGAAAACATTTCTGTCAGTGACACAAGTTGAATGGAGCAGACAGACAGACAGACAGACACATTATTAATATTTAAGAAAATAGCTTTTGTGACAGCAATGGAAAAAAATGATGCTCAACAAAATAATGGAAGAATGTGATTAAGTATAATCACATACTGCTACAAATACAGGAAGAAGTTAATATAAAGCGTTGTGTTCCATTTCTACTTGTACATCAGAATATAATTTACACCCTCGTCCAATCAATAACCAACACTATTAAGGAACAAGTTGTAATTCTTTCTTTTTTTTTTTTTGTAATCTGCATTTGTTTATTTACTTCTCTCTGTGGACCCTCAAGCTAAATATGTACAAAAACTGCTTAAAAAATAATTTTAAAAAATCACCATGTCTATATTTTTTATACAGAAATCTGTTAAACCATTGAAAGTCTGCCCAAAATATTAAACATTCAATAATGTTTATGTTTTTTAACCCTTTAAATACCAGTTTAAATATGTGATTCCTAGTCTTTCATTAAACAAACAACATCAAATCTGGTATATTTTCCATATAATACATGTTGAATGGATGTATCAATGCTTTATATCAGATTTTTGTACATGTCAAAGGTTTCACTGCATTACTAGTGTTTGTAATTTTATTTCCCTGACTGTTTTTCCTATTGTGTTTCTATTCTTTGTTTATTTATTGCTGTTAAATAAAGGGTTTTTATTATTATTATTATTATTATTATTATTATTATATTGTTCAGTGCACAATATAAAAATACTAATATGATTTAATCAGTGTTTATTTATTTGCATGTATGTTTGTTTGTTTGTTTGTCCTCAGTCTGACCATCGCATGTGAAGGTGAGCGGTTCTCTGAAGTGTTCGCTGACGACTGTGACCTTTACGCTGACCCCGAGGACCTGATGAAGCTCGTCAGGCCCGACTGACGGTGACCACACGAAGCCAGCGTTTTTCGACCTGTCGCTGAAGGGATACGCTGAACGCAACCTGCACACAAACAAACAAACAAACAAAGGATGAGGATACTGAAACAGGATAGTTATGTTTCCACAAGTATCTTTTATATAGAAAAAAAATCTAAATAAAAACAATCATGAGACATAAAAGAAGAAAGAATAAATATGTTAAAATAAGAAGAAGGTACTAACACGTCCAACATGTGACAAAAAGCCGCCACCTCCTCGTCTCTCTCCTCTGAAACCTGGAACAATTCGTATCCAAATCCATTCATCCGGGAGGTGAGGGATACCTGTCAATCAAACACAGAGAGCCAATCAGAAGAGGCCATGTCCCTAAACATAACCAATTAGAGATGAGCATCTGAATGTACATACATCCAACAAAAAAAATATATATAATTATGAGATTTTTAAAAATCCAAATCGTGAGATGAAGTAAAAGTTATGAGATTAAAAAGTCAAAATAATGAGAAAAAAAATCTGAATTATTAGATAAGAAATGGATAATTATGAGATAAGTCAGAATTATGATATAGTAAGTCACAATTTCTGATTTATGACTTATTTTTCATACTGTCACATTTGTAGTTTATTCTGAAAATGTAAAGAGTATAAAGTACATATATTTATATAAATGTAAAGAGTATAAAGTACAGATATTTATATAAATGTAAAGAGTATAAAGTACAGATATTTATATAAATGTAAAGAGTATAAAGTACAGATATTTATATAAATGTAAAGAGTATAAAGTACAAATATTTATATAAATGTAAAGAGTATAAAGTACAGATATTTATATAAATGTAAAGAGTATAAAGTACAGATATTTATATAAATGTAAAGAGTATAAAGTACAGATATTTATATCAATGTAAAGAGTATAAAGTACATATATTTATATAAATGTAAAGAGTATAAAGTACATATATGTATATAAATGTAAAGAGTATAAAGTACAGATATTTATATCAATGTAAAGAGTATAAAGTACATATATTTATATAAATGTAAAGAGTATAAAGTACATATATGTATATAAATGTAAAGAGTATAAAGTAGTTATTTATACAAAAATGTAGGGAGTAAAAGTAAAGTGTTTCCAGAAAAATAAATACTCAAGTACAAATGCCTAAAAAAAAAAACATACTTAAGTACAGTAAAGGAAGTACTTCGACTTAGTTACTTCCAGCTTTGATGATGACTAACAGTCTTTGTCATGTTTTCACACAACACGTCCCTATTTCTAACATTTATAACATCTGCTGCTTCTTCTCTACAAACTAAAAGCACTAACATGCACTTAGCATTAATGAAAAGTCTGTGCTATTTTTGTCTTATTAATAATCTTTGGGTGTATTCTGTACCTTCAATGACATGATTTTTGAAACATTATTTCCTGGTCATTTGTTTGTCTTTGACTGGATTGAAAAAAATATTATTTCCGTATCATTTCTGTTTTCATTTACACAAAACAAAACACACGTCACATGTCTGAAGTTGATGCCATGGTTTTAGTTTTTAATTTCAGTCCGACTGGTTTGACTGCAACTCTTTACTTTACATTCGACACACTGGAGGTTTACGCTTTAAACATAACAAAACCATCTGCTCGTCATGTGTTTACATCAGCCTGAATCTGCTGATCAGACGCCAAATGTTTCTTTCTCTTTCACATTTATTTTGACAAAAACCCAGTGAAGACAAAAAGCACCATATAAGGTCTGGTGACAATTTCTACATGTCCTTACATCGCATTTTCAGACAAAAAAAAAACTAAATTAATGAGGAAATGCATCCAAAATAATTTTAAATATTGATAGTAGACAGAGTTAGTTTGACCCAATGAATTAAGGATTTTTTTATTGAAGAAATTAACGTCTAAAGTTTATTCATTTCCAATTTATTCTTGAAATGTAAAATAAAGTAAATCTTCACACACTGAAGGCAGTTTAAGGCAGGTCTTACCGGGTCGGCAGACACTCGTCTCTGGTTCTTGTTGCTCTTGGGAACAGGTACGTAGGTCCTGGGGGGCACCTGAGGGGGGAGGGTCTTACTGCGAGCAACGGGCTTCCCTGATTGGTCTCCGTTTGCCCTGCGTCCCCGCGGCCCCTGGCGGCTGTCGTTTAGGCGGCTCAGAGACTCGTTGATGTTGTCGTAGTTGAGTTCTGTCGACGTGACTTTGGGCTGATCCACATCCGGGGTGAACAGGTTCACATCCCGGGGCATGGTGGATCCCCTTGGGGGCAGGAAGGGATTCTCTGAGCTTGAGGGAGGGGGCAGGGGGTTCCTGGGGGGGATAGCAGGAGGAATGTCATCTGGAAGAGGCGAGAAGCCTTTGGGTTGAAACCCAGAACCGGATCCTGGTGAGTCGTGGATCTTTGTGAGTTCAGGACTGTCCAGGATGTAGAGGGGCTCTTTAACCTGAGGAGGGGGCACTCTGGAGCCTCCAGGTTGGTTTAGGGAGGGGTCGGACCCTGAAAGGCTCCTCAGAAGGGCTCCTCCTCCCAGGGGGACAGGGACAGGCTGGCTGGGGGTGGGGCGGGGCCGTTCGATAGAGGCCACGGGGGTCTTAGAACGGTTTTGGCTGGCGGGTCTGGGTCCGGTCTGACTGCTGGCAGTGGTCTTGTCCTGTCTGAGTCTGGACAGGGCGTCGTACTCCATCTGCAGAGCCTCCGCCAGGACCAGCTCCTTCTGACTGAGACCCAGAGCCTCCAGGCAGCCCCAGCCCCCCTCTGAGGCCTCCTTCTGGGTCTGAGCTGCCGACATGACGCCTCCACAAGATGGACGGAGCTGAGGACAGGGACCAGATCTGCAGGACAGAAGAGGACAGATCAGAGCTATGAGTCCACTGGATATTTCAGTAACATTCACCACATTAAACAACTGGTTTTCATGAGAAATTTACTTAATTTTTCCCCCAACACAGAACAAGTTTATATTTATAGTTTATGGGGAAAATTCTTACGTAAGTGTGAACCATAAAGTTTATATAATAATAATAATAATAGCAATAATAATAATAATAATAATAATAATAATGGACTACATGTCTAGAGCGCTTTTCATTATTGACCCAATATTCATTCACTCTCATTTTCTCCCTCTGGTGGTGGTAAACTATGTTCAAACACCAGTGTGAGGGACTCGCACTGGGGGCAAAAAGTGCCTTAACCAAGAACACAACAGACAGACTAGGAGGGAGTGGGATTTGAACTGCCAACCCTTCAGTTATTAGAGAACCTGCTCTACCTCCTGAGCACCTCTACTATTCAAGTCACATGCGTCCAGACATTTGTATGTGTTGTTTCATTTCCTTTTATCAAAGATGAGTGAAGAATGTGAGAAAACGTCAGCAATCTTTAAATTATTTTTACAGAAGTGACAACAGTTGTTAAGCTCCATAATCCACCATTTTGTTTAGTCATTCCTAAATTTCTCCAGACTCCTGCGTGAACTTTTCAGTGTCCAACTACATCACCCTAAAGATTACGCTGATTGATTGTAGTCCCGTCCTATCGCATACAGAGGATTTGAAAGAAAACCTTTTAGCTCCACCTCCCCTAACTACAAAGTACGACTAGACCCATACATGTAATTAACAGGAATAGCGCAGCTAGGCTAAGATTGTGTATCAAATATTTAGAAGGTATGTATAGTTTATACACATGTACATATTGTATGCGAGTTTACACACAAAGTTTAGATGTAGAAACAGGTTTTTAGATTGCATTTTTCATGTACTACAATACCCATGAGCCTCTGCTGCTGTTGGCATAAAGAAGAGGCTTCATAGTACTAAGTCTGCAAATGCAAACAAAAATATGTCAACTTTACGTGAAAATTATAAGTGAAGTTAAAGCATTTGTGTAAACTAGTGGGGTACCTCAAGGCTCTTTTCTAGGTCCCCATCTGTTTAGTATCTAAAGGCTGTACATCACTCAGATAATTTAATATTGCATCATTTACTAATATATTTATGCAGATGATGCACAACTCTAAATAATCTAATTTTATGACTGATGTACATTTACTTTGAATGAATGACATGAATAATCCAAATGCTAAACAAAACAAAGATGATACACAGTCTATGAGTGATCAAAGAGGAAGCTAAAATTATGTGTTTTTGGTCCCTCTGGGGGTAAAGTGACTATTATTGGGTTATAGTACAAACAGGACATGTCACATCCTGGTGATCAGCTCTTTTCACCATTTATGCCATTGTACAGACCGAATTAACTCAGAAAATAATCATCAAATGACTCAACGGTTACAGCCCTAAAGCTAAAATGACAGGTTCTTCAGTCACTCAGCCAAGTGGGACAGAATCTTACTTTATATTTGATTTTCCACACATTAACAGGGTTATTGGGACATCCCACCTCAGTCTTTTCCAACATCCTTATAACCTGACTGAACCTGCCGAGGAAGGAAGGAAACCGGACAAAACAATGAGGAGGAAGGAACGAAAGAAACAGAGGAAGTCAAACTGTGAAACTGATCCGATCACAGTCTAACAGCAACTTTATTTTAAAGATGTTTTCGTCTCCAAATTAATGCTTCCAGATGGTTTTTGAGGCAACATCTGTCCAACAAAAACAGAATCAGCCCCTTTCATTTTCAAGCTAATCCAGTCACGGAGTCTGCATTTTCAGTTCCACAAAAATCCAAGTTAAGACAGATTTATGGTTAATAAATAAATAAACTAAATACAGTGTCCACCCCACGTAGAAGATGTTTTGGAAAAGGCTGACAGCAGCAATATTTCCTCATTAGTGGCTCATTGTTGGACATAATCGTAGGTTCTATGCATTTATGATCAATACTACAGTCTTTAATAACAGGTAAATAAAGTTTAAAGTAAAGCCTCTATTCAATTTATGACGTAATGAACTGACGACAGATTATCAGTGAAGTAGGAAACAATAGATCTTAAAGCCTATTGATCTATTTCTGTGATTGATTGTTCTCTCCAATCAACCCTGTAAAGCCCCGTGAGATGACGTTGTGATTTTAGGACTCTATAAATAAAATTTAATTGAATTAATGATGATAGTCTATATTAACTTCGTAATAAATTATTATTTCATGCATTCTTCGACATACTAACAACATTTTCACTTATTCAGATACTGTTCTGTATTTTGTGATTATACTAGATTTATACACAAATTGAAGAAGACTTTTTTTTTTTATTTTGTCCCCTCCCAAACTGAAACCCCCTGTCCTTAGACCCTCCTATCATTAGGAGATATTGTCACATTTATTAACAACTGTATTTGTAGTTTAAGTGAATGTGAATATAAATATATTTATAGTTTATTAAACAAATCAGATTGTGTGAGGTGACTTAAAAGACAATCCATATGTTTACATGGTGTTTTTTAATTTTGAATTATTTATTCCAAATTTGAAATTAAAGCCATTTCCTTTGTGTTTACACGAACATGTTAATTCTGAATAAGCGTTATATGGGAAAAGGGTTTATTTTGGACAGAACGCCCATGTGACTTCTTGACGTCTAACATACAATACAATATGTGCATCATCAACGATGCACAGAATGACAGGAACCGTGTACATGGGACAGGATTTATCTTATTTGGAATTAACATTGGAATAAACCAGTGACTTTATTCAAGATTAAGTTTAATTTGGAATTAAACAGGAATTAAAAACTTCCACGTAATGAATGTGACATTAAAAAGTCTTAAAGCATAGGAAGCAGAATCTATTGGATTATTAGTTTGTAAAAAATAAAAAAAAATAAAAAAATGGGGTGAGAGCTGAGGTATAAGTTTTACTTCTTCTTACTCCTTTTTGAGTGCAAAAAAAAAATAGTGTTGACCATTTGGATTGATGTTTTGATAATTTTGTGTGCTCAAAATAAAATTGAACTGAACCAAGTTTTGTGTGACAGCATTAATGTCATTCACATTTAAAAGAAATGTGTGGATAAAATGAAATACTGTGAATCAAGACACAAAATAAATGCAATCTGTCATGTTCAGTGTTGTCAGGAGCCTGGTGGTCCGGTGGTCTCAGTCAAGTCCACGGTGGACTGTGTGTTGCTGTGGAAGTGGGACACAGCTGGGTTCTGCTCTTTATATCAGGGTTTATGTCTCTGTGGGGGTGCACATAAAGACAGGAAGGGGAGACAGGCCTCTGCTGTTCCCATCAGTCTCTTCTACGTCCCTCCCCTCCCCCCACCGCCACTCCATCCATCATCATCATTGACCCCTCCCCCCACCCCGAGGCTAAAACGGAGACGGCGGCTGCTGATGTGACACTGATCTGTCTGATTAAACACATCCAGACAAACCAGATCAGACTGAGGACTTCACCTTCAGAAACTAAACTTCCATTAACTCCATAAGATCCTGAAAATTACATTACAGTCAGCAGTGAGTGAAAAGGAATAATTTAATCCTGTTGAATTATTTCTTCATTTTCACATGTGGGCGATTCATGAAAGTAAAAAAAAAAAAAAAATCTGTGGCCCCGAGGTTTTAGTGGTTAATCATAGTGAAATAGTGAAATAAATCATATATATATATATATATATATATATATATATATATATATACATATATATATATATGTATAATTATTTTACTGTAGAAGTACATGTTTTTTTTTCTTTTACACTAGGTCATCTCAAAACATTTTATTTTTATTTTCCATTTTTTAAATAAATTTTCTGGGTAAATTCTAATTACTGAAATATGGCCAGACTAAAATTTCTGGTCATTGAATTAGGGGAAAAGATAAAAATAAATAAATAAATAAATAAATAAAACTGAGTACATTGTTATATGTCAAATGTTTCATCAAGTATTGTTTTTTGGTTATTTTAATATTGAATATTGTTTTTACCTGAATTTAAATTTTATTATATGAAATGTTCATGTTACCCATCTTGCCTTCATCTAACTTTCTGAATTATTAGAATCCAAATACGTAAAGAAATGAACCAAAGTCTAATAAAAGTGGGTTCAGCAAAATATGACCCCTTTAAACCTCTTTAAAAACTGTGGATTTAAATCTACATCCAGATCTACAAGATTTAGGTCAAATGTACCAAGATAATGGTTGTTTCAGTGTCAGTCATTTATGTCAAAGTCAGTCCACTGAGGGTTTATTTTTAACACCTAAGTAGATGTTTATTTGTTATTTTTATGGCTGTCAAATGATGAACGTCATGTCAGTTAACTGTTTTTTGGTGGGAGGGGGGGTTGTACTCAAACTTCCCACAAAATACACCAAGAAACATATTTTTTAAAAAAAGCCAAAATCCACTGAAATTCGCCAAAAAAATAAAAATCAACACAAAAAAGCTGTGAAAATCCTAAAACATATTCAAAAACTCTTCTAAAATACCTAAAATATTTTAAAAACTAATGAATTTAGAATAAAACTTTAAAAAATAATAAATAAGGGGCAGCCATGGCTCAGTTGGTAGAGCAGGTTGTCCATTAAACGAAAGGTTGAGAGTTCAAGTCCCACTCTGTTCTGTCCTCCACATACACTGCTGAATGAATATTTGGTGGTGGCTGGAATTTAATTTATTTGTCCATTCTTGAAATAAAAAATGTAACAGCACCTTGTATCATAGACCAGAGGTGTTCAACCATGGTCCTCAGGGTTAGGGTTTAGACACGGATACGAGTTTACGTGAAACTGACGTACTTTCTTAAAGGATTGGCCTTTCGTCAAAATGGGACCAGTCTCGCAGACACCCCACAACAAACTCTTTGGAAAACAGGTCCAAGAGTGGGAAGATCTGGATACGGTGCAGTTTCTGTATCCACGCTGACGGGTGACCACATGAACAGAAAAAAAAACCGCAGCCTTGCACCCGTAGCGTTGATTCTTCTCACAAGACAACAACAATGGTGAACAACAGGTGAATGGATTAGAGTGTTAGCAGTGTTATTATTGTTGTTTGTGTCGGTAGTAAAAGCTATGTGGGTGCGTTGTGCACTACTTCTTCTATTGTTCTCTTGTATCCAGTGGGACTGTCTTACAGCGCTCCTAGTGGCGTAACATGTGAATTGCATCATTTTCAGCAAGTGACTCGCCCCCAGGCTGACGCAGATTTTGACTGAAATAGTTCCATTTCTACGCAATATATTTTTTGACACGGTTTCAAAACTAAACCCGTATCAAACTCGTGCAGATGTAGCCTTAGATGTAACCCTGCTCCAACACACCTGATTCAAATGAGCATCTCTTCATCAAGCTCTGCTGAAGTGTGATAACGACCCCCTGCTGTGAATCAAATATGTTGGAGCAGGGTTGCATCTCAGACATGCAGGACAGTGGACCCTGAGGACCAGGGCTGAAGACTTCTGCCATAGACCATGTAAAATAACAAGACAGTCAAGGATAACACAAAAAGGCCAGAGGCTATGTTTCCACTGTGGTCCCTATAGTGCAGGAGAGAAGGACAAGTGACAGTGGAGGAAGCGTAGGTACAAATTGGCAGCCGTGCTTCTGTCAGTCTGCCCCAGGGGTCAATAATGTAAAGTCCTTTGGGTGCCTTGAAAAGCACTATAGAAATCTAATCCATAATTATCATTTTGAAAAATCCAAAAATGTGATAAAATATCAAAAACAAATGTAAAAATCTGAATATATGATATGCAACAGTTTCAACAAAACAACTGTTCCACTTGATTGCGTTACTTAAAAAAAAATAAATAAATAAATCACATTCATTATAATGATGGATTAATCTGTGTTAATTTTGACAGCCCTGATTTTTTTTAAATCACAAACTGCAACTTCAACTTGTAAATGTATCTGTTAAACTGACAAACATATTTGCAAATTGTGACATGATTCATGCAACACCAACTGACCACCATAAGTAGTTTTTCTTCAACATCTACCTGTCATAAGCCCTGCCTACTTATCTAACAAACAGGTGAGTGACAGCTATAATCTGTCAGTTCTAACACTACGTCCTTCCATCTCCGCTGCAGACTCTGGATGTAAATGGCATCTCCTGTCAACATGACAGCGTGGCTTCATTTTCTACTCAGATAGAGGAAACGTTCTTGTCCTCAGATGTTGCACTAGACTCTTACATCCAACAGAGATCAACCAGAGGCAGCGCATCAGGACCTTCATGATACCAACTGACATTAAACATCAAGAAAACATGCTTATCTAACCTGTTCAGACATTCCACAACTATGCTGTTGTCACTTAGTACCAACACATATCGTGGGTATTAACCCTTTCATCCATGAATAATGAGGACCTCAGTAAAGGTGTGTTTTCTGACTGTTTTTATTCTACACGTGCAACAGAACCAGGATAAACCAACTTAAAGGGATTATCCTGAGTAAAAATACATTTAGCTAATTTTTTAGATGATTAGGAGTACATTAGTGTTGTCACGATACTAAAATTTCCAACTCGATACCGATACTAAGGATAATACTCGATACTAATTTCGATACTGGAGATGTGAGGGATTCCTTTTAAAATGTCCTCCATGGACTGCTAAAAAAAGGTAGTGAGTGCGGGTGCAGAATAAATACATGTCTATCTCTTGGCAAGTTAAGGTAGGCCTATTTTAGGCCTATCTATCTGCAAGCCTCTTTATGGTCGAGCGATTATGTGCGCGTGCGGCAGCGTATTGCATCATGTGACCACCGCGGACCCCTCGCGGGACTAGCAGCGCGCACGTCAAAAATGATAGGCTGACATGCTCACGGTGGCCTCCGTGGTGGTAACGTGATACTATGCGCTACCGCCTGGCTGCCGCCCGCGCGCATAGACGTTCGACTATATCGAGGCCTTTAAAAGCAAAGTTGCATCGGATGGTCCAATCACAGACCTATAGAAATAGTGTATATGTCTGTGGTCGCACTGGCGTCATCCCGTGTGCTGTCAGAGGCAGCTGGAGAAAAAAAGAGACTTTAACTTACACGCCGGCATTACGGCTGTGCCAGAGCTGACCGCGTTGATGCCTGTTTAGAATTCTTAACGTTACCCGCTACAAAAAAGTGGCGACGCGCCATAAAAACAAAAATCGATTTTCCAGCAACTTAGTATCTAATTAGATACCAAGGGTCAATATCGATTTAGTATCTAAAATCGATTTTTTTGACAACACTAGAGTACATACATATATAGTTGACATCAAAATCACACCATTGGATTAACATTGAGTAATTTAGATTTTGCCATTTTGAACCAAACATGGAAGTTAATTAGTGTTTTTTTTCGCAGACACAAAACGTTATTTTCAGACTAACTCTTCTAAAGTTCTAAACAACATCACACTTACATGGTAGTAAGTAGAGGGTCACTAAAGACAAACCCAAGTGTCCTGAGGTCTTCAGGTCATCAAATAGTGTGTCCAGAGTTATTGATCTCTGTATTCATAAGACGTCTGAGGAGGAAGCCTGAAATAGTCGATTGCTGAGTGCAGAGTTAGACGCTCTGGAAATTCATGATTCTTTTTTGAAAATAACCACCTGTTAGTAGGCTAAACTTTACTGTTACATACGGCTTCATTTACATTTACTATGGACTATGTTTATAAAAAAAAAAAAAGAACGCAAGAAATTAATCACAATCCTGTGATTAATCTGATTTAAAAACTTTAATCATTCGACAGCCCTAATAGTTAGTTTAAAATTTTACGTAAAACAACATCTAAGGTGTGAAAATATGATCCAGATCAAAGATCGTCATAATGTTCACTTCAGACCTGAACAATCGGAGACTAAAACCGATCAGATGATCAATCGTTGGAACTGTCTCCTGCTGTCGTTCATTCTGTCTTTTCTTTCTAAGCTCCTCTTAGAATAAAAGCCTTTCAATCAGACAAACAAAGAGCTGAGGTCAGGGCCCCCTCCCTCCGGGGTCACAGAGGGGTGAGGGGCCACTGTCACTCTCTAAGTCCCGCCCCCTGACATGATAACTCTTTAAGCCCCTCCTCTTGTTTCTGATCTGAGCATGTGCAGCGATGGGAGCTTCTGTCCTTCATCGTCCTGGTTCAGTCTCATCACATTTACCATAATCTGTGTCTTATTGTCCTGGTCATCATCCTGTCTGTGTGTCATAGAATTATCAACCTGAGTCCATTTTCATTTTACTGCATTTTTATTCATTTATTTATTTTTAATAGTAATAGATATGTTTTTCTTTGATTAATAATTCTGTATTTGTTCACAGCGGGTCATTTTGGCTCCATATTATGTTATTAGGGTCAGGGTCTTTTCATTTTGGTTTATTTCTTTTTCCACAAATACATATTATTATTATTATTATTAAAGTATGTTTATGTATTTATTTTTATTTGTCTTTTATTTAATTTTATGTTTATTCATTCTTTCACTTTTATTTCATTTATTTTTAATTATTAATCTTATTTATATATTTCTGCGATAAGAAGAATGACACTGAAACTTATGTTCTGTGTCGACCACTAATCTTTTTGACCATTTGTGTTGGCATCACACAGATGTTATACACTCCTGAGGATTTTTTCATATCACAATATTAATGTAATATTAATTTTGAAAAATTGTAAAAATTAAAAAAAAAATAATTGCAAGGTGAGTTTTTTCTGATGTTGTTGACAAACTCTTATTTTATCGTCTCCACACTGCACCCTTTCCTTTCCTGTGTATCCACATATCCCCTTGGTCTGCTGCTGGTAACAAAAGCAGCTAAAGAAACTCCACCCTTTGGTCTTTCTTCCTCTAATTTACGCTCAATTACTGTTCATTCATGACACGTTAAAGCTAATATTTTATGCAACAGTAACCTTAGTGTTTATCAGCTGAATCTCACTGTTGTTGGACAAAACTGACATAAAAAAAAACAAAAAAAAAAAAAAACACCTGAGTTTCCCCTCTGTTTCCGGTGCGTCATTCTCCACCACATCAGTCTGTTTATGACTGGGGTCAAAGTCACAGGTGTGAAACTAAAAACTGCTGTGTACAGGCGTGTTGGTCACAGTCTCACTGGAAACGTGTTCCTATTGAAACTTCATTGTCTCCATTGGAAACCAGAGAGCAATAGGAATAGGGAGCACAAGCCCAGTCTTCATGTTCGTGTCATCATAACAGTCGTAGTAATTTACTTCCACTGCAGCCGGTTATTTTACCAGGTTTATTTGGTCAAAATATATGGTTGTGTTTGCACTAACAGATGAGGCTAGATTTATACTCTACAGAGTCACTGAACAAAAGCATAAACTCTGTAAATGTCTGCAAACATAGACATAGTAGGTGAAACAAAGCAGATGGACTCATTTAAACCATTTACTTCAGACCTTTTTTGGAGCATTTTTACCATATTGCTTTAAAACCTCTTCACGATCCCATAGCACAAACTGAAATAGAATGTCTGCAAAAAAAACCTGAAATGTTTTAGTCCAGTCTAAAGGGTGTAACCAGAGGAAAACTCTGGCCAATTAGCGTACTGATCATCTTTACACTTCCTGACTGCTCTGCTGAAACGTTCATCAAAAGAACCGTTTCCACTATGCAGTTCAGAACGGTACGTTTATTTTAATTTTTCCATTACGATGAATGCGTACTGGTCCCATGGTACCCATTACTATTTTGGTCACCCTTCTGCTTGGGATCCCAAGCATACCGTAGCGCTCCCATGTGGGAGGAGCCAAGCACTGCCAGATGGTGATTGGTGTCATCTCGCAGCGTCGTGCAAACAACAAACTACGCCATTTTTAAGTCCATTTGCGTCAGAAAAGATGAGAAGGTGTCTGGCAATGGAGTTTGGAGGAGTGATGAGGTACAAGTTTTATTGTGCATTATTGTCAAGGAGGTGGTGCAGCGGAAGTTGGAAGGGGCTGTTCACAACGAAAAAGTGTTCCAGCTGGTTTCAGCTAAAATGGCAGCGAGAGGCTTCATTCGATCAGTGACCCAGTGCCAGATTAAGCTAAAAAAAACCAAACAAACTGTGCAGCGATTATTGGAGGGTGAAGGACCATAACAATGGGAGTGGCTCAGAAAGAAAACACTGGAAATGACGATGTTATTCCTCTACTTTGCAGGTGTGTTTTCAAAATCTCACTTGTGTTGAATTGCTGAACCGTTTTTCCCGAGATCTCCCACCCCACCTTTAATGTGTTAAAGTAACTAAATGACATGTTGTTACTACAGCTGAAATTAACCCGTCAATATTAACCCTTAAAAGACCTAAACATACATTAGCAGCCAAAAGCATCTACTGATCTGCCATGTTTATTACCTGTTCATCCACCAAGTCTATCAATACATGTCAACAACCAATCCATAAGCAGTACTTTTCATTGGATGCTGAAAGTGTCATAGTTACCACGGAAACACCATTATATTCTACCACATTGATTTATCAGTAAAAGTAATGGAGTTGGATCAATGACAGTGGATGGCCACACAGAGTTCATGTTCAGTTAAAGACACATTTTGTTCAAAAAAGTCAACTTTTTGTGAGTTTCCTCCATTTAAAAAAAAAACACAGGATTTTATGATAAAATGCAAAATGTGGAGGAAAATATTATAATTAAAGGTAATAAATCACTTGGGAAAGGTTCAAGGTAAAGAGGAAATTTAGCGGTTGCCACAAAAATAGACAATAGGTCAGTGACAGTTAAGACCAAGCAGTTTAAAATAAATGACTCAAAAGAACAAATATAAGCATGTCAGGTGATCCAACATTGAACATTTATTCAATGTATTTTCAGAAAAAGTCATGAGTTTTTTCAACTGAAGACATCTTTCCTGAACTACAAACCTGAGAGCAAAAGTGAAACCAAAACCAAAGTAGAAAAGCACTCAGAGCGTGCAGACTCCGCCAAGGCAGATAACTTCCCATCCCCACAAATGACCAAAATGAGTGCAAGGTTTCACTTTCACTTCTGCCTCGACCTACCAACTGGAAGACACACAGGTGCCCCCACCCCCTCCACTGATCACCATTAAACTGTTATCACTTGTTCCTTGTGTCACCATCAACATTTCCTAAAAAATTCAACCAAATCAGTCCATAACTGTGAGTTGTGTTATGTTTGTAATACCACTGAAGGCCACTAGGGGCTGCTGTCAAACACTTAAGATGCACTTCACTGTAAAAATAATAAATCAGTGTTTCTAAGGACTCATTATGCTGTCACTGGTTTTATTATGAACCTCTAATGAATGATGGAGGAAATTAGACAAAAAATGACACGGTGTTCAACATGTCAGGCTTTGGAACAGCTAGCTACTAGTATCACTTGGATTTTCACAGTTTGAGTTCAGTTGTTTTCTGAGACTGCAGCAGTGGTCAATAGTATCCACCAACATGACAGAAAACATATTTTATTGCTCAGTGTTTAATTCATTACTTCAGTCTGTAAACTAGCACTTAGCATCGGCTCCCTTATCCCCGCCCCCTTGTCCAATTATAGTCACTTCTGGCTCCAAACAGCCAAATGACAAACTACAAGCTTGAAAAAATCAGAGACCAGCAGCTCATGTCACAGTTCCTCCAATTACTAGTTTCAGATGTTCTAACCTCTGTATACATGATGGATCTTGAGTCTGGTTTTACCACGTCAAACATAGTTAAATTCACAACAGTAACATCATATGTCACTTTATGTGGTGAAATAAAATAAAGTTATAAACTCTGAACAAGATGAAGACAATGTAAACAAAATGTTGAGTTTAGTCTAATATTCTTAATTTTGCTTATTTTATAAGATTGAAAATTGACTGAACTGATCTCCTTGAATACTTTTAAATCCAAACTCAAAGTGCTTCACTCAATGACTTGCAATTGTTTTCCATCATTTGTTTTGTAAATTACTGTATGGTTTAAGTGTGTTGTAACTGTTGTATTTTATGCTGCCTCTTGACCAGGACTCCTTTGGGAAAGACGTTCTTTATATCAATGGGATCTTTTCTCCTGGTTAAATTAAAAAAAAAGAATACATTTGCAGATTTTTTTCGTCCTTTTTTTAAGTGACAGCTGTTGTCATTCTTACTTTCCATTTTTTTTAATCTTTCATTTTCAAAGTCATTTGTATTTTAGACAAATCACGTGATGTTTGGAGAGTTTCAAGATAAAATCCACAGCACATTTAACACCTGTTCATTTTCTCTACATTTAATCCACCTCCGTCTGAGTCCCATGTGATTTGTTGGATTTTGTTTCTAAACAGCCGCACACAAATAAGAGTGAACGACGTGAACAGAAGTGGCTTCAGCAGTGGAAAAATGTCCACACAGACATACAACAACACCCCAACACACACACACACACACACACACACACACACACACACACAGACCCAGTGTTTTCCCGTGACAGCCGCGGTCCGCAGCCTCCGCGGACCCGGTCAAACCAGACTCTGTTCACAAACCGGCCACTTTAAGGCCACGCATTCCGCACCAGCCACAGCAGAGCCGCAAAGCCCGATCCCAAACCATAGACCCGGACACCCGGTTCGGACCCTGCTGCAGCCCTGCACTGACCCCTTTAACGCGTTAGCCTCTGTGAACCGACTGATGTTTGGGGGTTTAGACCCGGATCAGGCTCCGCTGGGCGGTGGCGAACGGCGATAACACCTGCAAACAATCAGTCAAATATTATCCCATAATTCCACTATAGATGGATTAACATCAGCCGAAATGAGCCGATGGCTCCTACACCCCTCTGGACCCCCCCACAGCGACTCCAAGTCAAGGACTTGACCCCCCCAGAGACAGGGTAGGGTAAAATTCAGGATGGTGAACGGGGTTTGGCTTGACCTTCCACTGATGGACACTTCACCGCGAACCCTAATGCGTCAGAGCCGCTTCAGACCCGGGGCAGCGGAACCGAACTGAACAGGCACCGGACCCGGGTCCAAGAGGGCGAATCTTACCTGGGTCTCGGCTCAGGGTCTCCGGGAGCGGGATCCGGGTTCCATTTTAACGCGCTGTACTTTCCAAAAATCACATCGATCACTGAGCCGCGAGCCCGGCACGGATCAGAACGGAAGGAAGGGACCAGCTCTGAATCTGCACCTGCAGGGGGCAACCCCGGGTCCAGATCCTCCTGCGGGTCCTGGTCAATACAAAGTGGTTCTCTGTGGACTCTGTACTGAGCCCGGTCACTGAATCGGTTCTGCTCCGCGTCCGGAACCTGCGGCGTCAACACAGAAAAACACAGCAGCAGGCGATTCTTCTTCTGTGGTTTTAATGTAACCGGCTCCGTCAGAGTTCAGCGCCCCCTGGTGGACCAGAGACACACGACTGTCCCAAAACCTTTTCATTAGTCCGGATCTGAAGACCTCTCTAAAAATGAATAAATAAATAAATAAATAAATAAATAAATAAATAAATAAATAAATAAATAAATAAATAAATAAATAAATAAATAAATAAATAAATAAATAAATAAATATTTATTTATTTATTTATTTTTTCCCTTGATGAAAATGTGCACCTGATGTAATAGTTTTAATGTTCTTCTTAATGTATTCATTTTATTCGTTTTTAGGTTCGGTAAGTCAGTCAGAAAATTCAGTTTATTTATTTTTATATTATCGCTTTTTATTTTAGTTTATCTTGATCATAGATATATTGGAATCTTTTTCCATTTTTTGTAATAGAATTAACAGTAAATCGTATTGTTCACGATGGAGCCAAATAAATGAAGTGGGTTTTTTTCACAGATTGAACCACTTTATGCTATAATAAATATTCTAAATCTAGTTGCACAGATTATCATGAAACAGGATTTTGTGACCGTCTTGAATCTGGATTTACAAATAAAATCCTTATAGAAATGCCATAAAATATATTTGGATGACTTTAGAACAGTTTGATTATTAATTTAAAAATGTGAAGAGTGATAAATGTCACTCATAAAAGGAAAAACATCTCCCTCTGGTGGATGCATATGAAATAAATTAATGGACTGAAGTCTGAACAGTTCAGCAGGTTCATAACAAAGTAAGACCTCCTTGCTTTTCCATTTCCTGCAGTTTAAAATCTCCTAAAAATGAAATATATATATTTTATTTATATCTTCACACAGCATCTTGTTTTGTTCTGCAGCTGAAAAAATCATTGTTCATGTCATTCATTCATTTCTTCTGATTATTAGAATAAAAATATTCAACCAAACTTGAATAAAACACAAAGCCAGAAAACAGATTAGTTAATTTATTGTGATAAATAATATTAAAATAACTGAGTATTTAAAACAATACACTGGTCCAGTCACACAGAATTAAATATATTTTAAAAAATCTTATATAATTTACCCCCTTGAGTCCAAGGCAAGGCCTTTCACTACACGGTGTTAAAGGTAAAGATTTTAAAGAGTTTTCCTCATTAAGGCATCAGATCATTAAAGTCTATGCAGTCATGATTCTCATCGTCTATTTATTCTTGTTAAATTTTTAGGTTTTTTCTCAGCACAGAAGTCTGATGTTACACATATACTTTAATAAATCAGACATGAACCTGCTTTTACACTAACGTTAAATAAAGCTTTGACTTTTGGCAACTAAAAGTTATTAAATAAATGTTTGACTGATTCCAAGACTTTATCAAACATAATGAGACTGAAATAAAATCATAGTTACAATACAAACAAACCAAAGCAGGGTTTTACATAAAAACTCTTAAAAAGGCATTTTCTGTATTGATAATAATAACTAAAAAAAAAAAAAAAAAAGATCATCCAGCGTAATAAACTGTAAAATGATTCATATCTTTGTAAATTTACTGTAAAGGATGAAAACCACAAAAAAAGCTGTAATGAAATGCAGATATACACTTTTTAATATTTTGATGAGAAATGTGCAGCAGAAATGAGACTTTACTGAAGTTAAACAGTTCAGCTCTTTAGCTGTTTTTATAAAATGAGGAAAAAAAACCCTTTCAAACAATTCAACTGATTTACAGAATGAACTTGTCAAACATCTTGTGTTAAATGTTCAAGATTAACATTGCTGTACAGCTGACCTTTGACCTGCAGACAATAAGACGGCAGAAGGTGATGAGCAGGAGATGAGCTGTTGAACTAACACGACTCATATTTCAGTTTCATCGACAATAAAATCCGACAATTACAGAATTAAGACATTCTCTATTTTTAATATTCAGAGAGTTGTCAAAATTCCCAGCCGACACAAATGCATCAGAATCTGTAACGTTTCATTGGTTCTTCAACCACACAGAGTTGATTAAATAATTATTAAATACTTATTTTAATATTATTTTATTTAATGACTTTAACTGTAATATTAATTCTTCCTCAAGGACTTTTCATAAAAAATTTTCTCATGACTTCTTTCATAACATTAAAACTTTGTTCTCATGACTTTAACAATTATATTGACATTTTGTGTAATCTGTTTTTTTAAAGACTTTTTCCTTGTGACTTTCTTCTATAATACTTGTCTTACACTTTTTTGTGTGATATTATACAATTATATAAAGAAAAATATTCATGGATATTTTCTTCAAATTTTCTAATATGATTTTCTTTCACTGTCATGACTTTATTTTCATTAAATCTACATTTATCTTTATTTTTCTATTCTGGAGATCACCTGATCCATTTCTGTTCTGGTTTGATTTTGTTTTGTTTTTTTAGTTCTTTGATTCAGTTTACTACTTTTCTCAGCTGAAGTTGTAAATCTTTTGTTGAATCTAAACTAGATGTTAAAAACATCACAAACGTCATTTGTCACAGAATATACAGTCACACATCTGCCTGTCATCTCCATGGTAACCGCCTCCTACGTCCTTTACTGGCATCTCCATGGTAACATCCTCCATTGGTCGGTACGGTCGTGTCCATGGTAACGTCCTCCATTGGTCGGTACGGTCGTGTCCATGGTAACGTCCTCCGTCGTCCAGTAATGACGTCTTTGCTCCACTATGGTACTATGGTAAATACCTCCATTCATAGACTGTCATTTCCATGGTAACCATCTCCATCCCTTATGGTGTGTCCAACCTTGCTGCTGTTTTGTTAACCACCAGCTTCCTGTTTGTTTGTTTTTTTACTTTAGGCTCCGCCACCTTCCACTCGCTGTTCATCAGCATCAGAACGGCTCGTCGACTTCAGTCCGTTGTCCGTCCTCTGATTGGACGGTCGGCACAGTTTGCGTCCTCCTCCAGGGCAGGAGCTTGGCCTCTACACCTCCTTCTCATCTTTTCCGTGGAACGACGTTCTTCTCAGGTTCTCCTTGACTTTGACAAACTCTGGAGCTCTGAGGTTCTGCTCCTCCTGCTTCAGCTGCTGCTGCTCCATCTGAACAAACAACATCAGAGGTTCTACTGACAATTTAACACCAAAGTCAGACCAGAACCTGAATCCGTGTATCATTGTGTCAAACTGTGCTAACCCTGTTACATAGATTTGTGACAATAAAGTACACTTGACTTGACTTGATTCGTTTTTCAAAATAAAACCAAAAATAAGACAAAGTCGTTTCTTCATTATTTGTTTCCAAAACCAAAATGAAAAATCAGACAGTGATGCATTTTTTTCAGTTTTCCTTTTTGTGTTTAAATTAATTATGGAAAAAACATATAACAGCCATTTCCCATTTTATCCAATTTTGACCTGATGCAAATTGAGTAAACCGGAAATTAATCTTAAAGGTGTCATTCACCCGCTCCTTTTGGAATCTGATGAGTCACCCTGAGTTACCTACACATGCAACATTTGAAAGTGGTGTGTCCCCTCCACTGGCTGCATTTACCATTCATAGAAAACAACACAGAGAAACCAGCCACTCAGAAAAAGCCTGTCCACATTACGTCATGTGGATATTAACCTCCATGTGTGTAACCCATGTGGGGTTAAGCCCGCCCACGGAATGCAGGTGACACTCCCCCCAGCCTGTCCCCCGTTGCAGTGAATCTGAAGTAGCATTAGCATTAGCATCTACAAGAGAAGAGGCCGTCACAGTAGCTGCTGCACAAACTTGAAAACAATAGCGGATCAAACTGGTTCATGTGGAAAAAACTGGTTCTCTGTGGAAATAAAGTGTTGGTTTTTTTCTGCACGTTTTCAAAACAAGCAAAGGCACCAAACCTAGCTGGATGCTACTCTGGGATGGAAAACACACAGAGTGAGAGGGAAGGGGAGAGTGTTCCTTCACGCATTCATTCTCTGAGCCAATCAGAGACGCCTCATGGACATGTATGAGGAAGTACCGGTAAACTACGGTCCACAGGGCTGCGTTCTCAGCCCACTCCTGTACTCCTTCTACAGGAGTGGCCCTGCATCCCACAAACTCCATCATCAAGTTTGCAGATGACACGGTGGTGGTGGGACTGATCACCAGGGATGATGAGGGGGCATATGGAGAGGAGGTAACCAACCTTGAACAGTAGTGTGGAGAGAACCACCTGGTTATGAATGTGTCCAAGACCAAGGAAGTCATTGTGGACTACAAGCGGGGGAGGGACCCACAGCCCCCTGTTACTATCAGTGATGCTGTAGTGGAGGGGGTGGAAACATTTAAGGACCTGCGAGAAGCAGAAGAGTGAGGAACACACTTCTGGACTCAGACGTTTCAAGAAGTTCGGTCTGAGTCACAAAACCATCAAGGCCTTCTACCGTGGGACAGTTGAAAGCTTGTTGACCATCAGCCTCACCAGCTGGTGGTGGAACTGTACAGACAACGACCATCAGACCCTGAAGGGTGGTGCACACAGGGGAGCGAATCACCGGGTGTCGTCTGCTCAGCCTGGAGGAAGTGTATATATGTCTCTGATGGTCATCAAGGACCCCACACACCCTCATTACAGACTGTTCTCCTTGTTGACCTCAGGAAAGAGATGTCGTAGTATAAAAGTGAGCACAAGTAGATTCAAGAACAGTTTTTACCCCAGGCTGTGACTTTTAAATACTGATGTCCGTTTTTTCCCCATTATTAATTTAAACACTTTAACACGATAATGACACTGAAAAACCATATCATTATCGGGGTTTTTTCATTTTAGTTTTGGAAACCAATATTGTTTCGGTGCAGTGGTTAGCACTCGTACCTCACAGACAGACGGACCGTGGTTCGATTCCCACACCAGTCCTTTCTGTGTGGAGTTCACATGTTTTCTCCAGGTACTCTGGCTCCTCCCACCATCCAAACACATGCACTGATAGGTTAACTGGTTAATATAAATCACCCATAGGTGTGAATATGACAGTGATTGTTTGTCTATATATGTTTAGCCCTGAGATGAACTGGAGACTCATACAGGGTGACCTCTGACCCCGCCTTCACTTGCTGGAGCTGGATTAGGCCCCCAGTGACCCCTCTGACCCTAGTGAGGATAAAGTGGGTTCAGATGACAAGACAAGTTGTCTTATTTTTGGTTTTATTTTGAAAAATGAATGATACACAGATTGATCTGATCATGTGACCAATGGATGACTGCGCTTTAACCTCCACCCACCTGACCCTAATTAGAGAAACTCCAAAAGAAACTGAGCAGCGGAACCCAAAAAGATGCATTGTTTACATTTTATAGCCTAAATGCCATCTAAAAACAAACAATTATTTAGACCATAGTAAAGTAAACTATTAGAAAAATAAACCAATTTTAGCACAAATGTAAAAAGTCTCCATTTTGAATGTGTGGGCGTCACCAGAACTTTGTGATGTTAAAATGGGATCATGAACCAAAAAAAGTTTAGAAACCAGTGGACGAACTCATCAGTCATGGTTGTGTTGTTATTGTGTTACCTCCTCCAGTTTCTTGTGTCTCTTCTGAAGCTCCGCCTCCAGAGGTGAAACCTTCCTTCGAGCTTCATCTTCTTGTTTCCTTTGTTTGACCAGTTGATCCCGTTTCCTTGACTCCAGAACTCGCTGAAGTTCTGGCTTCATCTCCACACTGACGCCACCTCTAAAAACACACACAATTCACATCAGGCTTTAAGACACAGATGTCAAACGTAAGGCCCGAGGGCCAAATTCGGCCCACCAAAGGCTCCAATCTGGCCCGAAGGATGAATAACAAGATATTAACGTAGTAAAAATGATTTTAATTCAGGTTCTACATACAGAATAATTAGATCTCAGTTGATTCAGAGCAGTAAAATACAGTCATAATTACCTATAAATAATTAAAACTGCAGATTTTAATATAAAAAAGTAAAATTACATGAAAATCTCTATATTAACAATTTTTTTTTTTTTTTTACAAAAACCTGAATAAATACCTGAACAAGGTGAAATATCTGAAGAGAAGTGTAATTTTGCAAATATTCTGCCTTTTACTAAATATTTAGAATATTTGTAATTGAAATGTCAGTTGTTCTGCACATGTGTAAATAACAGACCAATAGACTGAGGCAGAAAATGGGTCAAATTGCACTTGTTTTTCTTAAGACGTGTCAAGTTGTTGATGTTATTCATATTTTGAGGGAAACATTATATATGTAAACACTATCATAATGTAATTTGACTCTTTTCATTGTTATTATTTAACTGGTCTGGTCCTTTTCAGATCATATTGGGCTGAATTTGACCCTTGAACTAAAATGACTTTAACAGCCATAAGCTGCTTTAAGCTCATACACCCTTCCAGCAGAGGGCAGTGTAACACCAAGAGCAGGACATGCTTTTACAGTCTGAACATTCTATTTACACAATGACAGTTAATGTTTAGACAAAAAAAAAAACACAGAACGTGAACTTTTACAACCTCCACGTTAAACAAACACTTTTTCTACTTTGCACTTTGCACGAAAGTTCTGAGTTTCACTTCGACACTGATGTGATGTGTTCATGTCTACATGTAGGGTCACAATGAAGGAAATTCAGTGTAATTGCACAAAAATGAAATTCATATAGATATATACAAATATTTCATTCATCAATCATTTTAATCATTTCTGACAGTATTTAGATTAAATAATAAAAAAACTCATATTTTGACTAAAGATAAGATAATATATTCCTTTATTTTTCCCACTAGGGGATATTCCAGGTTTACAGCAGCACAAAATACAAGAGCAGCTCAGCAACATAAATGATATAAAAACTCTATACATTTCTATTTACACTATTTACATTATTATAAATACAAAATACGCCATTGCCCATAAAGTTGTAATAAAATATGTATATCTCCTCTTAATGAAAAAATGACAAAATTGTTTAGTTTTGATAAAAATGTAACTGAGACTCTAATCACTGATCCTGGTCAAAGGTAAATGAAGAGGAAGAAAAAGAGGCGTGTGTCTATAAACAGGACTCCAACATTATGTACAACAGTTATTAGTGTTTACTTGTACTTATTACTTCAGAGTAAAAGTCAGAGCATATTCAGTTTTTTCAGAGTAAAAGTTTGTGTTGATTGATTAATAACCTCAGCATATGGGTCATAAATTTACTGTCAATCTGTTGAGTCTAAACTATAACTTTCCATTCACTTCATGTCTTTATATTAAGATCTATGCCAAGGATCTATTATTATTATTATTATTATTATTATTATTAGTAGTAGTAGTAGTAGTAGTAGTAGTAGTAGTAGTAGTAGTTGTAGTAGTTCATCCACTAAAAAAATTAATGAAAATAAATAAATGAATAAATAAATAAATAAATAAGACAAATAAAAAAAAATAGAAATGTAAAAAAAATAAATAAAAATGAACAAATGAATGAAAATAAATAAATAAATGAATGAATAAAATAAATACAAATAAAAAAATATATGTACACAAATATAATAACGTATATTGCAATGTTGATGCTTAAATAATCCATATTGTGCAGCTCTACTCCCTGTTGTAATGTTTAAAATTTTTTATGTAAAGCACTTTAAATTGTTGTGCACAGTACATGAGGTGTGCTACACAAATAAACTTGCCTCGTCACGACTATTACATCATTTATGGACGATCACTCAAACCATTACGACATGCGAATCACATATTTTATTATATCCTGATGAATACCATTGCTTTTCATTAAAATAAAGAAAAGAAAATTAGCATTTAGTGAAAAATATGTTCTTATTTAGTTGTATCTTTTCTCAATTATTATTTTTTAATCAAAATCCAAAACCATAATTTAAAAAAACCCTCATTAAAAAGTGAAAATATTCTGTTCATGTTCAGATTCTGCAAATAAAAGCATCTCAACCTGATGTTTGTGAAGCTTCAGGGTGAAAACTTTGTCACTCATGAGCTAAAGTTCCTTTTTTGTGTGTGATTGTCGGAGAACATCTATCATCTGTGTGTTTTTGTGTTTTCTTGTGTAATGTTGCTCCCTTCTCGACCCTCAGCGTCGGAGAGAAATAACGACTTTCCCAGCATCCTCCATGGCGGGGGCTGCAGACGTGGGAGGCAGTTGCTTAGGAACAGTGGGTTTTCATCAAAAACTTCACACATCTGATGTGGACGTGTTCAGACCATGTAACAGTGTGTTGTAATGTGGTGAAAGAAAAAATGAACTAAAGGAAAATAGAATATCAGAAAGTCAAAGGTGTAACTGTGAAAACTTTTCACGGTAGTTTAGTTTTTTCTTATCTATCATTCCTTAAAAACTGTCCCCACTTCACAAAAACAGGAAAAACAAATTTGAAAATATTTAATAGTGATCACAACTTGAAATGTAGAACTCAAAAGAGAAAATGGATGGATCAGATCTTTTTGTTCAGCACCTCTCACAGATGCTTATTTGTCAACAAAAATGACCCAAAAATTAACAAATACTGACCAAACTAACCAACAAAATGATTAAGAATTAACGAAAAAGAAGAAAATAGTCAACACAATGAACAAAATGGAAAAGAATGAACAAAAAAAAGGAGCTAAGACGACAAAAGATACAACCAAACTGAAAGAAAAGTTAATTAAAAGAAATGATTGTTGACAAAATGAATCAGATTTCTTTGTCCAACACCTCTCACAGATCCTCAATTATCAACAAAATCAGCAATGACCCAAAAATTAACAAATACTGACCAAACTAACCAACAAAATGATTAAAAACTAATGCAAAAAAAATAAAATAGTAAACACAATACAAGAGATTGAGCAAAAGAGTAGCAAAAACTGAACAAAACATACAAGGAAACAGACAAAAGATAACTAAAGGAAATTATTGTTGACAAAATGAAGAACAAATGAATTATAAATTAATAAAAAAATGAACACAATAAACAAAATCTGACCAAAAATATACATAAAAATGTACTAATAAGATAAAAAAAAAGAACATTATAGTCAAGAAAATAAACTAATGAATTACACTGGTGTAACAGCTTTATTCTACGGCCCTCTAGAACGTCCCGTTCACTTTGAATGACGTCAGCGGGCGGATTTTTTTTCGAAACCGCCCGCTGCGCCATTAACTCCCGCTGCCCATGGCAACGGGTTTTGTCACTTCAGATTCACTGTACTATATCACTCCGCAGGTAGTTCGGCCACTTTTAAAGTAAATATTAGCTTCGTTGTAACTGCTAGCTTATCCAATGTTAACCTATCCTGATGTTATCCTTACCGTAGGAAATCATCTCGTACAGAATCTCCAGGGCCGTAGTCAGTATTTTACCCCGTTGTTAACTCCTCTATGCTGGTTTTTAGAAAACAAGGAGCGGTTTCAGTGAGCTTCGTTTTCAGTATTTATTTGCAGGAACGGGACAACACCTGTTCCGGTCGCCGACCTGACTGTGCACATCCGTCTTTCTCTTTTCTCTGCCTAAAACTCTCTGCACCCCCCTTCTGTCTGCCCCGCCTATTTCACATCACGGGGCATATTTTTCTGATAGTAACTCGTGTTCCATGTATTATCCCTTGCGAATTCACTTGCAAAATTGTTTTAAAACTGAAAACCATCATATGTGTTTGGTTACCGTTTGCAGTTGCTCAACAGTTCTCGGTGAAGCTCCTGGTGACTCTTGGACGCTTTGACAGGATTCACCAGTTTTTTGGGTTTGATCAGGTCGTCGTTATCGTCTCCCTCCAGGTAATCTGGCGGAGGGACGTAAGCAGACACGGGGGACAGCCTCCTGTGGACGCCATCTGACCGATGCTGCTGGAGGTCTGCGTACGCCGAGGCTGAAACGAAACACAACATCCATCAAAATAAAACATGGGAAACAAAACCTATCAGAATAAAACACAGGATACTGTTCTGAGATTTATGAAGGTAGAAAGTAAGTTTAGTTCATTTGAGACACAAACAAGTTTAAAAAAAAATAAAGAGTAAAATAATTGTAAAAAAAAATAACCAGGCACAACAAACCCCGCCCCCTTGCAAACTTAATGGACATCTGTGTCTCAAGACATAAAACTACGGGCTTTACTTTTTAAGGTCACTCAAGGTCAAAGGTCATGATGCCATTTTGGAGCCTACATGTAGTTTCCTCGATGGTAATAGTAACAAAATACATATCACCACCCTTTACAACCATTTAAAACCATGTGACCTTGGCTTTGATGTTTCAATGTCAGTCAAGGTCAAAGGTCATGACATCATTTTGAAGCTCATGCCAGGTTTCCTACCTGTCAATCATAGTAACCAAGTCTATCTCTACTTGTTTTTACATTATAGTTCATTAAATTTTTTTGTAGGTATTGACTGAGTGACCCCTGACCTCTTGGGTCAACAATAGATCAGAATCTAGACACACAAGATGTAGAATTGAAAGACCAGCATTTTGGTGCTGATTGGATGTCTGTAAAATTAATACTTTAAAAGTTACATCCATAATTCAATGTTGACCTTCATTGTGACCTTTGACCTAGAGTCTTTAAATGTGTCCTCCAAGTTTCTGATGTCAATGCACATAAACAGTGAGAGCAAAAAGAAGTTATATGTAAAACTAAGTATACAGGGATGAAGAGGAAATTCCTGATTTTTCCCTAAATCAGATAAAACCAGAAATGACCGTTATCCGTTTTTTTTTTTTTCAATTATTCATTTAAACACAAAAAGGAAAACTGAAAAATGCATCATTATCCTTTTTTATTTTGGTTTTGGAAACAATTAATGAAGAAATTAGTTTTCATTGTCATATTTTTGGTTTTATGTTGAAAAACGAATGAACGAATGATACACTGATACGGCAGCATTAAAGTTAAATTATAACATAGTATTAAATACTTAAATTATAAGTAAAACAGACAAACAGTGAGGTGCAAAAAGCTATGGTGCAATGTCATATTAACATGTTGATACAGAATAAGTGAGTAGTGCAAAGTATTAAAAATGACAGTACAGTATTATTTGTTATTGAGTGCAGAGTGAAAAACAGAAATGAGATGTGATTATGATTTATTGAATAGTGCGATGGTTTGTGGAAGGATTTCCTGTAATAGTCTGTTAGAGAAAGTGCTGGGTTGTCTGTCCAGTATGTGGTGGAGTGTTGGACATTGTCCACGATTGTCTTCAACTTCCTGGGCATAAATGTGTGCCTAATAACATAATATACAAGCATGTGATTATTCATAAGTAACCTCCTACAAACACATACACATATCAATTTATATCTACATCCGTACATCAACCCATGTCCACACCTACATGTACACACACACACACACACACACACCCTACAATATAACAACCTCATAACTCCATATATGATCACACCTTTCTTTGAGCCAGTTATGGTGATCAAACCATCTCTTTGTATATTTTTTCTGGATTTGACAGTTATTATGGGATGGCCTTCTCTTTAATTTAGTATATTTTTAGTCCAAGGTTCAGACTAAACTGTAACAGTTCTGACCTTGTTTGTTGGATCTTTAGTCCAGTTATTAACAACACAAATTAGACAGAAAACAAAGGTGATTGATAGTTTTACTGTGGCTGGTTCCTGTCTAAAAATAAAGCTAAGCTAATAGAGCTAAGCTAAGCTAACAGAGCTAAGCTAAGCTAACAGAGCTAAGCTAACAGAGAAAGGTGTAAACCAGGGGTGTGAAACTGATTTTAGTTCTAGGGCCACATTCAACTCAATTTGATCTGTATCTGTATCTGTACCCAATTTGATATGTACAGTGCTCTGTGTGTAGAGGTGACAAACACTCCTTGAAATACGGAATCGTCCCATATTTAAAAACAAAATTACGTCTGTTATTGAGCTGAGCTGAAATGAGACAAATTCTTATTTTTCCATTGATGATTACATTAAAAAAATCAGACGTCTGTGAATCAGATGGGATTTGCCATAGTGTCCTGTATGGAGTTGGCAGCCCTACCTGTGTGTGTGTGTGTGTGTAAGCATTACACCACGCACTAGTCAAACATTGACTAGTCTCTACATTTGCTTTCAGTTACACAAAACGATCGTGTTTGTATGACATAACACAACCATGCAGATTCTGATACACCTCGGAGGCTTTCAGATTGTCCATAACTTTTTCGTCTATTGCGATAGAGTTCAGGAAATACGCACAAATCTTGTTGTACTTTACGTTGGGCCACGTCATCATATTATCCTCCCAGGTCTGCACTAAATTCGGGTGTGTGATAATAACTTCATCTCCAGACAAAGTACTTAAACTATGTTCCCAGGACATTATAGCTCATGAGAAGCTGTCAATCAAAGTCTGTTTACATTAGCAAACACTGCAGAACTTACTTCCTGCGGAAATGAATTGCATGTCTGGATAGTAATGGCGCCGCCCAGGGTTTGTAGTGTAAACTTGTCTATAGAATCAGAACCAACATCAGGCAGGCCTGTGATTGGTCTGCTGCATTGTGTTGTACCGCCCCCTGCTGCCTGTAGGGGGCTCTATAGGGGGCTCTGTCAATGATCCAGGACTACATGTCCAGATTTGCAGACTCTCGGCGTCCGTGTGTCTGTGTTTCTGTCCTGATCGCCTGCAACAACGACCAGATTAAAGAACATCTGATCCTGTCCTCAGATATTCTGGGAGGTGGATCCGGTGTCATACAGGCCTTTTCACACAATGACCTCTTTCTCAAAGTGCAACCAGAGCCTGGACGCCACTGCTTAATATTTCAGAAAAATAATAGGAGCTGATTGGTCAGCCGTCTCGCCTCTGTTTAGTCTTTATAAACTGATTCTGTGTCTTAACACTGGGGTGGGATGAGTCTGTGGAGACAATACACGAAGGATGACAAAGACAATGGAAAAAAGACAAAATGAGGAAAATTTACAGCAAAGACACGGAAATAGAAACAGCATGAGGAAAACCATCAGGGTCCTCCTGAGAGGTCCGACCCAGTTTAACCCAGATCACATCTATTTAGATTTAGAACAAATACATGGGTTAAATAGTCAGATTTAGATCCATGTTTCACACATATTAACTCATGATCTAGAAAATCTGCCAAAAAACATTATTTAATTATTTAATTATTTAAATTAGACACAAGACAAGGATCAATAACATCATTTTATTGATTATTTTTGTTCATCTTATTGATCATTTTTGTCTTTCTCTGGATCCTTTCATTAATTTTCTAAAGTGTTTTGTACAATTTTGCCAATTTGTCTTGGTTATGTTATTTTTTCATTTATTAAATTGAAATAAGATAAAAAAAAAAATAAATTGAATACTTTAAAAATCTTTTCAATTGATTATTTATTTTCCTGAGACTTTTTGTTCAGTTGTGATGGGGGTCAGCCTCTAGTGGCGGTCAGTGGTATTACATGTTCATAAACTAAACACTAGTTTCTCTTTGCAGTCCAGGTCTTTTGGATTCAAATAATTTCCATTCATTAAATTAACTCCTCGTTGACACACTGGTGCAGTCGACGGACCTCGTGCCCCACAGGAAAAAAGTCCTGGGTTCGATTCCAACACCAGTTGATGGGACCTTCCTTGTGGCGTTTACATGTTTTCCCAGTGTACTCTGGCTCCTCCCACCAGCCAAACACATGCACTGATAGGTTAATTTGTTATTCTGTATGTTCAGCCCTGCAATGAACTGGTCACATGTCCAGTATGAACCCGCCTTCACCTTAAACAGGCTCCATGTGACCGAACTGAGGATGAAGCAGGTTCAGAAAATGGAGGAATGGAAATTAACTCATTTAACCTTGTGTTAATCAAATGGACTAAACTTCAGAAACAGGTTTTCCATGGTCTGCATCAGTCCTGGATCACCTGCAGACCCAGGTCATAGATCTCCTGCAGACCTTGATCGTGGATCTCCTGCAGACCCCAGTCTTGGATCTTTCGCAGACCAGGGTTCTGGATCCCCTGCAGGCTGCAGTCCTGAATCCCTTGCAGCCTATGTTTGTGGATCTCCTGCAGATACTGGTCCTGGATCTCCTGCAGGATCCATTTGTGGATCTTCTACAGTACCTGGTCATGGATCTTCTGCAGACCATGATCCTGCATTTCCTCCAGAATCTGGTCCTAGATCTCAAGTAGACCCCAGTTGTGGATCTCCTGCAGATTTTTGTCCTGGATCTCCTGTAGACCACTGGTGCTTGATCTCCTGCAGACCCCTGGTCCTGGATCTCCTGCACAACCACTGATCCTGGATCTTCTGGTATCCCCTGATCCTCGATTTCCTGCAGACCACTGGTCCTGGATCTCCTGCAGACCACTGATCCTGGATCTCCTGTAGACCCCTGGTCCTGGATCACCTGCAGAACTTGGTCCTGGATCTCCTGCACAACCACTGATCCTGGATCTTCTGGTATCCCCTGATCCTGGATCTCCTGCAGACCCCTGGTCCTGGATCTCCTGCAGACCACTGATCCTGGATCTCCTGCAGACCACTGATCCTGGATCTCCTGCAGAACCCTGGTCCTGCATCTCCTGCAGAACCCTGGTCCTGGATCTCCTGCAGACCGGTGCTGACCTTCTGGTGCCGGACATTTTCCCAGCAGTGAGTCAGCTGACAGGAAGTCTGAGCTGGGATATTGTGTGATGTCTCATTGATTTGGGGCAGGACGTGCAAACCGAAGCCTCCCTGTAGTGCATCGATGTGTGGGAGTGGAGCTGATCTGGTTTCAGGTCTGAGCAGAACGTCTGCCTCCGTCTGAGGAAAGGTCTTCATGTTACACCTTAACATCTTTACTCTCATTTGACTCACTTCATAAAAACACTCTGTCCTCATAAAAGCAGATTCAATCTCAGTAATGTGTTTCAGATCCAGTTTAACTCCTACAGAAACTTCTTCCACAGTTGAATCTCGGGTCAGGACCATTCATGTGGTCCTGGTCTCATTGGGTTGTGGTCAGGATGCGTTGGTCCTCAGCTGGACCCAGTTCAGCGTCAGTGATTGGTAATCAGCTGATCGGTGATCAAACAGAACAGGCTAAAGTCCTCATACAAACATGATGAAAACACAAACCTGGGACAAACTGGGCCAGAATCTGCCACAGTTGTCATCAGTGTCTCTATGTGGAGGTTTAGGTCCAGTCTGGACAGAACCGGACTAAAAGTAAGTGAAAACTGGTCGAAACCAGATTTAAAACTAAAAAAAATCAGACCCAAACAGACTAGAACACAGTGTAAACCCAAGAGAATAAAGAGAATACTGAACTGAGCCAAAACTGGACTGAACCAGAATAAAAACACAGAAATACTTGACTAAAAATAAACCAGACTAAAGACTAAAATCCAACAGAACACTGTACCAAACCAGTCTAAAACCCAAGATAATACTGGAACAAACCAAAGTAAAACCAACAACTGGACCGAACCAGAATAAAATCACTGCAATAAACTGGACTAAAACTCAAAGTACTGGACTAACCCAGACTACAACAGAATATTGTCCTGATAAAGGCTGTATTTGGACTCCATCCTGTACTGGTCTCCTGAGTGCTTCATTTGTTCTAGTAGAACATTCTGGACTTGGATCAGTTTTCTGTAGACTCCCACTCAGACCAGGTCTGTGATTCCATCCTCTTCCTCACACTGATTCATCATCACCATCAACAACAACAACAACAACAACAACAACACTATGTTTTAATATTAATGATGCTTAATGTTCTGACAGCAGCAGCTCTGCATCTGAACCGGTTCACGGTCCAAAACCAGGTGGATTTAGTCCTGTATCTGACAGAGGATTTTATAGAACATGAACCAGGAAATTAAAACATAAAAAGATTAAAAAACAGAAGCAACAAAATGAAAAGACAAAAATGAAGTGATGAAATGAAAGATGCATTCACTTGTTTTCACAAGAATAAATCTGATTGTATTTTTTTTTATTTAACAAAAAACTAAGCAAAAATCATTGATAAAATTATGGAAATGACACGATGGCCATAAAACTAATTAATGTGAAAGATAAACAGAAAACATAATTAACTAAATAAGAAAAATGACATATTTTCACAAAATAATAAATAAATGATGATGAACAAAACGGAGTAAAAACTGGAATATAACAGAATAAATAAAATGAGAACAATTCAATAATTCAATAAAATGTAAATGTATATGTTTGCGTCAATAACTATTAATAAAATAAAATCTCTGAAAGTTTCCACAGTTGATTCTGTCCAGAAATAAATGTGTTTTTAAAAATTCTTATAAATCAATCATTGACTGAATCCTGATTTTCTGCAGGGTTTTTCAGATCAGTTAATTACGGTCTGATCCGGATCTTCGGAACTGGACTCAAAACGACCAAAAAGACAAACCCAACAAATCTGGTCCAAGTGGATCCGGATTAAAACGACCTGAAACAAACCGCCGCAAAGTTCGGAGGACCCGGGTCCAGAGTCTTACCGGACTTCACCATCCCCTCCGCCCTGTGTCCGTCCGCGCCGCCCTGAGTCCGGTGCTCCATGTCCCGGTGGTCCACCTCTCGGAGGTCCACATGAGTCCAAGTCTGGGTCCGAGAGAAGCGGATCTCCGACTGACTGAGGCGTCGGTGACGTGACCCTCCTCTTCCTCCGCCTTCTCTTCATCTTCCTCCTCATCTCGGACTCTGTTCTCACGATGTTTCACTTCAACCAGGCCCAGATCAAGTGCTATATCCAAATCCAGATCCAGATCCAGATCTAGATCCAGGTCCAGGTACAGATTCAAACCCAGGTCCAGGTCTAGGTTCAGGTCCAGATCCAGGTTCAGGTCCAGTTGCAGGTCCAGATTCAGCTCCAGATTAAAATCCAGGTCCAAGTCCAGATCCAGATCCAGGTTCAGGTTCAGGTTCAGGTTCAGGTTCAGGTTCAGGTTCAGGTTCAGGCTCAGATCCAGGTCCAGATTCAGATCCAAGTCCAGGTCCCGGGTTCCCGGCTCCCTGGGTCCCGGTCCAGGTGCGGGTGCAGGTCTAGATTCACATCCAGGTCCAGGTCCAGGTCCAGGTCCAGGTCCAGGTCCAGGTCCAGGTCCAGGTCCAGGTCCAGGTCCAGGTCCAGACCCAAATATTTACAAAATCTACAAAAGTTAATTTCTCCTTTTTACGCCAAAGTTACTAAATCAAATAGAAAATTTCTTCTAATCTTGTTGTTTATCACATCATCATTGATTATATAATGTTTTTGATTGTTTTATTAATTATTTTGATTTTCATTAAGTTGATCATGTTATTGATTTTAGATATTTTATTTTATGCTATTATGCTCACTTATTGGTTCTGGGTTTTTTTTTTTCTTAAATTTTCCCCATTATTTTTATTCGTCATCATTATCAAGGTTTCTTTCTTTATTTTGTTTGTTTACTGCCTTTTGATTGTTTATTTATTAATTTCAGTTTTCAGCTTTTTTTTTTTACTACTTTACTACAAGTTCTTGGAAACTTCTGTACGTACACAGGATTTATACTGAGGCAGTTTATTTTACCACCACTTTACTCTTTTTATTACATGTCAAACCAATCTAACCTCAAATGTAGAAACAATTAAAAGAATAGCCAACAAACTACTTTTAGAACCTTCCTGTTTGTTTGTTTGTTTGTTTTAATTTTCCCCCATCTGTTTGTAGAGGAAGAACAAAAGTTATACAAAGTGTCAAAAAGTGTGTTTCCACTCAGAATTTCCAGATCATTTTACAGGAACTTCATGGTATCAGTGTGTTCCCACTGACCCGGGACATTACGACAGGGCCGCCTTCCGGAACTTTTACAGGAACCAACAGAGTTCCGGCTTGATAGGTAGAGAGTGGCCCGGTAGAGTCGCTAGGCAGAAGTCGTGCAGATTGTTTGTTGTAAATAACATCAGATCGTGACAAACAATTCCAGAGAAGTTTCTGGGGGAAGTTTACGACAGGATGAAGCAGAAGAAAAGTGAAAAGAAGACGATAGAAACACCAGGTGATGGAGGCCCCCAGGTCACAGCCCAGACGGCCCGGTTTGGGATCCAGGCTTGGGTATACGTATATGTACATTTAGATTTATAATAGTGGATAGGTGACAGGGAAGTTAAGTTGAGACATGGTGTGAGCCTCTCATTTGACTATTTTTATATCTGTCATCAACCGTGTTATGGAAGTGAAACGTTCGATGACACAAGCAGTGATCAAACAACTCTGCACTGATGGAGTTACGCTGCACACAAACATGACAAGTGGGTCTTCGATGTAGACCAGGGGTGTCAAACTCCAGTCCTCGAGGGCCGGTGTCCTGCATGTTTTAGAGATTTCCCTCTTCCATGTGATTCAGTTTAACCCTTTAACTCCTGAGATTTTAGCAATCAGTAAAATAAAATAAAATAAGCAACAACAAAAAACTAAAATTAATAATAAGCTAACAAAATAATTGGTAATATGAGCAAAGTAAGACACAAATAGCAGAAAACCAAAGAAAAATAATGGAAAATAAACAAAATGTAGGAAAATAAACAAAATCAGCAACAAAATGAACAAAAAACTAATACATATTTACAAAAATAAAAATTATGTGGAAAATTTTGAAAAAAAAAAGAAAACTAGTATTAAAATTGGGTCCCAACAGTTTTAATTTTGCCTTTAAATATATATATATATATATATATATATATATATATATATATATATATATATATATATATATATATATATATATATATATATATAAAATGTTGCTCTTTGACACCTTTTCCATCCACAAAACTAAAAGGAAAATGGTAGAATTCTTCTGAATATTTAAACTAAATCATCCATTCAGAATGCATCATCGCTGACACTTGAAGAGTTAATAATCAGCTCCTCATCGGTTCTGCAGAACACTGATAATGATGCAATGGGCTCCAGGTGTAATGGAAGAGGGGAACATCTAAAATATGCAGGACACTGGCCCTTGAGGACCGCAGTTTGACACCCCTGTTTTAGACACTTTAGATAATCACAGTCAGGGAAACTTCTCCCAGGATGAATTTCATGAAACGGTGAAATGTCCCAGCATTAAGTTGGACCCATAGATACTTCTGCTCAGTGGTTCAGCCTCTTCCACATACTCCAGATTATTACAGATTTTAAATGTCTGATGCTCAAAACCAACAAAAAATGGTTTTTCTTTTGTGTTTTTATCGCTTTTCATCAGCTCTTTCAGAAAAAGTAACTTTTTGCGGCAGGTCTGTCAAAAACTACCTCTGTACCAAATGTCATACTTGTGCATATATTTGTACAGTCCCTTATCAGAACAGCCTCAACTATTCACTGATTTTCCCACTTCATGTACTGACACACCCATTTAGTTTGAAAAAGTGATTTGCAAAAAAAAATGCATAATTATGAGATAACAAGTTAAAATTGTGAGATTAAAAAGTCATTTAGTTTAAATATGAGAAATGAACAATAATAATAATAATAATATACTACTACTATTGCTACTATTACTACTACTACTACTACTACTACTACTACTACTACTAATAATAATAATAATAATAATAATAATAATATAGAACTTCACAATTATTGTCTTTCATCAATTTTACCCCTTAAGCCAATAATTCTTTGTACTGTCACATTTGTTTGGTTTGAAAAAGTAATAAGTCTATTCTGAGAATGTAAAGAGTATAAAGTACATATATTTATATAAATGTAAAGAGTATAAAGTACATATATTTATATAAATGTAAAGAGTATAAAGTACATATATTTATATAAATGTAAAGAGTATAAAGTACATATATTTATATAAATGTAAAGAGTATAAAGTACAGATATTTATATAAATGTAAAGAGTATAAAGTACATATATTTATATAAATGTAAAGAGTATAAATTACAGATATTTATATAAATGTAAAGAGTATAAAGTACATATATTTATATAAATGTAAAGAGTATAAAGTACATATATTTATATAAATGTAAAGAGTATAAAGTATAGATATTTATATAACTGTAAAGAGTATAAAGTATAGATATTTATATAACTGTAAAGAGTATAAAGTATAGATATTTATATAACTGTAAAGAGTATAAAGTATAGATATTTATATAACTGTAAAGAGTATAAAGTATAGATATTTATATAAATGTAAAGAGTATAAAGTATAGATATTTATATAACTGTAAAGAGTATAAAGTACATATATTTATATAAATGTAAAGAGTATAAAGTATAGATATATATATAAATGTAAAGAGTATAAAGTATAGATATTTATATAAATGTAAAGAGTATAAAGTATAGATATATATATAAATGTAAAGAGTATAAAGTATAGATATTTATATAACTGTAAAGAGTATAAAGTATAGATATTTATATAAATGTAAAGAGTATAAAGTATAGATATTTATATAAATGTAAAGAGTATAAAGTACATATATTTATATAAATGTAAAGAGTATAAAGTATAGATATCTATGTACAAATGTAGGAAGTAAAAGTAAAAACTTGCCAGAAAAATAAATACTCAAGTAGAGTACAGATACCTACAGAATCTACTTAAGTACCGTAACAAATTACTAATACTTAGTTACTTCCCACCTCTGCTGAACCCTGAATGTTGTAAATGCATGTTGTCATTAAAGCCATCGTAACCAGATCAGACCTTCATCGACCTTTACGAGTCAGGAAGTGTCTCTGTGTTTGACAGCTCCGTTACATTGGGAACACCCATAAGCACTCAGGGGTGGGCATCACTTCCCACAGGCCGCCATTGTTCCGCCAGTAGGATGGTAACCTGATAGGGACGGACCTACCTCTGCCATTTGGGTGCTTTCCATTTTTCACACATGGCTGCTTTGGTGGCGGCTCATGGTCGATGGTGTACGCCTTCTGGAAAATAACACAGGATGCAAACAGTTACATCACACGCAGTTGGACCAGTTCGTACGTCCTTTACATTTTTACATGATTTCTGTCCAAGCTGCTGCATTGGTCTGAAGCTCATTAACTTTTCGATGCATGAACCTTTGTCAAGATTTCTTTCCTGAGTGTTTATATGCTTCTGTAGGCATGAAAAACACAACGTGATTGGATTTTTTAAAAAAAATATTAATGTATTTTTTTCTGGAATTATAAAGAAACATGTATTTAAAACCCAACATAAAGTGAATAAAAAAAAGTCATTCAGCTAATCTGATGTTTTCTCACACTTTAACAAACTCTAATACTAGTTATTATTACTTAAGTTATTACTTTATGAAGATAATGTGAAAAAAAAACCCTAAAAAAATATATTATTTTATCCATCAAGTACAGCGATCAATGCGTGTTGTCACTGCTAACAGCTGTGCGCCTTAGCAAACTACTTTCATCAGTTGTTGGGCAGTGTTTATGGCTGCTATGTGCAGTCACACAGCTGTTAGCAGTGACAACGCACATTGATCGCTATTGAGAGAAAGTAGCGCCAAGAAATTAGGAGGTGTGAGTAATTGTTTTCCAGCGCCTGCCTCCCCTGACTATGAAGCACCACTAGAAACACGTATTTAAAACCCAACATCAGAAAGTGAATTTAAAAAAATCATTCAGCAAATCTGATGATTTCTCACACTTTAACAAACTCTAATACTAGTTATTATTACTTTATGAAGATAATAGATAACATAAAAATGAATTTAAATTAAATTTGTACATCAAGAACAGCAAAGTTACAGTAATGGTATGAATTACAGTCTATTGGATGATGTATTAACCCACAAAACCCATGAATATACAAGAGAACAGCTGTTGAATAACTGTCCACTGTAGTGACCAGCATATGCATCAAAGGGTTAATGTTCTTGACCTTCAGTGATTTATTCGCTGAAAAAAGATGTACATGAGTTTTCTGAAAACATTGGTAACAAGTGGGACCAGGCACAATAAACTGTGCCCTTTGCAAACATTTCACCTAGTTTGCCCTGTCTCTTATCATTGTGAAAACAGATATTCGTGATTGACCTTTGACCTACATTCACCAAAATTTAATTGGATCTATTCTGAATGACCGCACACCTTTCCTGAAAATTTCATGAACATTGGCCCAGTAGCTTTTGTGTAAAACTGCTGACAAACAAACAAACAGATAGACAGACAGACAAACAAACAAACAGACAAACAGATAGACAGACAGACAGACAGACAGACAGACAGAGCAACACACAAACAAACAGATAGACAGACAGACAGACAGACAGAGCAACACACAAACAAACAGATAGACAGACAGACAGACAGACAAACAAACAGACAAACAGATAGACAGACAGACAGACAAACAGACAAACAGATAGACAGACAGATAGACAGACAGACAGAGTAACACACAAACAAACAGATAGACAGACAGACAGAGCAACACACAAACAAACAGATAGACAGACAGACAGACAAACAGATAGACAGACAGACAGATAGACAGACAGACAGACAGACAGGTAGAGCAACACACAAACCGACTCAAACACATTACCCCTCTCCCCTTCAGGGGGCGGGGTAATAAAAGAACCTTTATCCTATAATTACCTCTGTAGAGGTTATGTAATCATCAGGGTTTGTTTCTCTGCTTGTCTGTCTGTCTGTCTGTCTGTCTGTCTGTCTCTTAGCAACATAACTCAAAACGTTATCTACGTATTTCAACAATATTTTCACAGAATGTCCTGATTGACAAAATGAATAAGTGATTTGATTTTGGGGGTGATGACCGTCTGGATCCAGGATTTTTCTGAATGATTCTTTACTATTGGAGATAGAGGCAGTTTGGACAGAAATGGCTCTAACGTACTGCATGTAAAACTGGGGGAGGTCTATGCTCTCACACTGCTTTTATAGTTTTACAATGAAAAAAATAAAATAAAATAAAATAAAAATGAAGAAATATTCAGAGAATGCCTAATTTCACCTATTCTTGAATTAGAGCCAATAAATGCGACCTTGACCTTTGGCAATACTGATCATTTTATTATATGTACATATGTGTCAGCGTGTGTAATATTATGATAATATATCCAGTATTAATTAAGTTATAGTGTGTCAAGCATAGACATATGCTTGACACACACAAACAGTGTTACAGAAGTTAATTTTGTGACATGTCACCTTTGACCTCCAGAGATCTCAAAAACTATTGGTCATAATAATGAAAATTGTAGAACACTTTATTCATTCTTTCATCGTTTGTTACCCACCTCAAAGTTCTGTGACCCTCTGTTCTTGAGTTAAATGGACTGCATTTATATTGCGCGTTTCCACCTTCATGGTGCTCAAAGCGCTTTACATTAGCCTCTCATTCACACACTCATACACCAGTAGGTTTCTAAGGACACTTTGACATGTGGACAGCCAGAGCCGGGACGCGAACCGTCAACCTCTCGGTCATTGGGCGACCCACTCTACCAACTGAGCCACAGCCGCCCTTGAGTTAAAACCGATAATGTGATTTTGACTTTTTCTTTAATTGTAACCTTCACCTTTGACCTTTACTCAAATGCTATAATAGCTATATGTATATGCCCATGTAATTTGATGGTGATATCTCAAGTATTCATTTAGTTATAGTTGGTATATCTCTGCAGACACACACACACACACACACACACACACCTGATTACAATAATCTAACCTAATCAACGTTGGGAGAGAATAAAAAGTGTTGACAATAGAATGAACAGTGTAAAAGTCTGTTAAAAAATATTGCACATAATTATCTGTAATTGCACAGAAAAAATAATTGTATTGTATAATGTCTTTATCATCTGAAACAACAGTGTACTTATTTTTTTTTTAAAGTCTATTTCATGGACATTTTAGGTTTTATTTTATCTCTCATCCAAGGTTTTATGAGTGTGTTGCATCATCAAAATCTTTAGATTTTTTCACAGATTGCTCATCCTCTTCCTCCTCTTCGTCCCATCGGCCCTCCTCTTTTCACACTCTTGGACTCTCTCCTCTTGTTCTGAATAGACTTTGTGTTGGTTGCTAGGAGCGTCTCCATCAGGCTTTAACATGGTCACAAGGACTTCAGTGTCTCACAGTCCCCTCCTCACCTCCTCTTCCTCCTATAGGGGTCCTGGAGGAGGAGGAGGAGGTGGGGAGTTCTGAGGAGGTGACATGAATGCTGGATGGAGGCTGATCTGGGAACAGAGGGTCCTAATGAAAGAGTCTTTTCTCTTAAAGTGGATTCTTCTTCTTCTTTTCTTCTGTTTTCAACCCGTTCTATTCACATGTTTAAAGAGACATTTCACCATTTTCTGTATTTTATTAAGCTACAACCAGAGGGAAGTGCACTGTTCAAATGATTGATAATAAAAAGTGTTTAATTAGCCTCCTCAGTCTTAATGATAAGAGCTTTTCAGGGTTTTTTTTCCATGTAACTTTCTGATGCCCAGAGGAAAAAAAAGGCCGTTTTTGTTGTTGACACATTTTTATGCAAATGACTCCAGATAAAATTGGGGTAAGATTGAGGTCAGTCTATGAGTAAAAACCCTGTTTTGTGTTTTTTTTTTCTTTTTCACCAAATAGAAGTTGTTTTGGTGGAATATTTGCAGATGGAGGACATGAACCATGGCATTAAATTAAATTACATTTTATTTATCAAGACCTAAATCACAACAATGTCGTCTCACAGGGCTTTCAAAAAAATAAAAATAACACAATCAATTACAGAAATAGATCAAAGGTCCCAAACATCCCCTGTCCTCAGACCCTCCTTCTTGGAAAGAAGAAACTCCAAAACCCAGTGGGAAAAACAAATCTTAGGGAGAACCACACTGAAGGACAGATCCACTCCCATGGACAGACAGACTATAGATGAAAGTCCATTTGTAGATGAAGGACAGGGGGGGGGCAGGTCCATCCATCAGACAGGTGAGGTTGAAGGGGGAGGTCTGGGGTCCCAGGTCAGGACAGGACACAAGTGAGTTGCTGCAGATCCTGTTGACTATGGCTCCTTATGCAGATACTACTGAGAGAGTTAGCACTGCCTGCAAAAGGGGGGAATGGGGAAAGGGGACACCGGGTGACTGGTCATGAAGAGACTTGATATGTAAGATAGGTTTAAGTAATTACAAATACAGACACGAGAGAGAGAGAGAGAGAGAGAGAGACGGACTCAGTGCCTGTACTTCCCCCAGCATACTATCTCCTAGTGCAGCTTAGACTGAACTGTGACTTCAGTCTGTTTTTAACTAACCTGACCATAGTTTTTCTCAAACAAGAACATTTTCAACCTAATTTTAAATGTAGAGACTGTGTCGACCTCTTCAATATTAAATGGAAGTTGATTCCATAAGACAGTAACCATGGTAACTAAAGGCTCTAGCTCCTACTGTACGTTTACAGACCATGGGAACTTTTATTGAAACTTTCTGAGAACGAAGGATTCTATTGGGCTGGTACGGAACCAGATCATCTTTAAGATAAGAGGGGCCCATATCATTAATGGTTTTATATGTAAGGAGGAGGATTTTAAATTTAATTCTAAACTCAACTGGTAGCCAGTGAAGGGTTTGGAGCACAGGGGTGATGTGTTCTCTTCTGTTTGATCCTGTTAATAATCTTGCTGCTGCATTTTGAAACAGTTGAAGCTTTTTAAGGAATATTTAGCACACGCTACAACTAAGGAGTTACAATAATCTAATTTAAATGTAATAAATGCATGAAGACTGTTTTAAAAGCACAACATAGATGCAGTCATATACACATGTGTATACTGTTCTATTGTAAATTTGTACATTTCTATTTTAAGATAAGATAAGATATTCCTTTATTACTCCCACTAGGGGAAATTCCAGTTCAATTTTATTTATAGAACCCCAAATATTTTATACTTCCTTTAGATTTACTACATGTTAGGCACTCTGGGGACAGCAAAGTAAGAATTGTATTGTACAGGGAAACATATATATATATATATATATATAGGTGTAGGCTGTGTAGAGAAGCCCCTGAAACAGTCCAGCACATCACAGCAGGGTGTAAGATGCTGGCAGGCAAGGCATACATGGAGAGGCATAACCAGGTAGAGGACATACTGTACAGGAACATCTGTAAAGAGTATGGACTGGAGGTCCCAGGGTCAAGATGGGAGAACCCCCCAAAGGTGACAGAGAACAAACAGGCCAAGATCCTGTGGGACTTCCAGATCCAGACTGACAAGATGGTGATGGCCAATCAGCCTGACATAGTGGTGGTGGATAAACATGAGAAGACAGTGGTGGTGATAGATGTAGCAGTCCCCAGTGATAGCAACATCAGAAAGAAAGAACATGAGAAGCTTGAGAAATACCAAGGGCTGAAAGAGGAGTTAGAGAAAATGTGGAGTGTGAAGGCAACAGTGGTACCAGTACTGATCCAGCAGTGACCCCCAAGCTGGGAGAATGTCTCCAGCAGATACCAGGAACAACATCAGAGATCTGTGTACAAAAGAGCGCATTGCTAGGAACAGCTAAGATCCTGCGCAGAACCCTCAGGCTCCCAGACCTCTGGTAGAGGACCCAAGCATGAAGGAGACACCGCCCACGTGGGGCGAGAGGAACATTTTTATATATATATATATATATATATATATATATATATATATATATATATATATATATATGTGTGTGTGTGTGTGTGTGTGTGTGTATAGTATATATACGTCTTAATGCTTTAAATGTAGAGACATGTTTTGAGTTAAAACCTTAACCAGGGGTGATACTAACAACAGTGAGTGCATTGACATGTATAATATATTCAGTTCTTGTCTTAATTCTGAAAAAAAAAAAAAAAAACCCAGTCCCAATAAACTCTTTAGTATATGATTCATGACATGCAACAGTTAAAACTACATCAAAAATAGTGTTGGGTTCTACCATGTGAACTCTGACTCCTTCAATATTTACTATTGATAAACCTGCTGATTAATTCAGACTGGAATGTGGATTAGTGTTTGGATTTACTGTTCATTAGGAAAAACTAAGAAATATGATTCTAAATGTCCTGAAAATATGTTCATGTTATCCTCCTGGACCAGAATAATCTTATTCATACTTTATGCCAAAATTAGTATTCAGACAACTGTTTAAAATGATGTTGTTTATTTGGTGGATATGTGTTGTTGATCAGCAGTACATGGTCTATTGATCAGCAGTACATGGTCTATTGATCAGCAGTACATGGTCTATTGATCAGCAGTACATGGTCTATTGATCAGCAGTACATGGTCTATTGATCAATGGAACATGGTCCATTTATCAGCGGTATGTGGTTTCTAACCCTCTCATCTTATGTAAAACTCATGACTTCTGATATTTATTTGTTAATAGTTTGAATGAGTGAGTCTACAATAATTAGATTTTTCAATAAGTCGGTAAAAACATGCTTCCACATTGTCTTAAGTAAAGACAAACACTTCTCATCTCATCTTCAGCCATGCAAAATAAAAGAACAGAGTTAAATCCTCACATCAGACTTTACATGAACTCTATCTGATCTGAACGGAGAGGAGTCTGCCCTCTGCTGTTCACACAACTGTATTATACCTTTATCTGACCAAACACTTTATTTGTCATCAAATAAATATATCAATAACAAATACACAAACCGTATTTTACTTAACTCAACTCACAAAACTTAGAAACATAAATATATCACTGTTTTATCAGCCAAACCTCTAATTCTATTCTATATCATATGACTTTAATTGTAAATCCTGAAAAGTGACTCAGTTTTAAGTTTTCATTCACTGAAACTTGTCAATTTAGTTAAATCAAATTAAAACTAAGGCTGCTTGGAAAAAAATGTAATCAACGTAATTTGAAAAAGGTAGTAAAACTAAACCCTAGTGAATATGTGAAAGTGTTGGGACGTTGTGAACCCTCGACACATTAACACACTGGACTTGTCTATTTTTAGCTGCAGGATTTTCTCTCATTGCTTTAATCTGTATCTGGTTTTAACTGGATTCACTCTGAGTATGAGTCCAATTCATGAAATACATGACATTAAAAAGAACAAAAACAACAACAACAAAAACATAAAGGTATCAATACACAACATAGATTAAATGAAACTATTAAAAGTTATATTAAGTTATATGAATGCAAAATTAATGAACCATGAATTATTCATTTACATCAAAAAATAGAGTTTTTAATCAACCTTCTCATTGTCAATCATTTTCATAAACTTTCAGCAAAATATTCACAATAATCTGAATTTAGCTCAAACTACATTGTGTTTATGTAATAAAATGTGAATTGCCTAAAAACATGAGATGATTGCAAACACTAACTGCAAACATAGGAACAGAAATCAATAAATGTCATTCAATCAGACCAACACCTGAAAGTAATGAGGTGAGCTCTGGGCCAATCAGAGAGCAGGATGAGTGTGGGGCGGGGTCACAGGAGTCAACCAGCTTTTCTCTGAACAATTAGTGGTTGAACTTGTGTGAGAGTAAATGAATGAGCAGTATTTTCAGCCTCAATTACGCAACACAGACCATGTGACCAAATGGATTAACACACATTACACACTTTACAGACGTCAACACACATTTATTTAACCAGATCTCCGTGGAAATTTTTTTTAAATTTTCTGTTAATTATTCATACATTTGTGTTAAGTTTTTTTTTTTTGCATTTTGTGTCATTTAATCATTTTTTTTGTATTTGTATATTTTTAAAAATCAAATACTTGTACTTCTCATATTTTATCTTATTTATTTGTAATTTTACATCACATAATTATTATAAACATAATTTTTGGTTTTACATTTTAATGTCACATTTTTCATCATTTTGTCATTTGATATTCATTTGCATTTCATTGTCATCATACTTCCTTGTTATTTATGTGTATTTTTGTGTCTGTATTTCAAATGTTTTTGTGCTTTTTTACATTTTCATCTCAGTTATTCATATTTTTCCTTAACTTTTTCTATTTGTTCATGTGCTTTATTTTCATTTTAATGCCATTTGTTTATATTTTCATATAATTACCTTCTAGTTTTGCACCAATTATTCATAGGTATATGTTTTCATCGAATTTGTTGGGGTTTTTTTTTCTTTTAAACATTTTCTTGTCATTTATTCATATTTTCCTGTTAGTCACATATTCACATATTTATATTGGGTTTTTTGTCATTTGTTCATATTTTTCTGTCATTTTCATATTGTTTTTTAATAAATTAAATAATTTCAGCACATCATTTGTTTAAAGTAACTTTTCATTTAACAGTAAATCAACATTAAATCTGAACATCAAAGATCAGAATCTGTTCATTGTCCTCCGACCAAGTTTTAGAAGTTGTTTTAAAAGTTGTTTCGTTGAAGGTCTGAGAGTTTCCACGTCTATAAACACAAACATCTGCGTCAGATAAAGTTTCGGGCGAAGCAGCTCTGTTGTTCCACCTGCTGCTACCGACGGGAAATTTCACTAAAAATAGACCAATGAGACGAGGGAACAACCACATGACCCTGTCTGCACCCGGATACCACTGGCTCGCCGTCAGCTGTTAGTCACCATGGCAACAAACACCTGTCAACAGACGGGTCGCACCCCATAGCTCAGATGTACAACATGTCCAAAGTAAAAGTCAGAAAACCTGTGCCTTTATGTGTAGTATTTCTATATTCATACACATACACTTTAAGTTATTATTATTGTTTACATTGAAAATCTGTGAAGTTCTGTCAAACATGTCCATGTTTTATATTGCAGAGATATAAAATGAATATATTTTGCAACGACAGGTTGGGGGGGGTTATGTGACCACTAGATGGAGTAGTGAGTCACTGTCTCACTTTTGAGGAAAACCAACAACACAGGTGCTGTGTTCCAATATCCGTACTTATCGCCCTTTCCACACTGTCTTTGGGTACGAAGGGCGTCCCATTTCTAATGGTGGTGAAGTTAAGTGTACTGTAAATATCCAGATGATGCCCTCAAATGTTGTCATTTATTAAGTGTGGAGTTATGTAGACTTTTTATACTCAACAGCCGCCATATATTCTATGTGTGACAGGGCTGAAATTGCCAGGGATTTTTATATGCATGTTTTATATTTTTTATTAACTTATTGTGTTTTTAGTTGCGTCATTTTTAAATGCATGTTTTTATTGTGTTTTTAATGTGTGCAAATACTGCCCTGCATGTGAGGTTCCCTATTACCCCTGAACGCAGCATTGATACAGCACCGGCGGCAATCAGCCGACCGCAGGTGCAGCTAATCACAGCAGGTAGAAAAAGGAAGAGGAGTTGGAAGGAGTTGGTTGGAAGGAGCCGGAGCCGAAGACAGAGGGAGCCGAAGGTAGAAGGAGCCGGAGAGAGAATGAGCGCGGGTAGAAGGAGCCGGAGACGGAGAGAGAAGGAGCGCGGGTAAAAGGAGAGAGAGACCGAGAGAGAGGGCGCGAGTAGCGAGCGGCAGGCGCAGGTGGCGGCCATGAAGGAGCTGGACGAGCAGCAGGCGCAGGTGGAACCGACGCTCGGAAATGCAGAGCTGGAAGAAGTCGGCTTCGGGGGAAGCGTGGTCGCCGGCGCGGCTCGCGGAGGAACTGCTATGCAGAAGACTGCCGGTTAAAGAACCGGGGCAGCTGGACTGGTTGGCACCACTCTTTGTTTTATTGTGTTTTAACTGTTTTTATGTGAATAAATTAGTTAACCGTTTTTACTTGTTTTTAATTCTGCTCACCCCCGATTCAAAAAGAACCTGCGTAGAACCTGTAACACTGTTCAGAGTCCTAGAGCTCTTTTCATCTCTAGGTGGCGTTGTCGGCTTTTTAAGTTATTTGTTTTTAAATATTTTAATTAGTTTTTAAAGAACCATTTTAATTTTAATTGGTAGTTTTATAAGGGCAAGTTGCCAGACTTGCTAGCCTCGGCCACGGCACATATGTATTACCTACGTATAGCAGAAGTCATGTGATAAACTGCCCACAAAGTGCATGAATTAAAAACATGGCGGACAGATTCATTACAGAGTTGTAACTTATGTTACAAGAAATTGTCATATTGTTGTGTAACTATTTAGTTCAGTTCAGTTCAATTTTATTTCGAGCACACAATAATCATCAAAACAACAATGAAAATAGTCAACATTTCTTTTTCTTGTACTCGAAAAGGAGTGGGAAGAAGTAAAACTTATAAAGTCCCACCCCCTTTTTACAAACTAAAATTCAAATATACTGCACTAACACAAAATATACTTTGTCCTTTTTATCATTACCACAAAAACATCCATAACCATTTATATACACATTAATTACAATTCACTTCATATAATCTGATATGATCAACTAAAGTACTAGTATTGGTAAAGTATTAGTTTGTGGTGAAAGTACATTCACTTTCACCACAAAAACAGTTACATAAACAATAATTAATAGATAGGATCCATAGATATACACATATATCCTAACCATGATAGTTTTATTGCAATATAAGATTCATTCTCCTTTTCTTCTACCTTATAACCATATATTCAGCTACTCAGATAATATTCTATATTTTGTTATTATACTTTTTTTATACATCCTTTTGAATACACAAATTGAAGATGACTTTTTTAGATTCTGATCCAGGTTATTCCACAGATGTTTGAAAAAGTTTGAAAAACAAAATTGTAGTTTGTAATCATTAATGCATTAGAGTTGTTCAGTAGTTTGTCCAACACTGCTGGTTAGTCACTGGTTAATATTGAAGGTAAACTTTACAGACAAACATTCGTCTACTTTGCAGTAATGTGACACATAAATGGTTATATACACCAGTGTATTTTCAGCCAAACGATGGACACGGTGACGACGTCCACAACAATACATTCTCTAGTGGAGCTGAAGATTCATATTCATGAATAACACTGTAAAAATAGCATCTATTTTGGTAAGAAAAAAACATTTCTTTTTCGTGGTTTCTGATGTTATGTCCAGTAAGTGCATCAGGCAGAATCACATCTGGTATTAGAATTAGAAAAGCACTTACCCACTGAAATATGTACACTTAGTAAGTACAGAAAATATACTGTGTGTAAGTGTACTGATGACAGTACGAATATTGGAACATAACAAGGGCCTTTGAGCAAAACATCAGGAAGTTACACTGGTCTAATACAATTTTATCATGTGTTACTGAAAGAAACCTCAAGGCTTAAAGGCTGGTTGGCTATGAATACATGTGTAAATGCTTGAAAAATAAGAATACATTTTCTTTTCTTTTTCTTTTTTCCATGTAAAATGGGTTTAGTGAAGATTGTCGTTGTAGACTGTGAAGTGGTGAAATAACTTTAAAAGTCACCAGATGATCTAAGATTTATATCTACAGCCTTATTTTTAGAAGTGGACATTATTTATTAACTGTGATAACGCTGTGGATTATTTTGATCATTTTTGTTCATTTTAACACCGTCTAATAACACTGGTCTACAAGTAAAATGCTTCCAGAATACAAATAATGAAATGTTCCAACATGTGTGTTAGTGATTAAATAACGTCAAATCTTAAATGATGGTCGGATCAAGTTTACAAGATCAGTCTGGGGTGAAAATGTGAAATTCTTAGAATGAACAAGAGAATAGGATTTAGTTCAAAGGAATATTGGTGTCGGATCTACTTCCAAACATTGTCTGCACATTATGATCCATTCACTTTACAGGTTCTTTCTAGTGGATTATTTACTAATCCATTGTATACATGAACATAAACCATCATATATGTGGAATAACATAATATGAATAATATGAATATATGAATAATAATTCATATTAAAAACATGAACTAACCAACACTAAAGTCATTTGTTTTATGATTCATCTGATTAAAGTATAGAAGATTTAACACATTTAATGTCTGAAACAGATACTCTAAAACATTAGCAGAAGAGGTGAGAACCATGAAGAGACTAGAAAAGCACTGAAAACGCAAACTCCACCAAGGCAGATCTGCCTAAATGAGCAGTGGTTTTACTTTTACTTCTGTGAACAGTGGTCTGCCCTGAACCAACCCAATGAAATATATACATGTGCCTGTTGTTTAATAAAAAACAAACAAACATTTGTACAAACCAAGCATATTCAACGATAAGAGCATTACAATGCATTTCAATGACACAAAAAAGTGTGATTAAACTGTGATTAATCGTGAGTTAAGCATTTATGTCATTAAATATTTTAATCCATCGATAGCATTAATTTCAATTTCGTTGTACTTTTGTATAATGACAATAAACACATTCTATTCTATTTAAATTTATTTATTTTTTCATTTTCTGTCCTGTGCACCTGTCAAGGCACATCAATTTGGAGAAATTATCTAAACTCTAAAATTTAAATCTGTTAAAACATGATGTTTTCCTTAAACGTGTCTGGGATAAAATACTTGGACACATCATGTGATACAACCAATAATAGCAAAAACTATTCAATTTAAAATGAACCATGTTAGTTTTGTGGCTGGAAAATTAATTGTTGATACAACATGTTGAGGTAAATACATTTTAAAGCAATTCCATTAATTGTATGTGATATTGAGGAAAAATAATTCTATTAACTAAATTCTGGAGGTGATTGTCATGCAGTACAACAATTATCTTTTTTATTATTCACAAAAAGCCAGGGGAAATGTAATTCATTTGTTATAAACACTTTATAACATTGACTTCACAGTTAATTAACTTAAACTTCAAATCAAAGAAGATTGATTTTATATATATATATATATATATATATATATATATATATATATATATATATATATATATATTTCTCTAACATAAAACAATGACGCTTTAAAGTATTGAATATTCTCTAAGTTTCAGCTCATGGTTAAAACGTACTCTATAAATAAAGGTGTTGTTTGCTCTTTTACATTGAGCTGAATAGGGCTGTTTGACGTCCTGTCAAGGGCTGAAAGGAACTTAATAATCAATCGATCGATCATCATATTTATCCAGTGACATTCAAAAGGCTTCACATAAAGACAATTCATAAATAAAGCAGAAAACCAGGTTAAAGGTCAGATAATGTTTATTTACATCTTCTGTAAATGATCATTTTGTTCTGTTTCACTAAGTGGGTGGAGTCTGGACACACCCTTAAACTCTTTCTACTGCTTTAATTTTATCTAGATTTGTCCAGATTGTCCAGGAGCAAATATCCCATCAAAATGTAATAACCAAAACTATTAGATTATTAGAATATTGCTTCCTTTATAACATCTGGAATTAAATGTAGGTAACATCTTCATTAATGTAAAAAGACAATGTTAAGGAAATGATGCAAATGATGGAATGAGATGAAAAGCAACATAAAACACATAATAAAAATAAACATAATCAGGATGAAAACTAATGAAATTAAAAAACTTGAGACAGAAATGACACAAAAGACACAATAATATGAACACAATGTAAAAAAAAAAAAAGACGTAAACACTGACCCTTTTTCCAGAATTTATTTTTTTTAACTACTTATTGGTAATTAAAAAAAATATTTAATTTGTAAAGTTGTGGCAGATAATTTATTCCAATATGAAACCATTTTAGATTTTGTACAAATTCATGCCATTTTACTGGTTTAGTTTTTTGTTTTTTTTTAAAACTCAAAACTAATTCTAAACTCAACTGCTGTAGCTCTGATGCATATTATTTAATTCTGCTAAAATTTGACAGTTATGACAGGAATATTTAATTATCTCATATTTCTGGGACAATAGGCACAAGTTGTCCAATAAAATAATTAGAAAAAGCATACAGAGAGTGCAGACTCCGCCAAGGCAGATCAGCTCCACCTCCTCACCCCCCCCACCTTCACTGATCACCACCAAACTTCTATGAGCCAAATCCATCCATAACTTTTTTAAATTACTTTATTTTATACAAGTAGTGTTGTCATGTACAATCAAAACTTCAGATTTTAAACTTCGTTCTTACATTCATTGTCTACAAACTTACATTTACATCTGCTGTTGTCCACATTTACATTTAGAAACCTGACCTTCATGCAAGACATCACTTTTTCCAACATCCTAATATTTATATCCATCATTTTACCAACATTTCTATTTCTACACTACCATATAAATGTCTTGTGCCTTCCCCCAAAAACATATAATTTACAATAGACTATTGACGATAGACATAAATCCATCATTTTTTGAGTTAAGTTGCTAACAGACGGACAGACAGACAGACAGACAGACAGACAAACCCAGATGATGACATAACCTCTGCCATTCCTTGGCATAGAAAAAAAAGATGATAGGACTCAGTTAAATGTCAATCACTAATTAAAAAAACTAAATAAAAACAGAAAAATTAACTTAAAACAATAATAATAATAATAAATCTATATATAATAAATCTGTCTTGGTGATAAAACTGCACTGGTTTGTGTTATTGTATAATTTGTGTAATGAATCACAGCACTGGTTGAACTTCACACTCATTTAACTAAAACTTTTTAAAGCTTGACTCACGTCTATTTTTAGTCAAACTTGTCACCGTTTTAGCTGCTTGTGTTTTGTTGTTGCTGTTTGTGGCGACTGTTCAGTCAATGAACTATGGTATCTGAATGTATCTGCTGTACTTAACCATCCCCACCTTTTATTATTAGAATTCCAATCCTAATTATTATTCTTATAATAAATTATACTTTATTATATATATTGTTGTAAATAATGATCTGAGTCCAGTTTCCTATAAATCACCTGTGAAACTCATTGTTTTTTTCTGTAGGAACATGGAAGCTCATTTAAAGAAATGAAAAGAAGGATTTTACTTTTAAAATACCACAAAACTCTATTGTCCTGATGCTTTGTGATGATGAACTCTTGATTTGTCAGGTTGTACAGATGTTGGAGGTTTGCCGTCTGTCATCTCTGTTGTTAAATTAATATTAAATACATTGTCAGTGTTTATGACACTACTGCGTTTCTGTACAAATCAGTGTTTTAAGATTCATTCTGGATTTTTTCCTTTGAAATTATTTTTTAAATTGTTTCAAAATGTACATGTTTTAAGTTTTAAAACTGTAGAAAAAAATATTTATAGACACTTTTGTCAACATCCTCCAAATCTGTAAATTTAGTTTCAATTTAACTTGTGTTTTCATTTCACTGATGTAAAATCTTTGTAGATTTTTTGAATAATTTCTCCCAAATAGTCACATTCCATATTCCTAGAATCTCATGTTAAGTCTGTTAAATGCAGTTTCAGTTTATTCTGAATATTCTTTTCCCAGAAACTAAAATCAGAGCTTCGTCGATCACCTCCACAGTTTATGGTGAAATATAAAACACCAGAACATCAAACTGGACTAACCTTCTTTCCATAAGTGGCTCCCATTATTCCCAATTGTAGGAATCACAGTCCACACAGACTTCCACAGCTCCTCTTCTGTTTTCCCAGCAGCCCTAGCTCTTCCCCACCTCCTCCACCTGCTGCCTGGCAGCCCAGTCTGAGGGATCCGTAAGCCCAGTTCACAATGCCGAACCCAAACTGAACCAGGAGGGGAGTTTGAAAGAGGAGGAGAAGAAAGAGGAGGAGGAGGAAGAGGAGGAGTCTGACCACCTGTCACTGCTGACTCCCTGGTCTCTGCTGTGAGGAGTTAAGGTGATCTGATGGGATTAAAGTAATTAGTGCTGACATAGAACCTGTGGTCATTATGCTGTAAAAAAAACCCATGTCTGAGGCCTAAAAACCAACAGATTTAACTCATCTGTTAATTCTTCTGATAAAAATAATATATGTGACGTATCATCAAAAAACACTCACAACAGGGGGTGGGGGTGGGGGGTGAACACTGTTGTATTTGATGGGTGTTGGGTTTGGTAAAAGTAAAGCTCTTGGATCATTCTTCACCCAGGAGGTTCTTCTCTGCTCTTGGTTGCCCCCTAGTGGTCAGGTCATTGCTATCCCCCTCCCCCCAGAGGGGAGGAAAAGGGGTATTGTTACCCCACCCCCCAAAAAGTAAGAGGGGTATTGTGTTTTTAAGCAAGTCTTCACAGAAACTGGACAAATTTCCATGAAATTTTAAGGTGTGAGGTGGTCCAGAATAGATCCCATTAAATTTTGGTGAATGTAGGTCAAAGGTCACAATCACACTTTTTTTTTTTTTTTTTTTTGCAATGATAGGAGATAGGGCAAATCAGGTAAAATGTGTGTTTAGGCAGGATTTGTTGTAGTGGGCACCACTTGTTATTTGTCAGCAACTTTTATTTCCATGAAAGGTACAAAGTGGTCCAGAATAGATCCCATTAAATATTGTTGTAATGTAGGTCAAAGGTCAAGGTCACAGTCAGCAAAAATGCATTTAGAAGAAGAATCTTTGTCAGTTTCATACTTGTTAACATGAACTACACATTGAAATGTACATTGCATCAAAATATCATCTAGACCTTTGACCTCAAAGGGTTAAACCCATAGTCTCATGCTTTGAGAGGGAGGTGTCCATTAAGTAGTGATGGGACATTTGAAGCCGAGGCTTCGAGGCGTGCACCGAGTAGAAAGGGGCGTGTCAGACGAGGCCCCGCTTCGACGCTTGTGTCAACTTGCTGAAAACCACGTGACCGATGACAAACGAGGCCTCGTTTGTCATCGGTCACGTGATTGGTTCATTTTACGTGTCACTTTTCAAAATAAAAGCGGGAAGAACCGTGGCGCTTCGTGGGTTGTAGTAGGTTGGAGTGTGGTCGGAGTGTGGTCAGTGGATTGTTAGTAGCAGAGCTTGTGGCAGTAGTAGTAGTTGTTGTAGTAGTTGTAGGAGTAGTAGGCGTAGTCGTGGTAATAGTAGTAGTAGTAGTTGTAGTAGTAGTTGTAGTAGTAGTTGTAGGAGTAGTCGTGGTAATAGTAGTAGTAGTAGTTGTAGGAGTAGTCGTGGTAGTAGTAGTAGTAGTAGTTGTAGTAGTAGTTGTAGGAGTAGTAGGCGTAGTCGTGGTAATAGTAGTAGTAGTAGTTGTAGTAGTAGTTGTAGGAGTAGTCGTGGTAATAGTAGTAGTAGTAGTTGTAGGAGTAGTCGTGGTAGTAGTAGTAGTAGTAGTTGTAGTAGTAGTTGTAGGAGTAGTAGGAGTAGTCGTGGTAGTGGTAGTAATACAAGAAGTGGCATTACTGAAAATGGAGCCATCAAGAAAGAGGAAAACTTCTCCTGTCTGGGAATACTTTGAAATGGCTGCTCACAACAAGGTTTGTATAATGTTTGTGTACATTGTTATTTAATTGTATGTGTATCATCAGATGACTGTGTTAATTATATTGCACATTTATGTTTGTTAGGTGAGGTGTTTGCTGTGTGACAGAGAGCTTGTGTACAACAACAATACCTCATCAATGCTCAGGCATTATCGAGCAATACATGAGAATGCACAGTCTGCAAACACACCAGACACCAGCCAAGGTATTATCTGTTTTTCATTATTCAAATCATAGTGTGTGTACCATATATTATTGTATCATATTAATTGTTTGCACTTTATAGTTATTATTATCATCACAGGTTCCAGAAAGCAAATGCTGGATGAGGCTGTGGTCAACCTGGTCATAAAAGACTCGCAGCCATTTTCAGTAGTGGAAGATGTGGGGTTTAGGGAGCTCATCCATTTGTTGGATCCCAACTATGTTCTCCCTACTAGAAAGGTGTGTATGGGTTTAATAACAAGTCAATGTATTCATAATAAGTATCTTCACTAACTGAAATGAATAAACCCCAGGCATTGAAGAAGATGGTGGGTGAGAGATACATCAAAGCCAAGGAAAAGGCCACAGAAGATATTCAGAATGTGTCTGCTGTTAGCTTGACAGCAGATATGTGGACATCAATGAATATGGAGGCCTACCTGGCCATCACCTGCCACTTCATTGATGAGAATGACAAACTGGGCACTGTGTTGCTTGGAGTGGAGCATTTCCCTTCAAGTCACACAGCTGAGAATTTAGCACAAGTGGTGCATACCCACATGGAAGAGTGGGGGATTACCCATAAAGTGAAATGCCTTGTTACGGACGCTGCATCAAATATGATTGCATGTGCTAAAACTTTGCAAATCAGACATTCTATCTGCATTGCTCATGCACTGAATTTGCTAGTCCGCAAATCATTTGATCAGATCCCCGCCCTCTGTGAAATTCGTACTAAAGCCAAAAAAATTGTCACATATTTCCGCACAAGCACCACAGGTAAGGAGAAACTGGATGGGCTTCAGTTACAGATGGGAGGACAACCACAAAAACTAGTGATTGAAGTGGACACACGCTGGAACAGCACATACCTCATGTTGGAACGTCTGTTTAAACTGAGAGAGCCAGTGGCAGCAGCCCTGGCAACACTGAGAACGGACATAACCCCACTGACTTCTCAGGAACATCTGACAATAGAGGAGTGTTTGCCATTATTGTCCCCATTTAACCAGGCAACAGTGGAGCTCTCAGAAGAGAGAAGGGTATCTATTTCAAAAGTTATACCCTTGATGAAGATGCTGTATCATACAGTGCTTGCTAAGTCTGAGCATCTTAGTAATGATGTGGCAAGGCTGCTTTCTGATAACCTTTTAAGGCGTATCAGAGAAAATGTGGCAGGCAGTGAGTCTTTAAGTGTAATGACAATGGCCACTATGCTGGACCCAAGGTTCAAAACCCTTGGATTCCTCAGCCAAAATAAGGCACAAGAGGCAGTACGGCGGCTGAAGGCTGAATGTTCTGTTGTTATCGGAAACAGTGAAGCTGTTCAACTGCCAGGTCCATCAGAGGCAGCTGAAGGTACCAGCAGCTCTGGTTGGTTTTCATTCTGTGCAAATTGCTATTGCTGTTGACATATTACTACTGCTGTTTGTTGCCCATAAGTGTTCTATATGATTATTTCTAACCAGTGATTTAACTATTTTTAGGTGAACTGTGGTCTCTGCTGGATGCCACAGTGGATCAGAAACGACGAAGCTCAAATGCCACAGCAGATGCCATTGTAGAAGTGGAGCGGTACCTGGCTGAAAATAACTTGAGAAGAAATGAAGATCCACTGGAGTATTGGCATACACAAAAACATGTGTATCCTCATTTACACCACCTGGCACTAAGGTTCCTGTGTTCACCAGCATCATCGGTGCCTTGTGAGAGGGTGTTCTCTAAGGCTGGAGAGGTTATCAGCAAAAGAAGGAACCGCCTCAAACCAGAAACTGTGAAAAAAGTCCTGTTTTTAAATAAAAATGATTAAACCCCCCCCCCCCAGAAAAACACATACTACACACTGTGTCCCTACACAAGCATTGCACTCCTAACACACAGTAACACCAAGTACTTTGAATGAATAATGGGTCCATGACAAAGAAAAGCACAACTAACAATGATAATCACACTGATAGCAGGGTCACTTTGGGTGCAATTCATTAATAGGAATAAAATGGGCTGAAGACATAGCAGTATTACAAAGTATATAAACTAGACTTTGTTGTTATTGTATGTGGGTTCAACAAATATCTTTATTATGAAAACATTGTATATACAGCTATAGCTTGTTAGTTTTTCACTCCATTTGAATAACTTCGCTGTCACAGTTTAACTCTACCAGCAGATGTCACTAGTGAGCACTGAATGAAGCTTCGAGTAATGAACCTTTGAGCAACACAATGGGTTGGAAAGCCTCATTGCTTCAGGAAGCTTCATTTGGCCATCACTACCATTAAGAGGAGTGGAGCCTGTTGTGCCTGGCACCACTTGTTTTTTTTGTAATTTGTGCCAAAATAGAGATCTGTTACGAGTCCACGGGAAGAAATGAAGGAACAAAGAACTTGTAATGTTGGCTATGTAGCAATTTATTAACAAAGGGACAAAATAGTAACTAAATATGGCTCCCAGCCTGCACTAACAAATTCAACAGGTCTCCAAAAGTCACTGAGGAAAAATAAAGAACAACCGTCACTAGATAAATAAAGGAGAAAAAACACAGGAGTAATAGTGTCACACACAACAGATAAACAGACCACCGTCTTTAGACACAATCACAGAAGTAACGGCACTAAGCTTTACACAAACATCACTGAGTACAGGTGATGCAGAACTGCACCACAACCACAGTCTGCCACAAATGATGACATGGGAGGATTTTATCTGAAAGGCAGGTGATCACTGGATGGGCTGCAGCTAGTAATGGGCCAATTGGTTGGCGTGGGCGGAGTGCATCCCAAAGAACCCCCGATGACGGTTGCTTCTCCACTGGTCACGCAGGTGATCGCTGGCCGGGAACCATAACAAAACATATACGCGCGCGCACACACGCACACACGCACACACACACACACACACACACACACACACACACACACATCCTAACAGTCCATAACAGGAGCTATGGAAAGAGAAAAGGAGCACACATTATTCTGAATGTGGATCAGAGTTATTATGGATTGTGGACTGGTAAATGGACTGAACTTATATAGCATATTTTATTCACGTGTGGGTGCCCACAGCACTTGACAATTCCTCACATTCACCCACACACACACACACACATACGTTTACATACACTTAGAGAAATTTGAATTATTGCATCAGCCAGACTAATATCTACATTTTAAAAGCCATGTAAACACCTGCAATTGAATCGAACTAAAGTTTTAGAAGTGGGACTAACCAAGTCAGGTAATGCCATTCTAATAGACAAGTTCACGACCCGTTTCCGCTTTACTTCCTGATTATGTTGTTCACTTCCTGTCTGGCAGCCTCCGGTTCACTTTACATGTTAACACCGAGTGATAAGTCAGAAAAATTATGGACAACGACAAGCGGAAAAGTGGTTCGGGAACTACGTGTGCTATCATTGGATGTAGAAGCTCAAGAAAACAGCTAATTGAGTGGTTAGAGAGTGTTTTAACCACAAAGAGACAATGTCCATGTCCTCATTTTTTCGCAACGGACCCTGAATCACGCACCTGGATGAAAGCATTAAATCTAAAGAATCCACCACACAATGTCTTCATGTGTTCCCATCACTTTGTGGACAAAATACCAACTGAGGATAACCTGTTTCCAGAGTTGTTTTTGGGATACACTGGCCTTACACAGCCGAAGAGGCTACGACTCACCCAGCTGACTACTAACTATTTCCCCAAAGTGACTTAAACTTCAATCTAATGGTAAGTTCAGCAACTGTAGCTATGAAATGAAAGCTTTAGTTATGAAACTGTCAATACTGTTAATTGTGAAGTTGTCATACACTAACGTTGCCACCGGTGTTTTGCTAACACAGCTGATTAGCATCTAAGCTAATGTTCATAGACAAACTTACACATACAGCTCGTATGTGTTTGTTTGATTGACAGGTCACCTACAGTGCTCCGTGATCCCATATAAAAAAAAACAAACTGACGTCCGGTATTGAGCTGAACTTAAGCGAGACGAAATTCTTATTTTGCCATTGATTATTACATAAAAAAATATCAGAGGTCTGTAAATCTGATAGGATTCACCATAGTGTCCTGTATTTACCCTCGCGGAGTTGGCAGCTCTATCTGTGTGTGTATGAGAGAGTACAATGTATTATTATACATTAGTACTTAAATGCAGATACTGATACTCCCCAGATGCTGTCAGATTGTCCATAGCTTTACTGTCTATTGCAATGGAGTCCATGAAATACACACAAATCTTGCTGTAAGTTACGTTGGTCCAAGTCATCATATTATCCTCCAGGTTTGAACCACATTCAGGTGGGAGATAATAACTCCATCTACAGACAAAGTACTAAAACTATGTTCCCAGGACATTATAGCTCACAAAACACTAGCAATCGAAGTGTGTTCGTATCTTCCGGACAGAAGTAGCTTACATATCTGGATAGTAATGGCGGCGCCCAGGGTTTGTGGCGTGAACGTGTCTATTGAGCTTCTCCGTGTACGTAAACGCCACACAACCTCAGACTGGCCTGGACACGCCCCCTTCAGGAAGTGACCAGAGACAGCATGACAACCAGATGGAAGGCGTCTCCTTCTTGACCTGCAGGTCTGGTTTATATAGTGGCTGCAGCGGAAGCCAATCAAACCTGGAAAAAACTATATGCAGGATCTACACAAAAAGATAACTGTCAATAATTGTCCAATTAAATAAGGACTCATAAAAATGATGCTGGGACATAACACATTGAAATGGTTAAATTTCACACTTTTGACAGATAACAGCACTGTTGAACACTCCTATAAAATACTATTTTCCAATTGTGTTTATACGTTTAATAGTCTCCTGTAAATGTATTTAAACGCACGTTAATTCAAGTATTAAATGGGTTTTGGGCGGAAATCGCTCAACCGAATCTGCCAACACTGGTCCGGACCTTAGTCCTGCCCCCCGTCCATTCCAGTCTGGCATCGACCCAACATATTCATTACACATAATAAATCCATTTAACAGTACGTATGACATATACTGAACTACTGCATCACTGTCATCCATATGTTCTCTGTGTACTGTTGTCTTCCTTTTGTTACGTCTGCTTCACTGATTGTTCTTCTATGGCGTCATTGAAACAATTACACTGGGAAAGAACATGTAGCACCCTCTAGTGTCTGGGAGTGGAACAATAATTTTTTTTTTCTTCTCATGATTTATTTCGAACATGTGCAAAGTGCAACAATAATCAATACAGCAATAATAATAATAACAATGACATGTCCGAAAAGGAGTAGGATGAAGCATAAGCTTATTTAATCCTACCCCTTCTTCACTTCCCCAAGATTTCTCAGAAACACCAGTTAAATCCATAGTTCGATTTCTGCCAATCAGAGGTGGGTCATCTCATGTATTTGTTCCAATCCGTCATTGAACTAGTCTATTTTATGATCCACGTAGATGGATTAATTAGTGGAATCTAATTAATCTCTGCAAAAACCGAGCTGACATGAACCCGTTTCTTTTGTCATCGTTTTTTATTTGTTCTCATGTCTTTTTAACTTGTTTTTTTTTCATTGTTGTGTACATCCCTTTGATTTCCCAGTGGATCTTTTTAAATATACTCTATAAATAAAGTTGATTGATTGAATCACCTGCGTTAAGTGAACGGGTAGAACCAACACATCACATGGCAGGACTTTTACTGCTGCCAAAAACTCAAATTATATGTGCATATAAACGCACAGACAGACAAAGTGTTTGAAAATAAGATCACTTTGATTCTGGGAAATAAAATACTGAACCATAAAAAAATCTGATATCTGCTTTACTTCATGACAGATCCGTTTTGTTTAAACTGGTTCTGTGGATGAAGTTACAGCTTTTGTCCAACAGAGGGAGACAAAGTCCAGTTTCATCAGGTCCACAGACGTTTGAGGATCTGAAACTGAAGGGTAGAATAACATTTTACTACATGTGGCTGTTTTATTTTCATGAATGGGAATCTGTCTTTGACACCTCATATTTTAATGACTGTTTCTATGGTGTCCTGTTGAGTCATTTTCTTTGTTGAGTCATTTTCTGACGGCTTTATCTGCTCTTATTTTAATGGACTATCACTGGTGTCAGACTGTAAATCTGCTTCCTCAGAGCTTGTAATAGATCATGACAGAATCATGAAACACTGGATGTGATGTTAACCTGTCCATTGTGCCAATAGATGATATGCTTCACATGAGGTATACCTTGATGTTCAGAGTAGAATAGAAATTACACCTAATATGGTTTAAATTGGGACACATCATCAGTAGTGTGCCTTTGAATCATAGGGTGTTTCGGCCTTTTAAACACTAGACACCCTCCTCAAAGGTGACCGTACAGGGTGATCAAGCCTGAGCTTATTACCAACTTTTTTTTTTTTGTCGAGGGGGGGGGGGGGGTTCACATCCCTGCATGCCACCTCAGCCGGATAGATTTTGGCATTCCATAGAAAAACACTAAAACTGAAGCACAATCAAATGTTTAGATAAATACGAGACTGTTGAATTTCACATCTGAGACTGATTCAAAGGAAGAAAATATTCAATATGATGATATTTTTGACATTTCAGTTCACTCATCCCCCACATGGATGCGGTACACTAAATTTATCCATAATTTATTCTTGTTTTTTTTTTGTCTTGTTCAATTGATTTTGTCTTTAAATATGTGTCTATGTTTAATGAGTTCACCTCATCATAGTTACAAATTAAATAAAGTTGTAATTTATTTATAGTATTATTTATCTTTTTTTGTTAATATCACATGGTGTGACTATTCAGCTGCTACTTCAAGAAAAAAAAAACTACCTTTAAACCACTCTAAATGTACTTTCTTGTATTCTTGTTTCTTTGCTTCCTCAAAAATGCAAAGTACTTACAATAAAATGAAGAGGATTTATTTAATTAGATCAATTTTATTTAATATCATGTGCCACGACCAAAAACAGCAGTCAGTGAATGAAGGGTAGTTTCTGTGTGTGGAGTATGAATCACTGACTCAGTATCTTTAAGTGCATGGTATGTTTTTAATGAATTTTAGTAGATTTGCGTAATTTACAGATTTCAGGGATGAAAAATTGCATCACATCAAGTGCAGTTCATCTACTAAACACTATCTTATTGAGAAGAAGCTTCAAGAGGGTTAATTAAATCATGAAGTTAATGAGTGACGATAAATCACAGTGGAAACATATGGTATATTTTAATGTAAATGAAAAGGTATGACAATAATTTCACAAAATTTTAAGTAAATTAATGTAAAAGTGGTTCACTATAATTTAATAAATACAGTTGTACATGAGTGACCAATATGTCTATCATACAGTATATGTCTTAGTGAAACCAAACAGTATCACCTGCAGTTTGGAAAATTCTATTAATTCCTTAACTTTTTGATCTGTTTAACATTACATCCACTTTGTGACACAATCACTTGATTCAACCAATAATAGTATGACTTGTATAAAATTGTTCTAATATTATTATCTATTTTTGTAGCAGTAGTATGACCCATTATGGCGGTATTTAATGTCAATATATCAGTGTCATGTGATGTTCAGGGGAAAACTGAGAGATTTGATCCTTTTTAAAAAACCAAAATAAGAGGAATTATTTTGTCAATTAACAAAATACTGAGGGTTTTCAAGTCGCTTAAGGAAATTAAATCACTGCAGCTAAATCCTGGTCTTAATATGAATACATGAGTAAATGCATGAAAAATATCAATACATTTTCTTATTTTATTTTCATGGGTTTCAAGTAGCCTAGTAAACTAGTGTGAAATTTTTTTTTATATATATATATATATATATATAAATATATATATATATATATATATATATATATATATATATATATATATATAATTTTTTTTTTTTTGCCTGAATCGTTGCTCTAGCCATACTCCAAAGAATTGATTGTAGATTGTAGGCCGGGCTTAGCACAATGACGACAGGGTTGTATGACAGTGTAGATTGCAGAAGAAGTCAGAACTTATAAACAGTCTATGGTCGGATCAGCAGCATGTAAACAGACCCGGTTGGATATTTTTCCTCCACTGTTACCGGTGTGTTAATGTTAATTAGCCTAGCCTATAGGAGGTTAAAACAACCAGATAGATGCTAGTTTAGACTTGTTTTCGTTGCACTGGATATGTCACATTGTTCGTTGCTGTGATTGGTCATAGCGTTGACCTATTACGTGCAGAGCAGTTTGAAAGACAGCCGTTGATCCCACCCGTACGCTTAAGCTCAGTCTATAGATCGCATCCAGACTATGAATTCATAGCGTAGCCGGGCTTGCCAGGCTAGGTTTCATGAAGATGGTTGTTACAGACTGTGAAGTGGTGAAATAACTTTAAAAGTCACAGCCTTGTTTTTGGAAGTGCACATTTGGTGGCTGTGATTACACTGGTCTACTAGTAAAATGCTTCTGGAATAAAACTAATGAAATGTCCCCACGTTTGTGTTACTGATAACAGACAAGGTATGTAATGGTCATAAGTCACTGACAAACTCTCACTGGAACAGAAAAAACATCAGGTTTATATAGAGGGAGACACAGGTGAAACACATGAGGGAAAAATTAATGGGGAGGAGTCAGACCAGTGACAGGAAGTAAAGCAGAACAGAGTGAACGTGAACCAACATGACAAAATAAAAGCCCCAAACACTAACAATAACAGAAAAATAGGAAGACACAAAAACATGACACCAGAGACTGGATTCATGATATTTACAAAAACATTATAGACCAGTATTAACATTGTTTTCTTTCATTTCCATCCTATATTGTCTGTGGAAATTTGTGGGAATTAGGCGTGGCAACATTTCTAAAAAATCTTGGCCGATCACTGAGAAAAGAAAACTCTTGCTTTATTGGCTCACACACACACACACACACACACACACACACACACACACACACACAAAGCCATTTATGCACCACGGTGCTTTTTAAACACGAGTCACACTGTGAAGTTGATCAATGTTATGTTAAAAGCTGATTATAAAGCGTCACACACAGAGAAAACATTAGACTTTACAGGAAATTATGTTGCTAAATATCATGGGAAAAAAAACTTTCGTGGTGTCCACCAGTCATGTCATTGTCAGTAGGTCTGTCAGATGGATAACACAACTCATCCACCGCGATGTCAGGTTGCCATGGTTACAACTTGTTGTCCCAGTCTCTAGCTACTAGCTCTATAAGTTCTCTTACCTCATGTCAGGTTTGTGTTTTGTTTAAACGTTCTAAACTGGAGCAAAATTATATTAATACATTCCCTCTTGTATTCTACTACTAATGCTCACATTCATCATTTTTAAAGATATGCTGTGGAGAGATCACAGAGTTTCCTTTTTTATAACCTACACTACAATGCTAAAGAGTTTGTGTCGTGGAATGACTGATGAAGGCTGGAAAATTATGACCAGACAACTTTGATGTGGTCAACCATCGGTCAAACGGTCATCAGTTAACATCTCTAGTGAGAATACACATACAACTGAGAAAAAGAAATAATTGAATTTTAATTGTACACATTGTATTGTAGTATAAAAAAGAAAATCTAATGAATAAATATTTTTTTTAAATTCAGCAGATGTAACTTCATATTAAAGCTGGTGTTGTTTGTTAAAGTTACCCTGTGAATGTCTTAACCACTGAACAGATTGGTGATGTGATCTCAGTTCCCTGTGGTGCATTCAGGGACTTGGGGTGTCACACGTCTGGTCACAAGTTGAGCCCAAATTCATCCAGTTCATTTGCTGAGAAGCTGCAGGCAGGGAGAGTTTGGAGGAGTTTATTTATATGTAGCTGAAGGAAATCTGGTTTAAAAAAAGCTAATTAAATAACCTGTCAGTTTTCAGTTATTACTAAAACTGCATTTATTTAATTCATTTATTTATTATTATTAATATCCCTAGTTTTTAGAATTGATGAATCATTCCTTTTTCTTCTAATTGTTATATGTCATTTTTCAGTTTGGTTGTGGGAAAAGTGAAAAAAACACAAAGGTCTAAGCTTGGGAATGTCATTTATTTCATGTGTGTATTGGGTTCAGAGGCCCAACAGCATTAATGCCATTTCATATAATTTGATGACCTGTGACCTCAGGCACAAGAGTCACTATTACACATTGTTATACAAGGACACACGATTCAATTCATGTCATTTAATGACACTTTTTTTCCCCCTTAAAACTTCATCAAATGAAATAAGTGACGAGCTGCTGCACATGAACATCATAGGGTAATAGCTGTACAATCAGAAAGGTCATAGGTCAACAGAAGACAACAGCATCCACATTAGAAATGAGACAACTGACCCTGATCTGAGCCCGGATGCGTCCAGACTGGTCACAGTCAAGTCACCAGATCAGATGTGAAGACAAACCCAATCCAGTCCAATCCAATCCATTTTTATTTATAAAGCACAAATTTAAACAATCACAAAGGTTTCCAAAGTATTGTACAATAAACTAATAAAATATTAGATAAAATATTAGATAAATATATAATAAAAATTCAGAGAATGCCTAATCTCACCCCTATTTTGTGCCAATCTCAAATTTCTATGACAACCATTCTTAAATTAGAGCCAATAATGGGATATTGACCTTTCTGCTAAATGCCACCTTGACCTTTGACCTTTTGCAATATTGATAATTTTGTTATATATATATATATATATATATATATATATATATATATATATATATATATATATATATATATATATATATATATATATATATATATATATATATATATATATATATATATATATATATATATATGGGCTGACCCGAAGTGGGGGGGGGGGGTACCTGCAGTCACCTACAGTTGCAGGTCATCAAAAAATCTTTGCTGTTTGAGATAAACATTACAATAACCTGGTAAATCTTTGTTATTTAAATATTAGGTAAAAATTTGTATTATTAATACATACACTGACTGAATTTCCATGAATGTGACGTATAACATCGGAAGTTTCCTACAGTATGGAGGGGGCAAAAGATTTTTTAAAGATGATGAGCAGGCCGGCTGCCAGTGTTTTTTTTTTTTCGTGGAAACCGGGTTCAAACAGGTTGTCCACCCCTGGTTTAGATGCTGCGTTAGCGTTGATAATTTTTGAATGATGAAGCAGGTCAAAGATATTTTCTCACCATATTAACTTCCAAGCAATGACATTGAATTTTAACAGGTCATGTGATGTTCATAAAAACCATTGACTACTTTTTAAAAATGCGGATTGAGAAGTTGGTCAGGTCTGTCATTTTCAAATATATTCTTGCGGTCTGAGTTGTGGGCTAGTTAAAAAAAACTGGTAGGTTGTGGGTCATTTATACATCAACCCACACATCACTGACTGGTGAATGTAGGTCAAAAGTCACAGTCACCAAAAATGTGTTTTCACAATGATAAGAGATAGAACAAATCAGGTCAAATGTGTGTGTGTCTGTGAGGGGGGTGAGGTTTGTTGTACTGGGCACCCCATGTTTGTTTTAGTGCTGTTATTCCCAGTTTGTTGTTTGGTCCTGTCTTTTATATACTTGTTTATCAAAACCTAATTAAAACATTGTTATTTATCAGTTTGGGAATTTTTTGGAATATTTGTTGATATAAAAAAAATCACACACAGACCCTTACCCCCCCCCCCCCACACACACACACACACACACACACACACACTCACCTCCAGCTTAGTGTTATCACATATAAAGCTCTGTGGTCTGGACAGAGTAGAATGCGTCACGCTCTGCAGAGACACAAACCTCAGCGTCGCTCAGAAACAATAAAAACTTCAGTTCATCAGCTGAGAATCTGAAATATTTCGGACTTTACACACTGACTCTGTTTGGACACAGTTGGTCGTACAAACCCACAGACAGGTAAAGACATTCAGCTGGAGGAACACAGCCAGTCCTAAAACAGATAAACGTCACAAACATCCAGGAACGACAAAAATGTGGAGTCAATGACATGTTAATGGAGCAGGTCACATTTTCCACATTGTGTCTGAGGTGAAGGAGAGAAAGCAGCAGAAGGAGGCAGGATATATTTAACTGAGTGGATGTGTGTGGTTTGAGGCTCAGCAGCACAATAAGGCCATTATTTAACCCAGAATTAAGGTTCTCCATAACTCGGACCTGATTTCACAGCAGTTATAATACTACGAAATAATGTTTTAGTCTGAAATCACTGACTCAGATTAAGACCTCAACCAACCAGAGTCTGACATGACATGCCTTATTACATCTTATTTTTTAAATCCCTATTTTATTCTATTTTAGCTTGTTGAATGCAATTTGTTATTTTTTCTATAACATTGGTCTACAAGTAAAATGCTTCTGGAATAAAAGGAATGACATTTTACCATCATCGGAGCACAGCAGGACAAAACTGAGCAGATGGCTGAGGTGCAAATGCTCAATAAAGTGACCACTTCACTCTCTTGGGGTGTTTTGACAGAACAGCTTCAGCCATAGACTGATCCCCCCAAAATGTAAGACTGAACGTTACCAGACGTCTTTTCTGCCAGCAGCAAGTAGACACTTCAATGTGCAATAATGTTTAATGTTTATGTGCAATAGTGATCTCTTTTTGTGTGTGTGTGTGTATATATATATATATATATATATATATATATATATATATATATATATATAGCAGATACCAGGAACAACATCAGAGATCTCTGTACAAAGGAGTGCATTGCTAGGAACAGCTAAGATCCTGCGCAGAACCCTCAGGCTCCCAGGCCTCTGGTAGAGGACCCGAGCCTGAAGGAGACACCGCCCACGTGGGGCGAGAGGAACATTTTTTTTTTTTATTTTTTTTTTATATACACTCACACACATGTATGTAACATTTACACACACGTGTATATGACTGCATCTATGAAAGCATGTGTTGTGTTTTTAATGCCATGGTTCATGTCCTCCATCTGCAAATATTCCAACAAAACAACTTGTATTTGGCAAAAAAAAATCCACAAAACAAATAAATGTAAGGAGTATAAAGTACAGATATTTATGCACAAATGTAGAGTGCAAAAGTTAAAAGTTGGAAGTAAAATAAATACTCAAGTAAAGTACAGATACCAAAAAAATATATACTCAAGTACTAGTATAAAGTCCTTCTAATGAGTTACTTCCCTGCTTTGGTAAAGACACACAAAGATATCAAATAAAAACAGTACATTACGGATTCGAGATTTTAGTTGTGCATATCAGTAGTGGGCCAAGAAATGGACTTTTACAGTTTAGATTTTAATATTTTTAGTCTTTCCTTGTATCATTGCTACAGGTCAGTGTGTTTCAGTGTGATTTTTGGTTCTGTCTTCATAAAGTCTACACTCAGATTGTTGAATGGTCACCTTTAGACATCTGAGCTGTAACCACCAGCCGTACTCTGGTCATTAATCTAAGCAGCGTCCTCATGGAGCCCCTTAAACACAACATTTTATTGTCTTTTCAAAGTAGAATCAAAGGGTCTTCACAGACATTTTTGTTCGTCAGACACTAACCTGGAGGTTGTTTAATAGTGGTTCAGGTCTGCTAATTAAGAATGACTTGATTTGTTGGGTTTGATATTGATTGAGTTTTATATGTGTCAGCTGTGTCAAACTTATTTCAGTCCAGGTTCCACTTTCAGTCTAATTCAATTTAAACTGGCTCAGACCAGTAAAATACGATCAGAGTAACCTACAGTAATGGAAAAAAATTCTCAGATGACATTAGACGGCAAATTTCAATAAATCAATCACAATCTCAAATACTATAGTGAAATATTTATGAACTAGTGGCACCAGGAACAACAACCCCACCCCTTTGAAACATTTACCCTTACTTTCCATATCTCTGTCATATCCAGGAAATTCTAATGTATTATTTAATGTTTTGTTTCGATGTTTGTCTCACTCCCCATTTATTTTGATAGATTTCCTGTTGTGTTGTGTCCTGTGTCTAGTCTAACCTTTACTCTTGTTTTCCCATGTGTGTGCTGACTGTTTCTTGTCCTGATGTGTGTCACCTGTGTCATGTTGTATCCCTGCCCTTGTGTGTGTGTGTGTGTGTGTGTGTGTGTGTGTAGTATTTCCGTTCGTCCTGAGAACTAAGCCAGTCATAAGGTGTGTTTCCACTATCGAAACTTCCAAGTCATTTTACAGGAACTTCACGGTATGCACGTGTTTCCATTGACCGGGCCGTTCCAACAGGGCCATCTTCTGGAACTTTTATAGGAACCAACAGAGTTCCTGCTCGAGGATAGGTACTCAAGAGTGACCCGGTAGAGTCGCTGGGCAGAAGTTGCGCAGATTGGTTGTAGCAAATGACATCATTCCATTGCGACAAACAACTCAAGAGTAGTTGCTGGAGGAAGTTTACCACACGACGAAGCAGAGGAAGATAGAATGGACCAGAACATTGTCCATGTCTAGTCTAGTTGTGATTTCCTCCTCTGCTGCCACTTTGTTTTGGCGCTTTTTTATTAGTGACGTTACGATAGCAACTGACACGATATGATGACATAGTCGCAAGGTTCTTACAGGGCTATTGTGTATGGAGACACAACGCCTGAGAGGACCAGGCTAACTCATGGGCTGGTCAAAGTACATTCCCCAAAAAAGTCCCAGAAGTTCCGACAGTGGAAACACGTCTATAGTCTTGTTCAGAAGAATTTTTGTATTTTGTCTTCTGTTTTTCCTTTGATACTTTGTCTCTTTACAGTTTTTGCCTCCAAATGAGTGTATTTAATTTAGTACTTTGTAATATAATGGTTTTCCCTCTTCAAGAGTGATTCTTAGTTGATACTTTTAATATTTGTTAAAACCCTCTGTATGAGCATTTTATGTTGTACTTTGTTATTAAACGTAGGTTTATTTTTGAACGTCAAGTTTTCGAGTGGTGCTTTTGGGTTCAGTCCTGACAATCTAAATGGTAAATGGACTGTACTTATATAGCACATTTTATTCACCACTTGGTGCCCAAAGCACTTTACAATTCCCCACATTCACCCATTCACACACTCATACACCAGTAGACGGCCCACGTATAACAGGTGCCAGTGGTCATCTGCGTTGTCGACAACCCACCGACCCATTTTGAAAACACAGGAGTCTAATGCAAACGCGAGTCAGAGGGTCTCCCAGAAACCCCACGGTGGCCGGTGGGGCTTGTGAGATCTTGTCACATGAGATCTCGTTGCACCTTTTTCAGAAAATTTCATGGAAATTGGTCCAGTAGTTTTTGTGGAAACCTGCTGAAAGACAGACTAAGAAACAGACAAACCAAACCAAAAACAATACCTGTCTCCTGTGGGGCAGCTGTGGCTCAGTTGGTAGAGTGGGTCGCCCAATGACCGAGAGGTTAGCGGTTCTGGCTGTCAAAGTGTCCTTGGGCAAGACACTGAAGGACTTACAAACCTGCTAGTGTGAATGGGTGAATGTGAAGTGCTTTGAGGACCACGAAGGTGGGAACGAACTATGTAAGTGCAGACCACTTACATAGTGAAGTAAAAAATCTTTTTTGTGTGTTCCTCTGTTCCTGGTTAGAATGAAAAAAATAATCCACTGAAACATCTAGTTTTAACCTTGACAGAACAGAGCACGTGCAGAAGTGAGCATGACATTGACTTAAGAGTGATTCTCAATGTAATATATTACAGATGCATTTGGGTTATCCAAAAACCTTTTCCCACCACCGTATAACTAATGTCAACTTCAAACATTTCCAAACTGTCCAGTCTCTATCTGGCCCTTCTGGTCCAAATCCTGGTCCATTGAACCCACATGAGGCTGATTAGCAGCAGCTGATCAGAGCAGCAGAACCATGTGAGGTGTGTTACGGATCATGAGACTCAACGTGAAGTTCTAATTAAAACAGAACCGGACGACGAGCTGCTGCTTGTTAAACCGCCTCAACTCAGCTCTGATCGTCCAAAAAGGGTCTGAGACTGAGGGTGGACATCACGGGTCACATCCAAACTGGACAGAGATGGAGAATAAATGTATGGAAATGGAAACAAAGTCACTATTAGGACATCTACTGGTTGGATTACTGAAGTAGTTTGGTTTCATTATCAAACTATTATTACAAAATTAAGTCACAAGGTCAGGAGTTTTCAGGGAAAAACCTGGGTGAAAAAAATGGTTTTAATTCAGCTGTATTTGGGATCCCTAAGTGATGAAGTGAGGAGCTTCTCATTTCTTAAATCACCATTTATTTGCTATAGGGCATAAGTATCGAACAAGACTGAGATTCATGAGAATTAAAGAGGGTGAAGAAGCACGAGACACTACAGAGTCCAGACCTGAAGCACAGCATCAAAATCTCCATCATCAATACAAGATGTTTGATGAAAATATATGCAGCAACTACAGATCAAAACAACCACTGTGACATTTACTGCAGAAGTATTAGATCAGGGGTGTCAAACTAATTTTAGTTGAGTTCCACATTCAGCCCAATATGATCTGAAAAGGACCAGATCAGTAAAATAAAAACAATGAAAACAGTAATTCACCCTACAGGTCAGATTAGACCCCTTACCAGGTCAGGTTTGGCCCCCAGGTCTTATGTTTGACACCTGTGTATTAGATGATGCTATAGTGAATGTGTCCTATAATCAGACCTGTGCTGTCCATATTTTTTTTTTTACTTTATTTTGAATATTTAAACAAAATAAAATACATAATAAAGCAGAAAAAAGTGGTGCCCAGGCGGGTGCAACAAACTCCGCCCCCTTGCGGACATTTTAACTGATTTACCCTGTCTGTTGTCATTGTAAATATTTCTATAAAACATTATGAAATGAACTAAGAGAAAAGAATAAGATTCAAAATGTCCCTATTTTTTCCACCAACTATGAGGCAGGTTAAATTACAGTCTCAAGTCAGAACAACACAGGAAAAAGAATAAAATGTTCTTCACATTAGGAATATTACACAACATTAAAGAGACTGTTTTGTGTGCGTCTACCTACTGCTTACCTACCTCACTTCCTGCTTTTTTTGTAATCGATTCAATAACAACAATAGTTCCCACTCTTCAATTTTTTTTAGTATTATTTCCAGTGAACAGTTCTCATTTTTCTAATTATTTTATCATTATTTCCAGTCAGTGGTAAAACTCAGTAAAAGCTTCTACAAAGTTGAAACTTTTTTACACAAAGGCAAAGAGAAAAATGTACAGTTTTAATTATTTATAGGTTATTATGATAGTATTTTACTGGTCTATTCAATACTAGTCCAGTCCAGTCATCAACACCATCAAGTATTCCATTACACACGTTTAAACTTTTTTTTGACCAGTGGGAAAGTCCCACAAAGGGTTCAATCCAGGTCACTGAAGATATTAACAGTCAAGGATGTTAAAATCATGAGAGGTCAAGTCAACTAAAAAAATAACTAGACCAGAAAAATACTATCATAATAACCTAGAAATAATGAAAACTTTTTTCTCATTTTAGCTTTGTAGAAGCTTTTAACTGAGTTTTACTACTGACTGGAAATAATAATAAAATAATTACAACTATTCACTGGAAATAATAATACAAAAAACATATAAATAATAATAATTTTAAAAATGTCAGTAAAACAGTTGTTGAAAAAAACCCACAAAATTGTTTGTGTATTTTTTATTTTTATTTTTTAAAGGGAGTGGAAGTAATTTGGAGTGGGAGCAGGATGGGTTCGAGAGTCAGTTCTACAGGAGTGGGACACGATATAATGTATTTTTTTAATTCTGGTTTGGGATTGGAATGGGATTTTTTTCTCTGGGACTGGAATGCGACGGGAGTGAAAACCCACTCATGTGTCATGCTTTATTTTGAAGAGGGCCCCCACAGAAGTAGAAACGGCCCTGATGATACACTATTGTAATTCATCCCAGAGGCTGAACAAGATCCAGTTTAGGCTCATGGGCCATATGTTTGACACCCCTGTTGTGGCTCATTTGGAGCCAGAATGAAGATGATGCTCGAAACAGTATCAGGTGGAAAAACCTAAGAGAGGTCAGACTGGGGTTGAAGCCAGTTGCATAAAATCCGACTCATATGTTTAAACAACCCGCTCATAGAACTGCAGCTCTAATTCTTCTGATTCCAAATATTTTGGTTTTGGTTTTCTTCCAGTGTAATAAAATCTTGCTTGCGTTTGGAAGCACAGCTGATTGCATGGATCAGAGTGAATTAACAGTCAAGTGAAATCACGTTACTGCCAGCGGGAGTGTGACGCAAAATCACACACAAAACAAAAACAGTCTGGCAGGAATCCACACATACACCAGAACTGAGATGCCATTGGCTGAAGCTGATGAATGGACGGTTGTTGACCAATCAGCAGCATGTGATCAGTGGATAAGTACAGCAATCAGCGTCAGCCCATAGCACTGTGACAGACACACACCTCTACACACAAACACACACCTGTCTTCGTCGTCTTCGTCTTCGTCCTCGTCGTTCTCATCTTCGTCGTTATCGTCATGCACAGCAAAGAACAGATAAGGTGAGAAAATACAAAGTAATGTCCAGTTGTGTTTGTTTCACATAGAGTAGAATCCACATTTCTACATTATTTCTTCACATAACTTCACTGATTTTAGACAAATATGATCAAAGACTGAAGCGGATCTCATGAAATCAAAAAGACTTAGATGTTTCACAGCTTTTAAGTTCTGCTTTTCTTTTGTCATTTCCACAGAAAACAATGTGTTCTTTGCACTTTGAGCTAAAATATGACAACATGAGATTTAGAAATGATAAATATTTATTATCTTACTCTATGAGGATGTTGATTGAATTTAAAACTGTAATTCTGCTGAAATGTTGAACTGAAAAATGAACAGTTTATGTGGTTAAAAGTGACAAACAGGCTGATAATACGTCATAAAGAGTAAAAAGTCAAAACCAACATGTGTGTTAAAGTGAAAAAAGTGGAATAAAATAGAAACAGAATCTTAGACAGATTTAAGGATGATAAGAATGATTGTTTTTGCAACTTGAAAAATGTTACCTTTAAATGTTTCTCGATTAATATAATTATGTTTAGTACAAAATGCTTTACTCCATGTCATAATATTGTTAAAGAGACAGTTTCAATTAAATGAACATTATTCTTCATCTTGCCCAGTTTCCAAATGAAACATCATAAAGATAGTTTTTATTTGTAGAAAATCGTTCATGTCTAACCTTGAAATTGCTTTAGAAACAGCTGAAAATGAAAAAAGTGTGTCGAAAACAGTGACTTCAAACCAAATGATGTACATACTGTTGTGTTTAAGATGTTTTTTATCTGGACATGATACGTATTCATCGCAAATTTAGTATAAATCAAAGACACAACTTAAACATGACAAAACTTGCATGATATCAAGATAAAAATATGAAAACACTCTGAGATGTAAACATAAAACACATAATATACAAAGGATGAAACTGTAAAAGATAATAGAAAAATGTTTAAAGATGCAACAAAAATGAAACAAAACATTTCAATGTGAAAGATATGAGTGAAAAAATGTCAAGTTATGGTAATCACAGAGAGATGAAAATGTAGAAGATGCGATAAATGTAAAAAAAAAAAAGTGAAAGAATAAAATATACAATGAGATGGACATATAATCAAGGTAACACAATTAAAACATGAAAGACACAAGTAGGTTAAAACATAAAAACTGACCAAAGGTGATGAAATTTAATGTTATCTATTCTACTTTACCTTTCTCCTTTTTTTAACCACCAGTTTGATATTATTTTTAGTTTAATAAATGTTTGCTTTTTAAAACAAATATTTTCTGACATTTTTAATCATTTGACAGAGAAAAATCTGTATAATTTCCAAATATTGGCTTTATTTGTATCGGTTATCAGTTGTAAATAAATAAATAAAATCTGTATCTGCCCCAAAAATTCATATTGGTCGATCTCTAATAGTTTAAAGTTAAATGTACTGCAGTTGAAACTCTGTCTTCATTTGCTGTAATGATCAAAAATATTTATTTGATCATCTGTAGAATTAGTAGTTTCATCAACACAAAAACCAAACTGACATATTCACAATAAAGGGTTACATGAATCCGTGTATCATTCGTTTTTCAAAATAAAACCCAAAATAAGACAACGAAACAACAGGTCGTTCCTCCATTATTTTTTCCAAAACCAAAATAAAAAAAGGATAATGATGCGGTTTTTCAGTTTTCCTTTTTGTGTTTAAATGAATAATGGGGAAAAATGTGTAAAGGCCATTTTCTGTTTCATTCAGGTTTGCCCTGAAGCAAGTTGAGTAAACCGGAAATGACCTTTGACCCGCAGTGGCAAACGTAAACGTACGTCCTACTTCGGGAAACTAAGAGGGTCACTGACGTCACTGACGACGGAGAACATTGTGTCATATCACACCATAATTATGTCCTATGGACATGTTTCTTTCAATTGTTAAGATTCATTTCCGGTTTACTCACTTTGCTTCGTGTCAAAATTGGATAAAACGGGAAACGGCTATCCGCTTTTTCAGTTTGGTTTTGGAAACAAACAATGAAGAAATGACGCGTTGTTTTGTTGTCTTATTTTTTGGCTTTATTTTAAAAAAAAAAAAAACAAAAAAAACAAATGATACACGGAATTGCATGTCCTACATTTCTCGCAGCTTCTTGTGTCTTATATTAAACACTTTCTATTCTTTTATTTCTTCTTCATGTTTATCAGCCATGATGAATACCAGAAGACAGCTGAGTGGCTGATGTCTCAGACCAAACACCGCCCCCAGGTGGCCATCATCTGTGGCTCCGGACTGGGCGTGCTCGCGGACGCACTGAAGTGTCAGGACTCATTTGCATATTCGGATATCCCAGGTTTCCCTCAGAGCACAGGTAGGTTTTAGCTTCTATTTGACGCTCGCTTTTCAGTTGAAATACGTGACTGAGTCCTCAAAACGTAGCATTAATTAATATTTCTTAATTAAAAAAAACATACATTATTTGTCTTTGTGATTTGTTTTGTTCACATCATATAAAACAATAAAAACTCAAGAGCATTTTTTTCAGGTTTTCCTCCAATTGTGTCCAATTACTGTATTTTTAATGTATTTCTTGTTGTTACGTTTTTACATATGTTTTTTCCTGAGTGGATTTTTTAAAATTACATTTTGGTTTTACATGTTTTACTGCAACTTTAAGGTTTTCCTTTCGTATCTTTTCATTTACATTCCATATTTAACATTTTCATGCTTTTACCTTTTGTTTTTCTTATAACTTCAAAGTTCCATCTTTTTCATATTTTGTCTTTTTTAGTATGTCCTTGTCTCGTAGCATCTTATATTTTCCTGCTTTATGTCTTTTACAGTTGTGTCATTTTAAGACTTTTATAAAACTACTATCTGTCTGGTTTCTTGAACATTCACTCCAGAACAAAAACAGCCTCTTATCTGAATAGAAACATAACATTTTTGTGAGATTTATCAGTGTGAACTAATATTAACAAGTTTATTATGTTGTGTGTGTGTGTGTGTGTGTGTGTTGCAGTGCAGGGTCATGCTGGTCGGCTGGTATTTGGAGAGTTAAAGGGGAAGTCATGCGTGTGCATGCAGGGTCGATTTCACATGTATGAAGGACACTCACTCTGTAAGGTAAGGCATTTGGGGGTATCTTCAGGGTCTGATGTGGGAGTCTAGGGTTTAATGTGGGGTTTGGGGGTACTTTTTATAGTCTAACGTGATAGTCTGAGGTATGATGTGGGACCAGCTGGCATCCCTGTGTACTCAGTTTGCTGATGTGGAGTCACATCATCTGAACTGTGATTCATATCCATTCACTTGTGGCATTCAACTCACAAACACAATATGCACAGTGTCTTCACCTTCCAAAAATGTCCACTCCGTCATCCACTGACACAAAATAGAACCAACACTAACACTCGACTGGACACCATTTCCACTACTCTGTGAAAAAAGAACTAACTATACACGTTATTCTTATCTGTTTTAGCTAAGAGGCAAATAAATACTTTTACTGGAAAAAATTATTGTGCTGCTACATGCATGTGAAATTCTGCATATTGTAAGTAAACAGAATTTTACCCTTTTTTTCTTACATATTCATTACAAATTTTAACTTTGACCTAATTCTCCCAGAATGTAATGGCACCTATTCTGGGTCATTGGCAATGTATCAACCCAGCTTAGTATGAATCAAACCAACAGTTCTGCTGCTGAAGTGTTAATAAACAAAACAAACCTAAAGCAATACCCTTTGCCTCGCTTTAGCGATGGGGTATTTGCCACTGACCAAACAGAATGAATTATTCTGTAAAGATGTTTCATAAACATCAATGTCAGTGTGATAAGCTGCACCAGTAATGATAAAATCCTCACTCCACTTTCATAGGAATTATATATCACTTCTTGTGTGATATCGCAATACAACAAATCTTTCAAAATGACAAAAACTGTGTCTTCAAAGCAAAATGGCCGACATCCTGGTCGGTTTACAGTTTCACCTCAAGAGACCCTTAAGAAACAAATATATATTTCTCCATATGTTGACTATCAATATATTAGTGCCTGAAATTGAACAAAAAACATATATGCATATAATATACAGAAAAATATATTGTGTCAATATCTAACAACACACATTCATCTACCTCATGGACAATATACTCTCAGTGCACTTATCCATAAAATGGACAGAAATGTATCTCCTGGTTATGAAACAACCCCCACCCCCCAGCTGCTAAATTTTTTTTTATTTGCACTAATTACTCTGTTTTTGCACTATTCATTCTGTTTTACTCTGTTCCTTAGCTGTTTTTTACTTATTTGTGTGCTCCGGAAGCCAAGCAACGACGTCTCGTTGCCAAAAATCCCACTGTTGTGTGTATTCTTGTGCAATGACAATAAAGGAAGTCTAAGTCTAAGTCTAATATAGTTAAATATGCATAAGGAATTGCCACTTTCCATATATTGAGACATATACGACAATATATGTAGTTACATGTTAATATATATTCGGTAATACAGTTAATATATTGCACACACACACACACACACACATATATATATATATATATATATATATATATATTATACACACATATGTTATGAAGTGTATTACTAAATATATGTAATTGTAAATTTAGTAATACACTTCACAATATATGTGGAAAGAAATTGAGTTTCAATAAAGCTATCTGGAAAAAATATAGGACAGCTTTTGTCTTCAGTTCAATATAGGTTTTATATTTGTCAATATATGATCAAATCATATATTGCAGTATATTGGACAATATATGCAGTACTTTTCCATATATGGGAATATATTTTTGACCATGAATGCATTATATTTTTCTATATATTGCCATATATTTCTGTTTCATAAGGGGACTTTTCTTCATATAATGTGATATACAGTAAGCTTGTACCACATTTGGTTCTCCGTAGTCCAACAGAAAACAGGGGTTGGATTTTTCTAGGATCTATGACCAACCCAAGAACAATAAGCGGTAGTATTTCACCAGTTGTCGTTAGTGTAAATTGAAGTGAGTTTTCACATACTTTAAGTGTCTTAAAAAATTCCATTATGTCAGTAATAATACAGTCTTGTCATCATTTCAGAGCCTCCAGTAGAAACTCGCATTAAAGCAGCAGAGTCACGGTACCACAGTCCAACACACATGACTGTAATCAGCAGCATGAGACTCCATTTGTAACAGGGTGTGTGTGTTGGCTCAGGTCATGCGTGTGTGTTTGGTCACATGCATCTGTTAGAGGCTCAGAGCTACCTTTGTTTCCACATATTAATTCACACGTGCAGAAAGCAGTGTGTCCGCTGGGTGGCTCTGCGTGGTGTTCACAACAACATATAATGGTAATAAAACAGTACAGGATGGATGACTAAAACATGATATTTTGTTTTTTAAATAAGAAAATTAACTGATTTATTTACAAGAACTGAAAATTTCATGGAAATTTGTCCAATAGTTTTTGTGTAAACCTGGTTAAAAACAGACAGACAGACTCAAACACAATAGGAGGAAAAGGGAAATGGTGATAGAATACAAAACTAATGAACAAACTACTGATGAACTGCAGCTACATCCCCATGGTTTCCATGACAACAGACCTTAACAGCACCCCCTTTCTGTATTTCAGACAACCTTCCCTGTACGCGTCTTCAAGCTGCTGGGGGTGGAGACTCTGATCGTCACCAACGCTGCCGGCTCATTGGCTGACGACCTCCAGCCCGGTGACATCATGATCCTCAAAGACCACATCAACTTCCCCGGATTGGTTGGCTTGAACCCGCTGTGTGGACCAAACGATGACAAGTACTGGCCTCACTCAGCTGTGGTTGTCATGGTAACTGTCTGAGCTGCTGTTGGTTTTTAATTAATCAACATGTTTGTTTGCGTACAGGTTTGGGCCTCGTTTTCCTGCTATGTCCGGTTCATATGACAAAGGCCTGCGTCGGCTGGCGATGGAGATTGGTAAGCAGCTGGGCGTGGCCAGTCTGATGCAGGAAGGCGTGTACGCCATGGTGGGCGGGCCCAACTTCGAGACCATTGCTGAGGCAAAACTGTTACACCGACTAGGAGTGGATGCCGTTGGTACGAGTACTACTACTGTACTAATCCTCACTAATACTTTCCACTTGGCTACTCATGTACAAATGCTGGATGTTTGGAGTCAATAATAATAATAATAATAATAATAGACTAGATTTCTATAGCCGTTTTCAAGGCACAGAAAAGCACTTGACATTATTCATTCACTCTCACATTCTCCGTCCGGTGGTGGTAAACTACATTATTAGTCACTGGGTCATGACAATATTACAGTTAATTGGAACCAAAGAACAGATATATAATCTAAGATATATAACTATATGTACTGTTACACTCTAGTCCAGCGGTGTCAAACATGCGGTCCGGGGAACACATCCAGCCCTCTAAAGGGTCTAGTCTGACACTGAAGATATAAATCATTTTAGTTCAGGTTCCATATACAGACCAATTTAATCTTAAGTGGGTAAGATCAGTAAAATACTATCATAATAACATATAAATACTTACGACTACTCACAAATGTTTCTCTTTGTGAATGTAAAGATGTTCATGTCATTCTATTGTGTTTACAATAAAATGATAACTTCACAAAAATACAAGTAACTTGAACAAATATGAACCAGTACAAGATGTATGAAGGGCAAGTTTACCAATATTCTGCCTGTTATTAAATGCTTGATTATGTTTTGTTGATCTACTGTGATCTGAAAATTGTAATTAAATGTGTAAATGATAAACTGAGGTATGATATTATTAAAACTGTACATAGTTTTATGAAGAATTTTCAAGTTTTTCATGTTTTTTACGCAATAAAACATGGAGGAAAGTTTAGAGTTGACATTATTTTTATATTATTATGTTATTATTTCACTGGTTCATCCCTCTACAGATCAAATTTGGTTTAATTTGGCCCCTGAACTGAAATGAGTTTGACACTCCTGCTCTAGTCACTTTTCCATTGGACATATGCACCAAACTTTACAGATATTTACTAAATATGGAAAAAACAGAAGTGCGCAATATTTTTTCCAATAAATCACAAATCACATCCGCTTTTTTTTTTTTTTTCACCTGACTGTAGTTGTGAAAAAATGTCTTTCCATTGCAGTTTTACATAATATACCATTTACACTACCTCTGATAAACCACCTCTTGCCAGCATAAAAACTTTTAATTGAAAAACAAGGGTTTTGTCAAAATTGCCGGGGTTTTTTCTATTAGGTAAATTTTTATTCGCAATTTTATTTGCTCAATTTGAGGGTCAACGGAACAGCAATTAATTATATTACTACTCGTGCTGCAGTTACCTGTCAGTGACCTAAGGTGTGTTTTCAGGTATGAGTACAGTCCCAGAGGTTGTCGTGGCAACGCATTGCGGTCTTAGAGTCTTCGGCCTCTCTCTGATCACCAACAAGGTAAACACACGACCACACTGATCAATACCTGTGATTAGCTCATCAATACATCTTGCTACAAAACTATTTACCTTGCTATTTATTTTCTCTAAAATAAAATTACTACAGTATATGTTTTACCAATCAGTTTTTCTACCTATCAGTGCTACGCTCATGCAGTGTACCGTAAGTGATTATTAGTTATTGATTATTGCTGTGTCAGGTGGTGAAAGATTATGAGGACACAGAGTCTGTGAATCATGAAGGCGTTCTGGAGGTCGGTCGGCTTCGCTCACAAACTCTGCAGCAGCTGGTAACCGAACTGATCAGCAGGATGGAGATCAATAACAACAACACCAGTAATAACTGATCAGGAGGATGGAGATCAATAACAACAACACCAGTAATAACTGATCAGGAGGATGGAGATCAATAGCAACAACAACACAAGTAATAACTGATCAGATCGATGGGGATTAATAACAGTCTTTGGACCTTATGTTGATTCGTTTTGCCTCTGAATCCAGCTCTCTAAAGTGTGCATTTTTCAAACAGGACATTTTACTCCTCAGCCATCACATACAGTTATAATTATAGCCCCGAAACGCAGAGCATCAGGGGTGTAATGGTTTTGTGTGTGTCGCCACGTCCACCACCTTTTGAACAGCTGGACGGATGGCCATCATATTCATGTGTTCATGCTGTAGGTCAGGTACATGAACTCATCCTTTTATATTTTTATGTTTATGAATGGGTGAATGGGTGAATAATAGATGACTTGAAGCATTGCGTTTCGGGGACATAGCTTTAGCAGTCAGAGACGACTGCATAGACCTACGGTAGTTTGAATATATAATAGTGAAATCTGAACAACCTCAGCATAAATTATTGTATTTTTACAGTGTCAGTAGTCAGTGTGTGATGGAAAGAGTTGAATTCAGTGGTAAAATAAAACTGTTAGGTGTCAACTCTGACCCCCCCCACACACACACACACACACACAGTGTAAATAGATATTTTTTATGATCTTTGCTGTAATGAACTTTATTTATAGCAACATGGTGCCTAATATTGTCTGTCAGGGTAAATGTGAATGTAATTATTATTATTGCGATTTGATATTAAATCTAAAGATTAATATAACAGCGATCAATCACTGTGTTTGATGGTGCTTTAATACAAAAATGCACATGTGTTTTTAAAGAGTCTTTTCTTGTATATTGTACCTGTTGAATTGTAGGGTTATATTTTGTAAAGAATGTCTCTGACTTCCTGTTACTCAGATTAAATTGGTCAACCCATAACAGCTGCTTCCTGTTGTCTAAATAAGTGTTTTCTATCTTTGTTGCTAAAAATTTACTTTTTTTTTTTTTTTTTTAAAAGAGACCATTTTAAAGACATTAAACACTGTACATTTTAGTTGTGTCAACAAAGTCTCATTTATTTCCTGTCTAGATTTCTGTTTCTGTATGCTTGTGATTTTTGTCCGATTCTGACTATTAATTAGAAAAATATGATTGTGCAAATCTTATTTTTCTCGCAAAATCTTGGATAAGAGTGGATGAGATGCAAAACCTTTTCTGTTTTCTTTCAAAATGTACTTCTAATTATATTTGCAATTTGATCTGGAACAAATCTGACAACTTATTTTGAACATATGTTGCTACATAGATATATAATTTAATTTTTGTAACACTTTGAGGTCCAAAAAATCGAGAATAATAAAAAAAAAAGAAAACATGATAAAAGCTCAAGACATATTATTTAAAATATTTATAGTACTGTGCAAAAGTATTATTCCACCTTTATCTTTGCTGCATTTTCAGGGTTGAGAAATGATAATATATATTTATTTCTCACTGTCATTTCTTTACAGATGTGCATGTCCTTAAAAGACACCCAGAAAACTGAACTAAATAGGTAGTAAAAGTTAAAGTCATTATTTATTTTGACCCTTGACCCCATGACAAGAAATATCAACAATTGGTATCATTGGTGTTGAATCAAATCTGGTACAAAAAAAGTAGTGCCATAAATCTCATATGGACCATTTATTGTTTTGTTTGGTGAATAACATAAAAACACAAATTTGAATTTCATAAATATTATGTGAAATAGAGCCCCTCCCCCCACATTCTGATTGGTTAAAGAAATGCAAAAACAGAATGTTTTGTTTCAAATTCCTAATTTCACACAAGTTGGAAGTTTTCAACTGATTTTTGACCAAAAACAAAGACAACAGGTAAGATCCATCAAACTGATCGATAACACTGGTATAAACCTGATGCTTCTGATCAGGATGCATTAGCAAACAGACTGATTTGACTCTTTCAAAATCTGTAAATGTTGCTTTTCTTTGCCTGAAACAGGAGCAGGTTCAGAATCCACCCTGTTGACGCCCTCTGTTGGACAGCTGTAAATATGACAAACCAGCAGGTGGCCTTTGACCTCTTTCTGGTGGCTCTGGTCATCCTACTGCTACTTCTAATCATCCTTCTGTTTTTCTGCTGGGCCTACAGACAAAGTAAAAACAGGTCAGAAGGAAGCGAACACACACAAAATGCATGAAAATTGACTCCTGTGATAAAAATGTGGTAGGAAGCTCTTTGTTTTGTTTTTTCTTTTAATATATTTTGTACGTCCATAAAGGAAAATGTGAAAATCCTGCAAAACCAGAACCCCTGTCATAATGCAGGAGGTCTGGTTTCAATCAAACATATGGTCAAGATGGAGACTGAACTTGACTGATGTAAACAAACTCCATAAAACTGTCAGGACTAAAATATACAATGGTTAAGTGAAGGGTAGGATTTTTACAAGTTCTCTTTACTCAGCCTATTTGAATAAACTTTTGTGATTTCAATGACGATTAACAACTTTGAATATTCACAGAACAGTATCGAATGGAGACAAGCAGATTTGACAGCTTTTCTGGTTTCAATTTATGACACATGTAGTTAAGTGATGACATATTTAATATTATGTCAGAACTGTTTTTTTCTTTACACTCTGAAAATACATACAATTCCCATTCAATTTGGAGAACAATATATTTTACAAATGGCTCTTTTATGTTTTTAGTGTCATAACAGCAGAATTCAATCTAAAAGTCCAAAATGTTCTGGTTTTGATTCTGAAAAGCTTCTGTTTTCTTTAGAAACCGGACAGAGCTTCAGATCACAGTCGGGCAAGCTGCTGCAGTCCTGACTGTCAGAACCAAACCACAACATGCACATGAACTGCTGGACCAACTACTGGACCGGATTCTGCTGTATGACGAGACCGGGAGGCAGACCGGAGGAAGAATAGAAGCAGATCCTGCAGAAGAACCAGGACCAGAAAATGGAGCAGAATTTGCAGAGGAACCAAGCATGGAAAATGGATCAGAATCAGCAGAGAAAAAAGGACCAGAAAATGGAGCAGAACCTGGAAAGGAACCAGACTCTGAAAATGGAACAGAACAAGAACCTGCAGAAGAATCAGCACAAGAAAGTAGGATGGAACCGGAACCAGTAGAGGACAGTGGACCAGAGCTGAAAAGAACCTCGTTCAGAATTATGTAGAGTTTCAGCAAGAGCTCCAGACCAGAAGTCAGCAGAACCAAACAGAAACAAAAGGAACCAGAAGCATGCAGAGGCTTCAGACAACAAATCAATAAATCAAATTTCAGTAAACCTGAACTGTTGACCTGCATTTAAAACTAATTTAAATGACCACCAGAATTGAGAAATATCTTTCATCTTGTTGCTGCCTTGAAATTATTATTATTATTTTTTAACATAAATTGTTTTTTATTGTATACATTTTATATGTCTTATGAATGTAAAGTTCTGCAGTTTCTCAGTTGGGCTCTTGCTCCACTATAAGCATGAATTAAGAATACATTATTATTATTATTATTATTATTATTATTATTATTATTATTATTATTATTATTATTATTATTATTATTATTATTATTATCATCAAAACAAGTAAAGAAAGAAAACACGGTAACAGACTAGTTTAATGGGATGAAAAATAAAATATCACATCCATTTATTCCTGTGGTGGAAGTGAAATCTGTTTTGCAGCTTTTTGTCCAGCAGATGACAGCACATCACACCTCTGTGCCTACAGTCTCTCCACATACAAAATAAAAATAAAAATAACATGGGAGGAAAAATTTTAACAAAACAATCAATAGCATAATAAAATTTAGGAATATAAATTAACAAAATAACTATGGTTTTATAAGGATTTTTTAAAATTAGATTTAGTGTTGATCAGAGAAGGGGGTTGTGACGGGTGTTTGGTGAATGGATTTACCTGTAATAGGGAGCCTAAGTGACGCAATTCTATTTCCGGTCCATTTCCGGGCAATGGGGCCAAAGTGCCATAAAAAATTAACGCGAGTCAATGGAGGGATAAAAGCAATTTTCTGGCCCCATTTGAAATGTGCTACGGTTTTTACATATGATGTCTGTGAATTTTAAATATACATTTTCACATTGAGAAAGCACTCACTTTGGACAGGCATCAAAAGTTACGTTAGGTTTTATGTCAGAGTAAGTAATGGACTACAACGTTCGTCTCACAAATATGACGTCACCACCAAGCTTCACCATCAAACTCTTTGAAAATGGCTGTGACTTTGGCGAGCTTCACCTCCTTCTTTCAGGACGAAGGCAAGAGCATCAGACGTGGAAAAAAACACTTTAAATCGGGGCATGTGGAAAGTGGCAGCTACTCCGGGGGAGAGATAGTTGGTCGAGTGAGAGCCAGCATGCGGGACAAGCTCTCGTCAGCCGGGAAGCGGTAGAGGGAACATGTGGAAATGGTGTTGTGATTACACCAGGGCACAAAGCACACAGGCATTTTCAAATGAAAATAGAAAAGGTTGTATACGGTTTTGCAGGGAAAGATTCTGCTGTGACGTCAGCTATGCGACGTCTGATATGTAGTCCAAACAGAGTCCAAATAATGACATATTTTTACACGCTAATAAATCGCAAAACACGTATCAAAGAAACTCCAAACACACATCATTGGTTATGATTTTAATTGAAGTACAGCAAATGTGTGATTCAGGGCATAAAGTAAAGTGGACCAGAAAGTAATTATTTTCTCCTCATCCACTCTCATGTTAAAATTTTCCGAACTTAGGCCCAGTGGACCGACCGGAAGGGGCGGAGACTTAGGCTCCCTATACTGTAGCGTTTCACAAAAATGGCTGAGTCCGGGCTTATCTGAAACGTTTTTTACTCTCAACAGCGGAGCTAGACACACAGACATGTAAACACTAGACACACAGACATGTAAACACTAGATACAGACTTGTAAACACACACTCAACCGGTGCCAGTCTACCACACCTTATCCCCTTAAGCACCGCCCCCTCCAAATCTCTCCACCAATCCTCGGGCCACACACCCTGATTGACATGACCTGCAGCCAGTAAATGACAGAGACAGTTAGGGTGTCAGACTAACCCCTTATGGCTTTAACTGAGGCTGGTACGTAATGACCACAACATACTAAATTAAATAGCCCTTAAAGCCCATTCTATTTTATTTAAATATAAGAATTTATCTTAACAATCGTCAGCAGCAATTCTAACTAAAGAAGGCGGACTGCATAGGCGCGCGGTTCAGTGCTCCTGAATCCCTGTGTGTGGCTGCTAGTTATGTTTTTATGAAAGGATATGCGTGAGTCTGGGTGAGATAAAGATCTCGTACAATAGAGACGAACTATTGAATATCGGAATAAGGCGAGACATTTCCATCACAAGAGACTTTCAAAACTTGCATTGAATCCCAGTGACTATACCGCGAGCACCGGACTCTCCGTGGATTACCCTGCCGGCGAGGCGACTCCGGAAGCGGCAGAGAGAGCGCAAACAGAAGAGGGGCTGCCGAGCAGGTTACCTGTGCCACAGACCACAGCTACCCAGCCTCTTTGCAGCAGACGCCAGGTCGCTATGTAACAAAACTGATGAATTGATGCTAGGTTTAACAACCGGCACAGCTACCCGAGACACCTGCGTGATGATTATCACTTCACCCTGGGATCCCGGACAATGCTATCGAGCTAGCGGTAGCGACAGGAACGAAGAGTCTGGTAAGAGCTGTGACTTATGTATTTATACAAACAATAGCTGGTGTATAGATCCCACCGTTATAGACAGACACTGGTCTCCAGACCTGGAGTTCCTACCGGTTAAATATAAACCATTATATATATTGGTTTTCTAAGGGGTACAGGGGGACAGTTGATAACATGTCTTATTGCTAAAAAGTTCAGTCAGATGACTTTTTTTTACTTTCATCCCTGTTAATATCGTGCAGCCCTAGTACGGACAGAGACGGAAAGAGACTCAAACTAATAAAGAGAGCCAGCTCTGTTCTAGACTGATCGTTGGACTCCATCGAGTTGGTGGTGGACAAACGAACGGTAACAAAGACTGATGTCCATCATGAACAACCCCTCCCATCCCATGCACCACAGTGTAGAGGCCTTGAGCAGCTCCTTCAGCACCAGACTGGTACACAGGTTACACTGTGCAGGTTATTCCTTCCCATAGCCATCAGACTGTACAATAACACTCAGTAACTCCAAATATATACTTATAACCATTGTGCAATGCAATGTAAATACTCTAGGTATGTAAATGCTCTTTTTATCTACTATTTCATACACGTACTTTATTTTTTACTTCTGTAACAGAAATTCTCCCAGGCTAGGATGAAAGAAGTATTCTATTCCATTTTTTTTCTTGGGTTATTAAATATAACAGGTTTAACTACATAATTTAAGATGTAGTTAAACCTGTTAAATTTAATAACCTTGTTCAAGCCCTACATTTAAGTCCTCGTAATGTATGACAAACCCCCCTTAACACACACACACACTGCTGATCCCCTTATCCATGTCAGGACCGTGTGCAGAGCCACTCGAAGCCTGCTCAGATATCTGTTATATCTGGTTCTGCTCTGCTGTCACCAACTCTCTCACACACACACAGCACTAACTCTGTGATTCCGCTGCTGAATTTTTAAAGCTGTTGTGGAACTTTTTTTTCCAGGAGGGTTACTGTGGCACCGGGATACTGTTACACCGTTGCACCGACACCGAAAGACAGACAGAAGGATCAACGGACATAGGGACAGATAAACAGACAGGTTCAGTTCTGCTCTTCACACAGAAACTGTTCATGGCGTCCATGGTAAGTTCTTCTGTTCCATTATCTCCTGCACATTCAGCCTTTATTCATTCACTTTCTTTGACATTTTACTTTAAGTGAAACACCTCAGTTTATATATATATATGTATGTATGTTCTCTTTGAAGGGTATTTAAATAAAATCTGCACAAATTAATGACTATTTCTGTTAAAAGTTGACATATACAATGGTTTGTGGCAGGAGTTCAAATGCAATTGGATCTCCCTTTATCATCTGTTTTATCTGATTGATACTACATTACATTGTTTTAATTGTGTTGTTTTTATCTTGTTGGATGATCTTTAAGTCATGTCATTTTCACCTCATTATGCTTCTCTCCATCTTCTGTATCACTTCTATTTTATGTTTTCAAGTGAATCATTTCCATCTTGTTATGCTGTTTTTACTCTTCTGTCTTCCGTAATCTATGATTTCCTGCATATTCAGATTCTATTCATTCACTTTCTTTAATATTTTACTTTAAGTGAAACACCTCAGTAATATATGCCCTCTTTGAAGGGTAATTCACTTAAATCTGCACAAATTAATGTTATTATTTGTCTTAAAAGTTGACATAGACACTAGTTTCTGGCAGTAGTAGTGCAAATGCAACTGGATCTTCCTTTATCATCTGTTTTATCTGATTGATACTACTGTGCATTACATTCTTTTAATTGTGCTGTTTTTATCTTCTTGCATTTTCATCTCATTATGCTTTTCTTCATCTTCTGCATCGCTTCTATTTTATGTTGTTTTCAAGTTTATCAATCTTGTTACGCTGTTTTTACCTTATTTCTAATCTTCTTACGTGGTTTTCATTTCATGTCTTTAATTTGTTACTTTTTTTCTTCCATTTCATTTTGTCTGGTATCCTTTATGTCATTTTCATGTTGTATGTTGTTTTTTTATCCTTATGTCGTTTCCACCTTTTCCATTGTTTTCATCGTTGTAATGTTCTTTTCAACTTGTTGCATCATGTTCATTTTAATTTTAATCCATTTTCCATCAGTTCTATGTTTTCATGTTTTTTTTGTTGCTTTTATTTTATTCTTATATTTTCATGTTGTTACCAAATATGGCTTCCTGAAGAATGACTTCCTATTTCGGTGTCCACTGCCCTGTCCCTTTAGGAAATTAGTGGCAGATTCCCTTCCATTCATTTTAAGGGGAAAGGGAGAAGTGTAACATGATTTACACACACACACACACACACACACACATATATATGTATGTATGTTTTTTTGCCTCAAAGTCACTCAAATAAACACAAGTAATTTCCAAAATGTTCATGCCTCGGCAAAAAGCTCACAATATTCCAGAAAATTAAATAACGTTAGCTACCTACAAATCATATTACGATGGAATGGACCCAATTATCCTACTTTCATCAGGCGACCTTCTCAACTCTGACAATGTCTATTTATATTTGTATGAACAGTTACATCATTTTAAACTTTTTTTTTTTATTTTTAACTTCTCAGCTTTTCCGTCTTTGTTATACTTTTGATGGTAGCATTTTTACTTCATATTCCAATGATATTATTGATAACAGCCAATGTGGTTTATGAACTGACTCCTCCCACAGGCCCATCCTGTCCAGATGCTGTTACCATAGCAACATGACCCTAAACACGCAGAGAGAGAAAGAACCTCTGCGGCGTCGATGCAGTACGCCCGTTCCACCTGCCCATTTCTGCCATCACTCATCCTGGAATCGAGACCGCCGGGACCCTAAGCCAGACCTGGAGGAGTCCCATCCACAGCCTGGATCAAAGCCCCTCCCCCAACGTAGCCACCCTCCTCTGGGACAGTCAGCATCCTACCACCCAGGAGACAAATCCCTCCATTACCGCGCCCACTGGAGCTCGGACTCGGATGATGACTCGCAGAGCGACTCGGACTGTGTTTACAGAGTGGTGTTGCTAGGTGATCAAGGCGTGGGAAAGACAAGCCTGGCTGGAATCTTCGCTGGAATTACAGAGAAAGATGACCAGCCTGGAGGTGAGATGACTCCTTCAGGTACTAATTTTTATGTCTCATACACCACTGTTAATAACAAATATATAACAGTTTCATGACAGTTGATGACCGGGCCCTCACGCCTTTGTGAACTTTGGGTTGGACGAAGAAGGCTGCATCTGGACTCCTATCAGAAGACATAAAAATAAGTTTCAATTTCAATTTTATTTGAAGAGCCCCAAATCACAACAAGGTTGTCTCATAGAGCTTTACAGAGTTGATAAGAAAAAACAAACAATCACAGAGATAGATATATATCCCAGGCATCCCCTGTCCTTAGACCCTCCTTCTCTGCAAGGAAAAACTCCAAAACCCAGTGGGAAAGGAGAAACCTGAAGAGAACCACAGTGAAGGAGAGATCCACTTCCATGGATGGACAGGCTGTAGGTGAACATCCATACGTCAGGTTAATATGACTGTCTGGAAAATGTAACTAAGCTTATGCCATGGGAAGAGGTGGCTCGGGGTATATACCTGACTGCCCCCAATGCTTAACCAGAGAACTATGATGTCATGATGTGAGGCATCCCCAGGTCACGCCCTTTCATTTGCAGGCAAGGAAACAAATGTTTTCAGACATAAGAACAAAAGAGTGTTTAGAGATATTAAACCTTTGAGTACCCTTGTTAGACAATCTAGAAATGGCAAATCATCCAAAATGGAGTCAGTTCTTACTCTGCATGGTATTCATTGATATGGAAAACATGGAATTTTTAAACCGAATATCTTTCAAGTTATCACATTAAAACAAAGGTGGTTTCTGGTGGTGGCAGTCAGACCAAAAACATAATATTCCTGAAACGCCATTCAGGAATTTAAATATAGGCCAAAGTTACATGTAAAACCAAAATCGCTGACTTCCTGTTGGTTCGGAGTGTGGCTCCAACAGCTTTTTTGTGCATCTTAGCTGGATACATGTACCCGCCAACTTTGGTTCATTTAAAAACATGACATGACCCATTAATTAGTTGATGTTTTATGTACTGTATTGTATAAATCCCTTGAAAATTAAAGAAAAAAGATAAGTTACATAAGTTACTACACAGTGGAAAAAGTCCTTTAACAATTATGAACAGTTTTACTGTGACTGGTTCAAGGTTTAGCATCTACAGCCTGATGATGGTGAAAACACTGTATTGCTAAAGGTCAAAGTTCAACCTATGGATAGTCACATGTTTACGTGTCTGTGGGAATTGTAAATACATTAAACTAATGATAAACTCATAATATCGTACCTCTGGGTCTTTACATTTATTGTGTCAGTCACAGGGGTAACTGAAAAAGTCAGATAAATGTGACATGGCTGTTCATACTGAAGCTGCATTGCAAAATATTGGATATGTATCTGCTTTAGTACCACATATGAAAGTGGCCTGGGATGGATTTTTAAATAAATAGGATTTGTGCCACTTAGACTGTCTTTAACAGGTCAAATGGCAGCAAAAAGTCAGATTTGGGAACATTTGCCTGCAGTTGGTAAAAGTCACTTTTACCGTGTTGTGCTATTTTTGTCCATTTGTGTTCACAACCTTGACTAACCTGACATCATCGATCAGCTGCTGCATCACGTGTGGCTTGCCCCCAGGCTGTGATTGACAGCCTGTATCGATCCACTCACAGTCTGACATGGTGTGAGGGGGCGGAGCCTGTCTGAGCTCTTTGTAACAGATTTTCAGCCACATTGTTGTTGTTTGTTGCAGAAGACACATATGAGCGAACGCTGACAGTAGATGGAGAGGAAACCACACTCATCGTCATGGATACCTGGGAGAACAACAAGCCGGTGTGTTTGAAGTGTTATGAACCTGCAAAAGTAAATGTCAAAACATGAGAAGTTCAGGAATAGACTGTGTTCACACAATGGCCATTTTGATTTAATATTATCGCAAATGAAAAGACAAAGGATTTAATCCAGAGAGATTATGGATCATATCTCAGATAAAGATATTTGATAAACATTAACCACTTAAGCCTCAATGGGATTGGCAGCCAAAAACTAACACTTTCAGCTTCAGTTTTACCTTGAAATATGGTCTGATGTCCTGCATTTTCACTATCCATTGTCCTTTCACCTGCAGATCACCTGGTAATAATAATAATAATAATAATAATAATAATAATAATAATAATAATATAATGATAATTTTACTGTATTTTTTTTGCACAAGAACAGAGCACATTGATGTCGTTCTATTCAAAAGTGACTGAGCCTCACACCCTTAGCCCTTTACTGCTTACATTTATCTACAATTATGTGAATCATTTCTGTTTTTACCATCAAGTAGATATCAAATTAAACAAATAGCTAATTTAAATATTGTACATACACAATACATATAAATCAGTTCAGTTCAATTTTACTTTGAGCACACAAAATCATCAAAACAGCAGTCAACGTGGTATATACATACATATACATACATATATATATATATATATATATATATATATATATATATATATATATTACCCACAGGCTATGCACAACAGTGGGCATGGTCGACACCAGGGGTCTGAAACCCTGGTCCTGGACAACTGCTCTCTTGCAGGTTCTAGTATCCCTCTTCCAGCACAACTGATGGTCTTTAGTAGGCTTCTGCAGAGGCTGGTCATTTGAATCAGGTGTGTTGGAAGTGAGATACATCTAAAACACAATAGTGCCTCTTGGACCAAGGTTGCAGATGCGTGTGTGTGTGTACTTGTATTCCTGTCTCTATGGGGACATTGATATGTTTACAGTCACACCATGGGGACCAACATTCAGGTCTCCATAAGAGTTAAATGTAAATATAGGACCCCACTAGTAAAAATATAAACCTGTGTGAAGTATGCAAATTTATGTAAATAATGCAGCTCTATAAATACAATAATTTATTTTTAGTTTTTTATTTCATGGTGGAAATAGATGTATTTTTCAGAGGTTTGAAGATGTTTACTTTATTATTATTATTAATAATAATTTATAATTAAATGTATGTATGTATGTATATATATATATATATATATATATATATATGTATATGTATGTATAATTTTATTTATGGGGGGGGGTTACACTCGCTACCCAATAGCTACTTTACCTACTTACAAACTTGGTCCTCATGAGATATGGAAACGAGTGTGTATGGGTGTGTTTTTAAAAATATTAATCTTGTGGTTTTCCATGCATTTATCTTTGGCCCCTCCCACCAGGAGGAAGAGGACGGGTCTTCTGATGACTGTCTGAAGGTCGGCAGTGCATACGTCATCGTCTACTCTGTCACCGATCGCTCAAGCTTCGACTTTGCCTCTGAGCTGCGCATCACGCTACGGCGCACCCGCCAGGCCGACAACCTACCTATCATCCTCGTGGGCAACAAAAGTGACCTGGTCCGGTCCAGAGAGGTGGCAGTGGAAGGTAAGAAGATCGGCATACAATGGTTAAATTACCAAAGTGTGACAGCACTATGTGACACTGTGGTGTTTTTTTAGGGTTGGAATAGATTAATGGCATTTCATTCATTTTTAATGGGGAAAATTGACTTGATATATAAGCAAATTGGGTTGCGAACTTATATATACGAATAATGAAAACTAATACTGCACGACATGGTAAAGAGTGTGAACTGTACATTCTATCATTATTATAAAACCCTATTTTCAGTCCAAAGTGTCAGGTTTCCTTCCTGCAGAAAGGGAGGAGTTTAATGGCCACCGGTACAAAAGACGTCCTGTGGCGTTCTGTGGTGCTCCTCGGAGGTCTCAGTCTATGGCTGAAGTTGTTCCGATAGGACTCCCATGTGGCGTGCAGGGGGTGGGAGGTGTTGTCCATGATGCTGAGCAGTTTCCTCAGCATCCTCCTCTCAGACACCTCCACTAATGACTGACAGATCTGAGTCTCCTGAGAAAATACAAGCGGATCTGACCTTTCTTGAACACGGCATCTGTGTTCTTTGTCCAGTCCAGTTTATTGTCTATGTGGACAGTATGTCTGTCTGTCAGTCTTTTGTTTTGTCAGACCACCATAGCTGTCTTTACTGTAGCAGTCATGTCTGATTTAGGTCTGATCTGTGTTTATGTCCAAGAGAAAGAGAGAGAGAGAGCGAAAGAATAACATGCGACTTGTCGACTCCTCCAAATTTAAGTCGACTTGTGCTACAGGAGTCGACGTGTCTGTTAATGCCCTAATCTAGAGTGTCGACTGACAACATATGTGACCCGCCACCACGAAACCAGGCATAAGTCGCGCTGAGCCGTTCAGAGCTACAGCCAAATTTAGGCTGGAAGGTGATTTCTTATTTGTGTTTACACCTTATCAAAAAACGGTACCTTAACACCTCTATGTTCAGTTCCTGTGGTCATTACATTGAAATCCAATAAAGGTGTTTATTGAGTCAATTATTTAAGCGGCGACAAAAGTTCAGGTATTGCTGAGCAAAGACAAAGACGACTTCCACCTCTTTTCGCCGAACAAAACGATCTCCGTTCCGTGGGTAAACACCCAAGTGTTTGGTACGAGGTAAAAGCTTATATTGAATGTTCTGTCCAATGGTGTAAGCCAAATGATTATAATACGTCACACTTCTGTCCTATTATTATAATATATAAAACTTCTGTGACATGTCCATCAGAGTGTCCTTTAACATCTGTCAACAATTTGTGTCAATCGGATACAAATTATTATGCGTTGCTAAGGACTTCCTACCCCAAAACAGTCCAAAACTTTAATGGACAATATCTAAAAATATGCAAATTGTAAAATATGTCCAAATGTGGATATTAAAATGACCATAACTTTGGTTCTACTTGTGATAGAAACATAATTTTTTCACCATCTTAAACACAGATAACTCAGTTTGGATTTCCAGATACTTATGCCTGGTTTCGTGGTGGTGGGTCACATATGTTCTTGTCTGTTTTCACAGAAGGCCGAGCTTGTGCTGTCGTCTTTGATTGTAAGTTCATCGAAACCTCGGCATCCCTGCAGCACAATGTAACGGAGCTGTTTGAGGGTGTGGTCAGACAGATCCGCCTTCGCCGTGGTGGCAGCAAGGCAGTTGAACGGCGTCACTCTGTCTACAAACGCAAAGAAAGCCTCACCCAAAAAGCTCGCCGCTTCCTGGACCGGCTGGTGGCGCGGAATAACCAGCGGATGGCGGTCAAAGTGAGGTCCAAGAGCTGCCATGACCTGGCCGTCCTCTGAAGAGACACAGAAACAAACGCACTGTTTCTACAGTGACAAATGCACTATTTTATAGGAAGCTGACATTCACAGGCCTGTGGTTGTCACAGCAACAGCCAGATGGACTGTAACGACTTGTTTGAACATTGACAAACTTCTCCTGACAATGAATAAAAACACATGTTACTCTTCTCCGCCCACTGTCCACAGGCCTGTAACACTGTGCAGAATAACATCTTAGATGAACAGTCTAACAGGTGAACCCAATGAGTTCATGAATAAAACAGTCTTTCAACAGCAACATTTTCATAATCATCCTCTTAATCATCACTTCTCCTCATTGGTTGAGTGGAGATGAGTCTGAACAGTGTGTTTAAAACATGTGAGGAGTGTTGCATAGTTCACCTTTAAAACAGGCTGCCTAAGCTTTCACTATTTGTTTTCAAACATTTCATGTGCTGACCCAGGAATAGACAGGATTTAAGGTTTTTTATTATTTTTATTTTTTTTTACTTTTTGGGACTATGAATTCACAATTAATAAAGTCTGAATTTCTTAAAAACACCAACATATTTTAACTAATAATGGCTGATATATTTGTACAAATTTCTAATTTTTGCTATTGGAAAAGTGGCATTTCAGTGGGTTCCACTTTCATTTGGTGAAATAAAAAAAAAATGCTGCATTTGTTCTCCCAGCAGTTAGATTAAATTACTCATTATGTAAGGGATGCATATGATTTATTTGTTTGTTTATTTAGCAGCGACAGTACACATGAATGAACCTTTTTGTAAATGTGTCAGCATTAGCAGAAAAAAAGCAATTTTTCACCTATTGTCCCTGGATAAGAAGTAAAGTGCCATTTTTTAAAAAAAGTTAAGGCGATGCTCACACAGCATTAGTTATACACACAATATGCACAGTTAACCTTTAAGTGTTGGTACCAACACCTGGAGGTACGATGACACATGGGCAGGATAATAATTTTCTTGATGCAAAATGTAGACATTAAAGCAGCTCATTTCAAATCCATCACTGCGTCTAAAATTAGGGCTGGGCGATAAAACACTAATGATATATAGGGCTATTGTGAAATAACATTTACCTGTATTTTCCGGACTATAAGGCGCACTTAAAAGGCTTCAATTTTCTCCAACAACCACAGCACACCTTATAATCCAGAGCGCTTTATACATAGATTAATTGTGGTTGTGTTTAGTGACTTGGAACTTTCAGTTTTCATGGAATAATTTTGACTTTTTATGTCATGATTTTGACTTTACTTAATGTGCCTTGTAATCCAGTGCGTCTTGTATATGAATAACCTAAACCATTCATTGAGAGTGGGCCTTATAGTCCAGTGCACCTTATAGTGTGGTAAATAGAATTAATTTGCCCATGATTAGACAGATAGAAGAATAGCCAATCATAATTAAGTGGCACCACAACTACACCGTGCCAAGGTCAGTTAGGGATGTTAACCAATGACCCTTTGACTGATGGTTGACCATATCGGTGTTGTCCGGACATTATTTTCTGTCGCCGGATAAAAAAGAATCTCTCCATAGCATATCTTTATGAATTTGAGCATTAGCAATACAAGATCAATTTCATTTTTCCTAACCCCACGGACGAGTCCGTTTGAAGATCAGCGTTTCTCCAGAGCTCTTTTCTCTAACTCCACCCACTTCTCCCTCTAAACTCCGCCCCCCCCTCGCACCACCCACCATAGGAAGGGTCAGCCGGTTGGTACCCTGGTCCCCATGACCGATGCTCGGCCCAGCTTACCCCCCCCCCCCACACACACACACACACACAGCCCTGAAGTGCTGTATTCATGTAAATATAATAGTCACCCCCACATCAGGAATAAAATTGAACATCAATAATGCTTAACAACTAAAGAGTATGTATGTGTATACCCCCACACTGTTTGGTGAAGATGGGCTGTTGTGTTTGTTCTCTTTTAAAACTTTTGCCTGCTGGTCAGACTTTTAGTTTAGTTTTAAATGTATGCACTTGTTTTACAGATTTCCTTTTCTTATTTGTCAGACAGATGGAAAAAGAGTTTATTGTCCTTTTTTATGGTTACAACCTGTAGCCTTTTCTCAAAAGACTTAAATCGTTTTCATCTGTCTGACAAATAAGAAAAGGAAACCTGTTTAAGTTCTAGTACACAGGATGAACACAACTAAATGACAGTACCTGTTTTATTTATCTGAAATAGGTGTAGAATGTTCTTCAGCTCATCTGTCATGTTTCACCTCTGACCGAAAATAAATCATATTTAAATCAAAAGTCTCAGTGTATCATTCGCTTTTCAAAATAAAACCAAAAATAACAACGAAACAAGTAATTTCTTTATTATTTGTTTCCAAAACGAAAAAATCGGATAGCAATGCAGTTTTTCAGTTTTACTTTTTTTTGTTTAAATGAATAATGGAAAAAATGGATAATGTCTGTTTTCTGTTCTACCCAATTTTAATCTGAAACAAAGTCCTGAAGCAAGTTGAGTAAACCGGAAATGACTGACCCGCAATGACAAAAATGGAAACCTCCGTCCTATTTTTGAAAACTAAGAGGGTCACTCTAAGACCTGGAGATATGACGATGGAGAAAATTTGGGTCATATCATACGTGTATTATTTCTATTATGTCATTCCATAATGATCTTCAAATCCGGTGGCCATGTTTCTTTCGGTTGTTAAGCTTCATTTCCGGTTTATTCAACTTTTTTTTTTTTTTAATTAAAGAAATTACACACGTCTCGATGAGGTATACAGAAGAATCATGTTGAACATAAAATATCGGTTTATTCAACTTGCTTCAGGTCAAAATTGGATAAAATGAGAAACGGAGTTATCCGTTTTTTCTATGATTCATTTCAACAGAAAAAGGAAAATGAAAAAAAACATCACTATCCGTTTTTTCATTTTAGCTTTGGAAACAAATAATGAAGAAACGAGTTGTTGTTTTGTTGTTATATCCTTGGTTTTATTTAGAAAAACGAATGAACAAATGATACATCGAGTAACAGAAAGTCTGATAAAAATAGTGATTTGATTTATATTGTGATACACATCGATATTGTTTGATGTGGAAAAAAAGATTCATGATATGATTTTTTTTTTCATATCACCAAGCCCTATCACAAATAAAATACAGATACTGAACTCAATCATGTTCAGTGTAGGTTTTTTTTTAACATGTTTTGGTATTTCATTCTTGTGAAACAGACATTAATGTTAATCTGGTAAAGACTGACTGGTGACAAAAAAGAAACAAGGCATTATATGAAAATAATGACAATTCAAATTTGAGCATTGAATGGTTGAGCCAAATTTCTCTCTACCAAGGAGTTTTGTGCTTCCCTGAATTTGTGTTGTTGACAGTTGTCCAGTCAGAATAGTATCTTGGTCTTGAGAGTCCCAGAACTGTAACTATTGTTATTTATTTATTTAAGAATGAGGTGATTCTCTGCTGGGTTTTTTGTTTTGTTTTGTTTTGCTCTTTTTTTGGGTTTCTTCTCAGCCACGGAGGTTCCTCCTGAATGTTTACTGTTGCCCCGGTGACTGGTGGTTGTTACACAGGTTGTTTACACATGGGTCGTCATAACAACCCAGTCACATGCCAAAAGGCACCTCCATGTTGGTGACAGAAAGCAGGCTCAGAGCTTCAAGAATCTATTCCCCAAGTTCAGACTGTCAGGCACCGTCACCTCTTGGATCAAATGCAGGAAGAACACAAGCAAACATTATACTGTATAACTGAGCATCTTGTGCGTTTTGACATTTGGTCCAGACACACACATCCTTTTAGATAAAAAAAAAAAAAGATACACAACGCTTTGATTTAATTTGTCAGCATTGAGATGATGATGATAATGATGATATAATTTGCGAATAAACTGAAAGGTACATATTAGGGCTGCACGGTATTAGAAAAAAAAAATGGACATTGCAATGTTTTTTAACCCTGTGATGGACATTGTAATATGAAAAAAAATTTTGATTTTGACCTTTCTGCTAAATGCAACCTTGACCTTTTGCAAAATTGATAATTTCGTTATATGTATATATGTGTCAGTCCGTATAACAGTATGATAATATATCCAGTATTGATTAAGTAATAGCGTGATATGTCTATGTTTGGCACACACAAACAGTGTTACCAAGTTAATTTTGTGACATGTCACCTTTGACCTACAGAGATCTCAAAAACTATTGGTTGTAGATGATAACACCAATGAAGAAATGTTCATTCCACATAATTTGGTACCAATCTGAAACTTCTGTGACCCTCCGTTTTTGAGTTATAACCGATAATGTGATTTTGACCTTTTAGTTAATTTTAACCTTGACCTTTGACCTTTACTCAAATGGATCATTGCATCTGATGCACATTAGCTATATCTATATGCCCATGTAATTTCATGGTGATATCTTAAGTATTTATTGAGTTATAGCATCATATGTCTCTGCACACACACACTAACACACACACACACACACACACACACAAGGTGATTACAATAATTAATAAAAAAAAAAACCACAAAAAGACAAATAAATTAAAAATGTATGAATAAAATTTTATTAATCAAAAATACAATAGGGACCCTTCGTGCTCGGTGCCTAATTAAATAAATAAACCATATATACAAATACATAAAAACATATTAGCTCTGACACACTGATAACAACCTCCCAAACTAGTTTTAGTGCTGGGTTTAAAGCTTCAGAAAATAAAAACTTACCAGCAAAACATTACAGTTCACTGATTAAGAAAAGAAACATGGAATGAAGTGAGGTGTTTGTAATATATACAATCTAGGTTATTTATATGTATGAGTGGAGACTGAATGTAGTGTCATCAGTTACTGAATACTCACACTGGTCAGTCCCTCCTCTACACTGCATCTGCACTGCATCTGTCAGCTTCACTCAACAAGCAATCCTCTAACAGGACTAACAAAACATTAGTCTGTTTAAGACCAGGTCCAGAACTGGAGACAGAGCAGTATAGTAGAACAGTTTATGACCAGATCCAGGACTGAAAACAGAACATGTGAGGTGAATCAATTTACTCTTAACAACTGACTGTATATTTACTTTGCATGTAAATGTCACTACTGAGAGTGCTGGTTGAGCCTGACAGGCAGAGATCAGGGAGGATCAAAATGAATAGAGGAGAAGCTGATTTTTTTAAAAACACATCATAGCCAGACAGTATGCCCCCTTTGTTACAGATCAAATCTGATCAGTGTATTGATCAGTCACACACACAGACGACCGTGTCCCTGTACATTAGATGGCGGAGGAAGAAGAGGACGAGGGAGGAGGACTGTTGAACATTGATTTGATGAGGGTAATGGAAAGAATGCATGACTCTGCTCAACCCGGATGATACACAGATATAAACATCCTCTCGGTGCAGCAGGATGGGACTCCACTCAGTTCTGAACAGAAAATGCCTCTAACAGATAAAAATGTGGCCAACATATAGAGTGAACTGCACTTTTTGTGATTTGTGCACCTACAACATGTGACTGGACTGAAAAAAAGCAGTAAAAGTTCAGGCCTCTGCCATTAGTTCATTGAGCATGAGCTTCACCACAGTTAATGAACACACCGACAAAAGCTGAACAACCATGTTAGACCACAAATCCCAGGGTGCACTTCACCAGCAAACACTTAGTCACAGACACTGTTGTTTCTTCAATGAAAAACATAATTTCCAGTCTGAGGAGGCTGTTAATATTTATCAGGCAGTGCAGGTACCATCTAGTGGCCATCAGTGGAAATGCATATAAAGGTGGAACAAACTCAAAGATGACTCGACTGAAGGTAAACACTGATCTGTGTGCATGGAGTCCTAAGGAAGACATGGGAAAGTCACTTTAAAATCATAAATTAGATTTATTCTGTTGTAGAGTTCACATAAAACATTTTTCTTACGTCTTGGATCACACAGTTTTTGGTCATGTGTAAAATAAATAAATACAAAAATGTATTTCATTTAAAAATTCTGATACTCCATGTTTTAAACTACATCATATTATTTTTTATATAGATAATATGGCTTCACCTATTTCAGATAGAATTTGATTATTTGCTAAACATCATATCCACTGTGTGAAATAGAAAAAAAGAGAAAAAAATATAAAAAAAACATGAGCCATCATTTTTTTACATTTACAAACAAATGTAAAATGCACATTCTCCTCCTATGGTTTCTGGTTGCTATGACAATCAGGACCTTATGGCAGAAGATGGTTATTTACTGAGATTCTGCACTTTGAAACTATTGGTGGTCTTTGTAGAACTCTGTACACTGACCACAAAACATGACATTGAATCTACAAAATACTGGACATCTTTTTGAAAAGAAAAAGAAAAATGTGAAAAAGTCATGTAAAAGTATGTATTTATGGTGACATACATAAACCATTAGGCAGTGGTTAGCACCAAGAAGGACCCTAGTTCTAATCCCACATCAGACCTTTCTGTGTGGAGTTTACATGTTCTCCTCGTGTCTGTGTGGGTTTTCTCCAAGTACTCTGGCTCCTCCCACCATCCAAACACATGCACTGATAGGTTAACTGGTTAACTGGTTAATCTAAATCGCCCATAGGTGTGAATGTGAGAGTGATTGTTAGTCTATATATGTTCAGCCCTTAGATGAACTGGAGACTCATACAGGGTGTACCCCGCCTACGCCCATTGTAGCTGGATTAGACCCCCACAGACCCCTGTGACCCTAGTGAGGATAAACTGGGCTCAGATGATGAAACTAGACGAGAGACATAAACCATTAGAATGTAGAAGAGCAATGAAGTACAAAATAACTTTGACAAATGTAAAATTTTCATAATATTTTGCTGCTTTATGTGAAGGTTTATGGAGTTTTACAAAAACAGTTGATAGTTTCAAACTTAGACTTTTCAGTATCTTGTAAATTTAACATATTGAGGTTTTGCTGCTGTAGCAAACAGAGAAGAAATAAGATTGAATAGTTCTCAAAATCCAGAGGCATAATGAGCAGTTCACTGATAAAAGGTGATGAATCGTGACTGGATGTTAGGATATCACCATCACTTCATCTTTACAAGGATCTCATGACTTACACTTTGTGACAAAATTCATAGAAGAACTGTCATTCACTTCATAAAACTTTTGTCAATGCATACATTTGTCAATACAAAAATGCAGCGACATGGAAATTTACCTGGTACCAGTTTTCAGTCTCTTACCATTGACACAATGATACATTCAGGGACTCCAGGAAAGTCTAAATGTGTAAAAGCTGAAGACTGAAAGCACTGTTTAATACTATGTGTGACCTTTGACCCTCAGCCAACACTGACACATGGGCACATGTCCTTTTTGTCTATGTACAGTCTCCACATAATTTCCACTTAATGGACATTGATTCCGATTCATGTAACATTAACGTTACACAAGCTTCCACATGTCCCTCTACCACCATCATGATGACAATGAAAAGATGTTCTCATCTTGTTCAAGCATTTTACATCTGTCCATCATGTTGCATCTCCTATCTTTGTTTTGTTATACAAATTGCTTTTTTTTTTTTTGAGTCACGCTGTAGGACATTTTCAGCATTTTGAGGGGATGGTCAAGTCACAAATATTTGTTGGTCACATGTTGGGCTCATTCAGGTAGATGATGGTGACGGTGATGTCATCACGATACCTTCGGGCCAGGTCGGTTGGCAGACTCAGCATCTTGACCAGGCGGTTTGGTGCCACGGCTCCGTAGCCATCATCCCCAAGAGCATGGCGGAGCAGGTGGGTGGCAGCATTCTGGTCCTCCAGCTCTGACAGTGCACGGTTCTTCCTCTGCAGCAGGAGGTGCTGCAGGCAACCCAGCGTCATGTCTGTGCCAGGAATTATGGGTCTCTGCTGCTGAAGCCCTGAGTGGGGACAGTGGAGGTCAGTGAATAGTGTAGAACTCCCTGTTTTCCTCCCCTCATAGCAATTATTCTGCAGATGTCACACACTAAGATCCACAGTTATGCAGATAATACTCAATAATACTCTGTCAACCGATGGCTGCAACCCAGGTGGTTCACTGTGAGAATTTTGATTTTCTTCAATTGAATGGGAAACAAAGGTAAAATTGTTTAATTTGTCAGCAATGAGGAGAGGGTTAACCTCACCTAACACCTCAAATATCAAATTCTAAAAGTTCATAAACTGAAATCATACTTGGACTTACATTAATGAAGCTTCTGCTTTTAACTAATCCATTGTTTTATGTTATATTAAGATTATTATGATTGAAAACAAATAGACTAGGATTTAATACATTAACAATTGAATTCAATACAAACACGTAAACACACAGGCATGGATCTTTCACTCTCAAACCGAGAACACAGCTATTATTTCTTTTTTGCAAAACAGACCAAACCCTCACCTGTCAGCTGTTTTTTTTTGTGTTTTTTTTTTTAATTACCTGTCAGCTGTTGTGCCACCAGCTGGATGACCGTCTGCCGGTGCATCACTTCCCACAGTCCGTCAGTTGCCAGCACTAGGAACTTGTCTGCAGGTGTGATGCGGTGCCACGTGACCTCAGGCTGAGCACTCAGGTAAGGCGGGGTCAGGTAATGTGGCGGGGGTGTGCGCAATACCTCTCCGAGCACAGACAGGGTGTCATGGCGTGTCTCATACACTCGGTTCAGCATCTCCACACTCCACTTGAAACGAAAATCTCCAAAGGCCCTGAATGGCAGCAGCTGACCCAGCAGCCGGTCATGGCGGACCACTGTGCGCTGCTCAGATGGCGGGTGTTCTCCCAGGATCCTCTGCAGCTCATCAGAGTTCTGGGCATTGTGGTCATTGGTGAGGCTGTGTGCTGACCAAAGGCCACTGGCATCCTGAACGCCCAGCACAGCCCGGCTGTCGCCCAGGTTCGCCACATGTATGGTGCCACCACTGATGTGAGCAACACAGGCTGTGCAGCCGGACAGTGCCACCCGGAGGGGGGAGGACAGAGCCACTGCTTCCCCAGGGAGGTCCATCCGCCTATGGACAAAGAGCAACCACGCAGAAATACAGATACAGAAAACAGAGTCAGTAAAAAACAGGTTGAACACATGATACACATGACATGCTTCTGCATCAGATGTGGTTTAAGTCGACGCATGTAAAAACTGATTCAAAAATTTCAGTGTTGCAAAATTATATATATATATAATAAAATGATATACTCAAAGTATAAAAGTAAAGTCAGACGTTTGAGGGATGTTTCTACCAGTTGTGAAACTGCTCCTCACCTCGACAGGTGGACCTGAGCCTCCACTGATAGGTCGTAGTCAAGGCGATGGAAAGCATTGACCAGTGCTGTACTCAGCCTGCTGTCATCCTACAGCCAATCAGAAACAAGCCCAGACTGTGACATCATAATGACTATATCTGACAGGTCACCTCCAGTTAGAGTGAAATTATAATCGATCAAATCCAAAACAGAAACAGGAGATTGGAAGACCAGCAGAAAGTATTATACAATGCTGTTGACTTGATGCACATGATCAAGTGTAACTGTTCTGTGTATATCGTTTGTGAGTCTGTTCATGGACATCCTCCCATAAGTTATTCTATGTGCACTATACAAGTTCCTGCTCATTTTTGTTAGCGTCAAGCAGAGGTGGGTAAATCCAGGTTCATCAAGTCAAAGTCCAACCATGTATTGGTTCAAACCTGTTCACTGAACACAGGTGATTCCACTAATTATCCCATTTACCTGGATGAGACATTGTGCTTATCAAATTACCTGGTTCAATGAACAGGTTTGAACCAATACATGGTTGGACTTTGACTTGATGGACCTGGATTTACCCACCTCTGGCGTCAAGCACATATTCCAAGCCTGCCTTTCTCCTTCAACACCTCCAAACTCAGCTGGTGAAGACTAAGTGTCCACCATAGACTGTCCACCATAGAATGTCCACCATAGAATGTTCACCATAGACTATCAACCATAGACTGTCCACCATAGACTGTCCACCATAGAATGTCCACCATAGAATGTTCACCATAGACTATCAACCATAGACTGTCCACCATAGACTGTCCACCATAGACTGTCCACCTGTCCACTCACATCAAGTCCCTGCAGGAATTTCTCAGCTTTGTGCATTATTTCTTTCCCAGAACTACTCCATTCATCACCCTTATGATGATATAAATAGTAAGATGAACAAACACACAGTAGACTGATCTACAGAGATGATGCCTCCTCTACACCCTCACCTCCTCCTGCTCCTCCTCATCCAGTCTCTCCTGCCAGTAGTTTCGAAGGCTGTATGCTGAGGCTTCTCCTCCGTCTGTGTTGCTGTGATCTTGTGGATGTTTGTGCCACTCTAGTAGTGGTGGAACCGGACGTTCCTCCTCCACTGCTTGTTCCAACTCGGACAGCGTCCTCAGTGGCAGCGTCGCCACAGCGATGTAGTAGAAGAGTCTCTGACTCACAGCATGGGCACAGGACGGCCCTGCATGGCCATCAAACACACCAAACATCAGACTGCCACGGCCAGGCAGGAAGGTGGCGCTGCTGCGGCGGTCCTCACCTGGCTGGTTGGATGGCAACATGTTGCTATGGAAACCAAGGACACCATGGGACGCAGAACCTCTGGGGATGGTGTGGCTGTACTCATTAGCCTGAGGACAGAGGTTAAGACAGATGGTCAGCTCTTACTGTCTGTCCAACTGATCATCTAATGCAGGGGTGTCAAACTGCGGTCCTCGAGGGCCGGGGTCCTGCATGTTTTAGATGTTTCCCTCTTCCATTACACCTGGAGGTCATTGCATCATTATCAGTCTGATGAGGAGCTGATTATTAACTCCTTAAGTATCAGCACTGATGCATTCTGAATGGATGATTTAGTTTAAATATTCAGAAAAATTCAACAGTTTTACTTTATTTTGTGCATGGAAAAGGTGCCAAAAAGCAAGAGGTGTTTTTTTTTTAAATATTTTATTTCTCCATTTTTTTTTTTATTGCTGTGACCAAATGTCACAAACTAGTTTTCTTTTTTAGTAATTTTTTCCCCAAAATTTTCCACATTATTTGTCATTTTGTAAATATTTATTAGTTTTTGTTCATTTTGTTTATTTTTCTACATTTTGTTTATTTTAATTTTGTATTATTTTTCTTTGATTTTCTGCCATTTGTGTCTTACTTTGCTCATGTTACCAGTTACTTTGTTAGTTCTCAGGAGTTAAAGAGTTAAACTGAATCATATGGGAAAGGGAAATATCCAAAACATGCAGGACACCGGCCCTCGAGGACTGGAATTTGACACCTGTGAACTAATGGATCTGGTCTCACCTTTAATATGTAGTTGACCTGAGCTGCACTCAGCTGGCTCACCTCCTTCCTGCTTCCACTGCCTGGTGGGTAATGGAGTCTTAATAGCTCAGGGGGTGGAGAGGTGGATGAGAATCTGCAGAGTAACCCGACAGATCCAGTTCTACCCAGCATGACGATGACCTGAGTACCACTGGGTTAGATTAGATCAGATTCAGTTTTATCATCACCTCAAAACTATAAATGAACTATTTTATATTTTTATCCAAATTGTACATTTTGTCAATTGAAACTTTTTTCTGTGTTTTCTATTTTGTTTTGGCAATAAAATATCAGTTAATGAGATTAGTAAAACACTGTATTCTCTTTTTCATGGAGTTGCACTTCAGATTGAATTTAGCTATGGTATTGTTCGTTTCTACTTGTTTGTGAGGTCAATGAGCTGGGTCTTACAAAATACTTAAAAAAATAGTGGCCACATTGGTGTGAGTAACATGAGATGAAAGTTGGCTTTGTCTTTAGATTGGACACAGTAGACAAATTTACTGCTTAACACACTTCACAGGTTCATTAAAGTTTTAATGTTGAGTGTCTTATTATCAATATGACTACATCTAACTCATAAACTAGATGGATGGGTTCATATTATTCATTATTGCACAGACTAAAATTAAGTTACTGGTATCATGTCTATGTCTCTATATCTAATATCAGAACATTATGAAATAAAACATTTTAATGCAGTTTTTTTTGTTTAAGATGACTGTGACAAGATGACGGTGTAATAACAACAAGCAAGTGATTTCCAGGTAAACATGTTAGTACAGATCAAGGCAAGACAAATTTATTTGTATAACACATTTCATGTACAGGACAATTCAAGGTGCTTTACATAAAACATATAATAAAATTAAAATGCATTAGAAAATAAGAGACATAAATACATTTAAAAAAACCAATAGAGAATCTAAGTAAATGCTCCAGTAAATAGTCATGTTCTCAATGAACTGACAGTTTGAACAGTCCTCAGGTCTTATAGTTTGTTCAACAGGTGAGGAGCAGAATCAGGTAATAAAAACAGACGAGTTACAGTAATGATATGAACTGACTGATATGGAAGTAAAACAAACAAAAGCCATGAATATACAAGAGAACGACTGTGGAAAAACTGTCCACTGGAGTGACCAGTATGCATCAAAGGGTTAAAGTCTTGACAGAGTGATGTTCAAAAGCATAATCTTTGAATAGAAATGATACAGACACTTGCAGATGTACAGGAGGAGTGATTTTCTTAATTCACATGTGGACATGTTCATCTGTGTCTCCTGTAAAGTGTTGTATTAATTCCACTCTGAAACTCACTGTGTTTGCTGAGGCCTTCGTCCTCGTCTTCCTCGCTGCAGATGTCTGCTCTCTGTATGCTCTGATTTACTGGTGACAGAGCAGCCCAGGTGTTTGGTTGAAGCTTGCTGTTTCTTCTCTGAAACGTTATATTTATTCCTGCGTGTGACCTTTGAACTTTCATACTTCCTTCAGTAATCAGTAACTCTGATACCTGACTGAAAACCCGCCCCCTTGCTATGTGCAGAAGTAAAGCTACTATAGTAGTCAACATTTTCCTAAACTACAGAATGTCTGTATACAGACGTTCTGTAGTTTAGGAAAATGTTGACACATCTTTTTAGCCTTGGAAATATGTTAAATTTTTCTGAAGCTTCTCATCAGTGGTTCATAATTTCCTATTGAACATGTATTTCATTCTTTGTTCCTTAATTTATTATTTAGATTTTTTTTCTGAATCCATTGTTTACAGACTGTTTTGATGTCTGTCAGTAGTGATGATGCTTTTGTGAGTGGAGCATAATTGGTAGCAAAAAGTGACAGTTGCAAATGTTGGTGTCCTACCATTGCTAACTTAACAGTATTGCAAATTTTGTTTAATTACCAAGTGTACTTATTAAATGAATGGTTGACAGAAACTCTCAAGTAAAGGTGAGGGTGAAACTCTTTCACTGTCATCCAGTGAGTATCCAGCTGAGTACTGTCCAGCCTGTGTTTAGTGTTTTAACATCTATGTAAAGCTTTAAATGACATATTCATTAAGTGATATTCAACACAATTCAAGGTCATCTTTAATTATTTTGGTATTCTGACATCCAGCAAGTAAAAACAGACATTTTCACTCCTTATTTTAAGCATCTTTCAATTAGGATTTTCTTGCTTCTGTTTTTCCATAATCATTTTGCACACATGCTAAGAAACCATAACTTATGATCCCAAATAGTCAAACTGTTTGTTCAGTCTGACATCTTGGTGCTATAAAAGTCATCCTGTGATCCAAATAGTCTGTTACAATCGACACGACCACTTTCATACTTGTTTATTATAATGTATTTCTTTACTGGGGGGCCAGATAAAGGGCTAATTAATTTATTTTAGTTAAATACAGTTATTTCTGCAATTTCCTAAAGAAAATGAAGTTTTATTAATTTCACATTAAGGAAATTCACTGATTAAGACACGAGCAAAATAAAGTACAAGTCACAGAAAATGTGCAACTTCTTCTTCTTCATCATCATCATAATAATATCCATTAAGCAGACGTACATGGGGCCTACCCGCTGGTGGGCGGTTATGCAAGGGATGAACCCACTAGCCTTAGAGGGTGAAAATAGAACTATAGTTTTCAGCATCATAAACATTCAGATAAGTGGCTGACAGCAAAGTTTGGTGGGATCACTGACTTCCCCGACTGTTTTATCCTGTGGTGTTTAGCTGATTATCACAAGGCTGCATAATATTAAAATGTTTCCAATGTAGGCTGTAGTCAGATAGTTTCAGCTCCATTTTCAAAAATGTGAATTTTATTTTTAGGCAAACAAATGAGATTTGCCACCGATCAAAGTCAGATCGATTTTGATCATATATTATGATGACGATGATGATGATAATGTTTATTATTAGTAGTAGTAATTTCACATTTCTGAGTTGAAACTAACAAGGGGGGAAAAATACTGCGGTGTGTCCTCAATGATGATTACAGGCCTGGTTGCCTATACCTGCTGGTGTTATGGACTTATACGTGTAACACAAAATATTACTGTTTGGATGACCTTGTAAAAGACAAGAACATGAGTCATATGTTTTAATCTTGAATGTGAACAGATTTAGTATTACTGAATAACATGAATAATGATTCCTCATATAAGTCATGTTTAAAATGAACATGGGGGTTAGGATCTTTATCAACTTGTTGGAAATTGAAGATACTCCATAAAGAGGGGAAAGAAAGACAGAACATGTTTTTAATGTATTTACACCTGATTGACTTAGATTTGATCACATTGCCATTTTAAAAACTGTGACAATGAACATAAAATCATTATAGAACAGTTTTCACTGTTTAATGTATGAAGAAGGCACCACTGCCCTCCAGTAAACTCAACATAATCAGATGTGGCCGTCTTAAAAAACAACAAAAATAAATTGGACACCCTTGGAAGCACCGCCTCTTTGTGTTTTACAATACCGGAAAAGGCGGGGCTTCATGCTTTTATTTAGACAATGTTCTGCGGAAGTGTTATTTTTCAGCTTTTATTTTGCTGGAGAGTTCCTGTCCTCTGTTCTGTAACTGATCCTCCGTCAGTCTCAAGCCAAACTCTTCTACTTTCACTTTAATTATTTCTCATCACAGTCTTCGTTTTTCCGCAGAGCCGTGCTGTGCTTAACCGGGTCACACGGAGTCAGACTGGTTTTAGTGGAATCGTGTTGTCCAGTGGCTCCGTCTGAAACCAGCCACCGTACGGATGCTCTCCCCGGGCAGGACCGTCTCTTCCCGGCTCCTCAGGCCAGCCTCGTGGCTTCCTCTCCGGTCGAGCTGTGACCGTAGAACCGCCAGTTCCCATCAGACAGGTGAGCACCTTCTGCAGCATCGAAAGCTGGTTGGATGTAGCTTTAGAGTCATTAGCATGGAGCTAATCCGGTAGTGACGCAGTTGAAGAGACAGAAAAGTTTACAACAGAAGAAGAAACGATGTAAACACAAGTCTGAAAAATATTAAAAATATCAAATATATAAGTATTTACATCTCATTCTTGCAAATGTAGGGCTTTAAAATACAAAAATATTAAAACATATAGAAATGTAGCCAGTGACGTATATCTAATTAGTGATCGATACAGAAATATGACATAATGACAAGTGTGATCGAATTCAGTATTGAAGCAGTGATTACTTAAATTTTATTATTATTATCTGTCCAACAGTCCTATTACATTACTCCATGACATTACCAGGTTGCGCAGTAGAATATTTTGAACTAATTAAGCTATAAATTGTTAATGATTTCATATCCATCAGTTATGTCAATATCAGTATTATTAAACGAATGTGGTTTCTGTGACTTAATCTTTTCTCACGTTAAAAACACATGGTGTTAGTTGCTGAGTCATTCTGACTTGACATGAATGTAAGCTGAAAAGTTCTTAGTTTCTTGAACTATAATGCATATAATTAAATAATATGCAAGTAAACATTATATATGTCACATAAAGTCCTGTGATTATGAATCTTTATTTATTTGACATGACAATTGACTGACTTTACTCACCCTTTTTGTGATCCATAACATTTGTGGACTGATGTAATACAAACAACAGCTTGAGACAGTGCATGATGCTGTTGAGTAACACGTTAACACTAGTTGAATCCTCCACATCACTGATGTATTATTAATGATAATGTTAACGTGATTTTTGTGACTATTTTATAATCATTTGAAAATAATACAATTACCAGTATTTTGAGTCACGCTGAGTTTGTAGTTAAAATCACTCATGGCAAAAATAAATAATTACTACTATTTTGGTAAGATTAATAAAGTAACTAGTACTAGTGTCAACTAGTAACAAGCATTAAATAAACAGGATGTTTTACTTTTAAAAGTGTCATTCCGCTGAAAACCACTTTTTGGAATCTGACGGGTTACCAACACATGCTACGTTTAAAAGTGGTGTATCTCCTCCACTAGCTGTATTTCCCATTTATAGAAAACAATGAAGGACTCAGAAAAATCTTGTCCACAATACGTCATGTGGATATTGGCGTAACCCACGTGGGGTTAAGCCCGCCCCCCATTACATCAAATCTGAAGTAGCATTAGCATCTACAAGAGAAGACGGCGCCACAGTAGCTGTACAAACAAATGGCAGAGCAAACTCATTCATGTGCTCTGTGGAAATAAAGCATTCACATTTAATGTACTTGAACACAAAGCCCATTCTATTTTATTTAAATATAATAATTTATCTTAACAAACGTCAGCAGCCTATAAAATTTGATCCCCCCATCATCAGAGTAACATCGGGTTGCCAACCCTGCAGGATTATTCGGGATGTCCCAGAAAGTAGGTGGTTCTGATTGGCTAAATACCAATATTTTTTTTTTTTTGCTTTAATCCCTGAATGACACCTTTTAAAATTATGACATTTAAGAACAGTGATTAGGAACTTGTAAATGTGGACCTTGTGCTGAAGAGACACAGGCTTTACTTGGACAGAACAACACACTTTTCTACAAACAGGACAGTTTACTTTGAAAGTTTGTCTTTATAATTTTACTGATATCTGTCTATTAATATAGCAAAAGTAAAAGCTTTTGTTTCCACAAGCGTAATACCATGAATGGCGACTAGATGCTGATCCAAAAAAACCTGGCTATACAGTAATGTAAAAACGGAAACTATGGAAACAAGACTAATTGGGTTGTTTTGGTCTGCAGAGTTGATAAAGAAACAGGAACTGGGTAAAGATGAGCTCCGTCCCCTTTACATGGACTTCCAGGCAACCACGCCCATGGTAACAACTATAGGCCAAAGCACTATGGTAATGCATCAGTATATGGGAATGAGGTGTATTAACTGTATATGGACATGTGCACAGGACCCCCGGGTGTTGGACGCCATGTTACCATACCAGGTGAATTACTATGGTAACCCTCACTCCAGAACTCACGCCTATGGATGGGAGAGCGAGAGTGCCATGGAAACCGCCAGGAAGGTAGAGATGAACTGATCAGAAACATATTGGTCTATTTTGATATTGATTGGACTGAAGTTGGTGAAAGAAGTCAGAGTTAAGTTAGTTAAATGTTGATGTTACATGTAATTTAGGGGAAAGTACTGGAAAAATGGGCACTGACAAAATAATGAAGATAAGTATAAAAAAGTCATTGAAAGAATCACAGTATACAAAGAGTCAGAGTACAATAAGAATACATCTCCTTCCCATTTGCTGACTGTGACTGCTCTCTCTGTCTCTCTCTCTCTCTCTCTCTCTCTCTTTCTCTCTCTCTCTCTGTCTGTCTCTCTGTCTGAGCAGCAGGTGGCTGATCTGATTGCAGCAGATCCTCGGGAGATCATCTTCACCAGTGGAGCCACCGAGTCCAACAACATGGCCATCAAGGTCTCACTCCTTCATGTTCCTTATCTCCCAATTCAGCGTTAAGCTAACACTAAGCAGGTCCAACAATAACAGTATTATTTCACAACCAATAAAACACTAAACAAGACAAAGAAGAGCTAATGTAAAAGTCATAATCTGAATGGATGATTATAAAGTCTGTATTAGTTTAGCAATTTCGCAATTGTGGGATCAATAAAGTACTTAGATTCTATATCATAACTTTTTTTTTTTTTTTATTGAATTTCAGTTATTGGCTAATCCATTGTTTTGTGTTCCACTGAAATGATTCTGACTGAAATTGTTTTCAACTGATGTGATGTATATTTGATATGTTCATGTAAAAGCTAATTTGCAGACCTTGTGTCTGGTTAAAATAAATTCCAGTCTATAGAAACGGGGGACTTAAGCGTTCCCTTCCAAGCGATTTTCCTTTTTTGTCTGGGGGGGGGTGAAAACTGATAATGTAGATGTTTTCTAACCAAATTTAAAATCCTTGTGATCAACCTGAGAGTCCAAAAACATGTTCAACAGACTAGTGTTCTAAAAAACCTGATCCCTGTGTGATGTCCCTTTCACTCCTCCCTCTCCTCAGGGTGTGGCCAGGTTCTACAAGGCCAAGAAGCGTCATGTGATCACCACGCAGACGGAACATAAATGTGTTCTAGACTCGTGTCGAATTTTGGAGGCTGAAGGATTCGATGTCTCCTATCTGCCAGTTCAGACAAATGGGCTGCTGGACCTGGAGGTATAGAATGTACATGTAGAACATGTACTGTAACTGCACTGAGAACATGCAACATCCCTATTGTATGGTCTAACATGCTGTTGACCTGTCTTGTGCTCCATGTTCAGCTGTTGGAGGCTTCTATCCGTCCAGACACAGCTCTGGTGTCTGTAATGAGTGTTAACAATGAGATCGGAGTCAAGCAGCCCATCAGTGAGATCGGTAACCATAGCAACACCAAAATACAATGTCACTGATCCCTCTCTGATCAGAAGTATTGACTGCTGTTGTTCTCTCTCATCAGGTCACATCTGTCGGTCTAAGGGGGTATACTTCCACACAGATGGCGCTCAGGCCATTGGAAAGATTCCCATCGACGTGTCCAATTTTAAGATCGACCTGATGTCCATCAGTGGTCACAAGATCTACGGCCCCAAAGGTCCACTTCATCAGACATGTCTTCGTAGAATGAAGTCACAAAAAGAAACAAAACCATGTGAAAAATGTGTTTCCATTAACTGGTTTATAGTGAATAAACTAAGCTGTGTAGTTGGTCTGAAGGTGGTGCTGTAGTAATAGAAGCATAATAACCACAAATCTAGTTTTAATTACCCTAGATGGGCTAGACGTCCCTAGCGGCAGCAAATCTAATGTGCTACTGTAGTAGTCTAGTTTCGCTCAATATAAGTTTGGGCTAGATTTCCCTGAAACTGACTGACCAATCACAGTGAAGTATAGAGTCAGAGGGCGGGTGTAACAAAGTTATGCTGCAGCGATTTGGAGAGAACCAACCATAGAAAAAGAACAACAACAATGGGTCAAAGATGAGCGAAGAATGTGAGAAAACATCAGAAAACTTTAAAAAAAATTTTACAGAAGCGTCAACAATCATTAGCCTCCATAATCCCCAACTTTGTTTAGTCATTCGTAACTTTCTTCAGACTCCTTCATGAACTTTCCGGCATCTAACTACGTCATCCTAAAGATGAAGCTGATTGGTTGTAGTACCGTCCTATTGCATACAGAGGGATTTGAAAGACAACCTTTTAGCCCCGCCTCCCCTGACTATGAAGCACCACTAGACCTATACATGGAATGAATGGGGATAGTGTGGCTAGGCTAAGTTTTAATTGTAACGTTGTTTTCTTTTAAGTTTGCTGTATTTCAAGCAATACCACAGAAGAGGTAGACTATTAGATATCCACCTAAAATAACTGTATTTTTTCATTTTTAATTGAAAAGCAACAATAAATGGAACAGAGGGTTAGCGCTAATGTCACTCAGAATACAAGGGTGGAGCTAATGCACTTTAAAAAAGGAGTGGAGCTAATTCCATTAAACAGCAGAGGGGTTGGAGTTAATGCTCCTTCCTTTTTTGCCAGTATTTTTTCAAGAGTGTTTTTATATGCAACTGAGCTATCGTGTAATTTCCCTTGTGGAGAAATATATTTCCTCCAAGTGTAAAAATAGCAGAGGACTGGAGCTAATGTAATTGAAGAGAGTATGGGGTGGAGCTAATGTTATTAAACAGACCAAGAGGGGTGGAGTCACTTGTGTCATGTTGTTCTGATGTGCATCTACGTCTGCGCAGGTGTGGGCGCTCTGTATGTGCGTCGCCGTCCTCGGGTGCGATTGGAGCCACTACAGAACGGCGGCGGTCAGGAGAGGGGCCTACGCTCTGGGACTGTCCCCACCCCACTGGCTGTGGGGCTGGGAGCGGCCTGTAGCATTGCCCAGAAGGAGATGGAGGTAAAACAAATCCACCTTAACATCTAGACCGTACAAAACAAACCAATTATCTGATGATGTTTCACCAAAAAAAAAACGTATAATGGATACGAGCACATGTACAAAATGTACAAAATCAGTGAATACATAAACATGGAGAGAAAGCACTGGGGGGGTAAATGTATAAAGATGAAAGCAAGTATTTAAAAAATATAGTGGATATGCACAAATAGAGATGAAACCGGTAGAGAAAATGTACAGTGGATACATAAAAACATGAATAAATACAGACCATGTATACAAAAACAAATGGTAATGTACAAAAATATAAATTAAAATGCGTGAAAAACGGACGGAAACGTAGAAAAAAACGTGGAATTTGAATGTACAAGGACGAAGAAGAGAATGAACGCAGGAAAAACATGGAGTATAGATTACATGGATAGTGTAGCATAAATGATGTAATATTTTTAACATGTTAAATGTCATAAATAACTTTTAACAGAGTGGTGTGTGTTTGTGTGTGTTCAGTACGATCACAGCAGAGTTTCTGCCCTCGCCCGTCGTCTGGTGGGGAGGATTACATCTGAGATTCCTGATGTCATCATGAATGGAGATCCAGAGCAGCGCTACCCCGGTAAACATGGATCAAGCTTCAAGTTGAATGAAAACACACTTTAGTTCAGGTTCCATATTCAGCCCAATATGATGTCAAATGGATTCGACCAATAGAATAACGAGATCATTAATGTATAAATAATATTGACTCAATAGCCCTAAAAAGTAACGCATAAAACATAAAATTTACAGTATTAAAACTTGGTCACATAACACGTGCATACAGACACAGTAGACTGCAATTGTTTCATGTTGGATTTAAAGTCATTCAATCTAACAAGGACTTTAAATTGTAGAACATCCATGAGTCTTCCTTATTTCTTTGTTAAAAAACGAGACAAGTAGGATGGAATGATTCGGGAATTAAAAACTCCCATGTACATGGGGTGATACTCGGATGGGATACTATCTAACCTATGAAGACTACTAGGAGCAGAAGCATTCATATACATTAATAATTATTTTGGATTAAATTCACCACAGTTTTCATTACTTGGTGAGTTTTCTGTGGTCATAATCACCTGTATGTGTTTCAGGCTGCGTTAATCTGTCGTTCGCTTACGTGGAGGGAGAGAGTCTTCTGATGGCACTGAAGGATGTCGCTTTGTCATCTGGGAGGTCAGTCTGAAACATCAATACTCATGTGATCACACAGTACAGTGGCCCCTCGCAGTACGAGTTTACTTTGTTCCGTGACCAATTTCATTTCAAGATTCAGTTGTTTTCCTGAATCAATTTTCCCCATTGAAATGAACTGAAATATAATTAATCTGTTGCCCAAATCCTTTTTTAGGGGTTTTAATTAAAACTGTGTGCCATTCTCAACATTTCCAGTTTTTATCAAAATCCTGTAACTTTTCGAGTTATTTTCCTGACAAACAGAGAAACCCCAGTGAAAACATAACCTTCTTGGTGGAGGTAAAAATTAAATAATTGATTTTATTAACTTATTTATTTACCATTTAAAATGAGACGGTCTGTACATGAGGAAGATGTTGGTGAAGGAGGAGGATCATTCTCTGGAAGAAGAATCTACTTTGTCTTTTGACTTAATTTGTTGTTTCTGGCCTCATTTTCATAACTGTCCACAGTTGCAGGTAGTTTAACTTTAAATCTATCCAGAAACGTCTAGTTTGTTCTGCTTTTTAAAATGTGAAAATACACCAGACCATTGGTGTGAAATAAAGCAACTGCACAACCTGACTTTTAATTTGTCTAGATTATTATTATTTTTTTTTATTTCCAACTAAATCATAAACCTCTATCCACCTCGCCAACCATTGTTTAAATTTTCTGGTAGAGATCCCCTCCTCCACTACTCTGTCCTCATTAGGAAAGGTCCTAATCCCTCCTACTTGTTGGATAAACACCTGTTCCTACATTCCATTTACTCTCGTATTTGCAGATAAAATTACTCAAGAGGCGCAGTTCATAAAACAGACTACTTGTACCATGCTGCACTTGTAATGACAAACTCTACTGTATTGATCTGTGACAAGTTTAGTTTAGTTTATTTGAAAGGAGACAATGCAATTTTATAAAACAGGTGATTATACATGGTTAAAAAAAAAACAGAATTAGCCAGAAGGCTGGACTTCATCTGTCGTCCCCTGGACATGATTAAAAAAAAAAGCAGTAAAATACATCTATAAGAGAAAACAGGTTTAGATCATGAATGTAACAAATGACACACATACAACCTGTTTAAGAGAGTGCATAGTACACAACACCTAAACAATGTAATACAAGATACATTTTCAAGCACTTGAGATACAGTTTAAGAAAAGAAAGGGGGGGGGGGTAAACTACAGTACTCTGAGAACGTAGACCTCCGTGAAGTAGCACCAGTCTGCTGAGGTTTGGATCTGGATGTTCATAACTTATTTGTAAACTAGTGTTCACTAACGATTTATTTTGTCGGCCATTAGCAATCCCTTAGAGGTTTTTAAAAAAATTAAAAGAAATCCTTACTCCCGTTTTTGAGATATGTCTATTTCAATACCACGTATGATGTCACTGATGTTATGCGACGTCCAAATTTCACATGTTTAATGTTAAATATGAAACACAAGATAATGTCAGATTTAACTATATTGAGTTAAATAACCCTGCTTTAAGGTAAAGGTCATAAATTTAAAAAAAAAAAAAAAAAAAAAGAAGAAGAAGAGGAAGGCGATATCTAAAACATGCACTGGACCACGAGGACGGTATTTAAGAACCACTGGTGTAAAGGATGTTCTGCGACAGGTTGGATGGTTCTGTTTCTCAGAGATGAGCAAATGCAGTCCCATGAAAAGTTGCGAAGGGTTTGTGGAAAGGACTCCAGTTGTTTGTTTAGAGTGCTGAAATAGTTTCAGTTTGACTGTTAGTTATTCTCTCTTCTACTTTTAGATCAGGGATGTGACACCCATACAGCTTGTGGGCCAAAACTGGCCCATCAAAGGTTCCATTTTGGCCTGCAGGATGAATTTGTAAATGCAAAAATAGACTGAGGTATTAACAGTCAAGGGGTCACTGACGGCTTAATATAAGGGATAAATGGGAAGGACCAGTAAAACAATAACGTCATAATTTAGTTTATTTTCGCACTTTTAAATTTATTTTCGCACAATGCATTCAATAACAATGGTGAACACAGCAATGTTAAGGAAATAACGGACGGACTAACAGCCTGGTTCTTCATGTGTGCAGTGCTTGTACTTCAGCGTCTTTGGAGCCGTCGTACGTACTGAGGGCAATCGGAGCCGACGAAGACCTGGCTCACTCTTCCATCAGGTACAAACTTCCCATCATGCACTGACAACACACACCTGTTGATATGTAACGCAATCTGAAACCTGTGTGTGTGTGTGTGTGGGTGTCAGGTTTGGCATTGGCAGGTTCACCACAGAAGAAGAAGTGGACTACACAGCAAACAAATGCATCCAGCAGGTCCGCAGACTCCGAGAGATGAGGTGAGCGGTGCATCAATCCTACTCGAAGCTTAAACCTATCAATCTGTCCCCAAAGGAAATAATATTTCGAGTTTTCAGAGTAAAATTTACAAACAAAATGACCACAGGAAATCAAATGGGACTGTTCGATATAAAAATTTAAATCAGAAAATCTCAGTCCATCAGGAAGAAAGAAAATATACAGAAACATGAACATCCCTCTGATTCCAACTGACACATAAGACATTTACAGGATGAGGTGAGAAATTAGCAGCCCATAGCATTTGTCACAGCAGATGTTTGAAGTTCTACGTTAAATTAACAACAACCTTGTGTTTTCCACATTTTATCTTGGAGGAAAAAAAATCTCCTGTTGAACTTTAAATAAATATTAATGTTTATAGACTATCTGGAAACAAATTTGGGATCTATCATGGCTACAGCTCAAAAAATGTTTCATTCATGTTGATTTGGAATATATTGCCTTAAAGGTTAATGGGAGATTTTTCTTCCCAAGTTAGATGTGAATCAAGTAGATAGTTATTATTTACAGTGAAAGTACAAAAAAATAATAGAAATCTAGACATAAAATGTTTAAAATCATTGTCATGGATTTAAAAAAAAAAAAATAGTGTTGAGAAAAATGTAAGTTAAAAACCAACCCTGAAGCAAAGAAAAAAACAATTTCAACCAAAACTAATCACTACAATAATGATGTTTATCACAATTTAAAGCATAGTTCCTTGGTCTTGTCGACGTTGATCTCCCAATAACTGTCTGATCATTGTACACCCGTAATGTCTGTACAATAGCTGAAATGACTCCTGTACATTTACTAGATCTGCTAGTGCTAATGCTAATGCTAGTGCAGCTGGAAGATCTGTGGGATCCAGGTTGTCCCACATGTTTGTTGCTTTACCTGCTCGGCGAATGACTGTGACGTAAAAGTATATGCGAGGTGAACATATGTGATGTAAAGATGCACACAACATGAACATGTGTTTCCTGCCGTTGAGATGGAGACGTGACCCTGCACGTCTTCAAAACGCCCACTCTGGAAGTAGTCTTCAGATTTTTGCGTGTCCACACCCCGATGGCGCCGGGTAAACGAAAGGCACTTCTGATAAAATATGCTGTCGTATTTAGCTGCAATCGTCCTCATGTAAACGGCCCCTTAAGATATCACCCTGCTCCAACACATATGATTCAAAGCAGTGGGTCATTATCAGCTGATCATTTGAATCAGGTGTGTTGGAGCAGGGTGCCGTCTAAAACATGCAGGACAGTGGACCCTGAGGATAAGGGTTGAAGACCTCATCTATAGAGGTTCAGAAATGCATTGATGGGTCTCAGGAGGATATAGATCATGAATCCCATTGGTGTCCTGAATGGAGATGAACTTTCCTAATATACTCTGTTTGTGTTTCAGTCCTCTGTGGGAGATGGTTCAGGAAGGCATTGATCTAAAGAGCATCAAGTGGACGCAACATTAGACTCCTCCCACTTCCTGCCCACCACCTGGCCGCCTGATGATGAGGATGATGGCTCCCAGGGAACTGTGGGACGGATCAGTGTTTTTCCCCTTTAACTCAAACACGCACAAATGTCCTGTCTGACTTGAACTCTGCTCGTCTGTCTCCCTGTTAGCTTTTTGTGTGTCACATCTGACCAATCAGAGCAGCGGAGCCAAAGTTACTGAGTTGCCTGTAGAAGTCAGACGTCACCCTTTATGAGTTATATTTTATGTTGTTTATGCATCACGCACACACGGTGTGGAAACAGTCACTAGGTGAAGGTATTGAACTATACTTTTAAAAACAGTCTGATTCCACAAGTCAAAATGCATCACTGCCACTACATTTCCCATAATGCACCATGTGTTATGTTGTCCATTCAGTTCACATGTTTCTGCTGTTACTCATCATAAACATTACACAAACTTTATATCCATTAAACAGTTGATTTACTAAACATCACATCACATATTGAATAGTGAAAAACAATTGGGACTATTCAGTATAAATGTTTTATGTCCTTGATACACATTCAAGTGAATAAATAAATAAATCGATACACAATGTCATTTTCATGCAGCAGATCACAGTCTACGGGTCACCTGGACCATATGGACATAGTTATTACTGAATAAAACCACGGAAATCTGAATAAAGTATTCCATTTTAAAATGTTTTTCCCCTTTTTTTTAAAAAAAAAAAATGGTGAATGTATTAACATGCATCAACTTTTCACATTGGTATCACAATTGTATCAAAGCTTCACTGTTTTCCTCTGCTCTTTATAATCTCATATAAAGTGGTGGAACTGGGTTTCATGGAGTGGAGAACACAATGAACATGCAGAGAAACAGGAAATATTGCCATTGAGGAGATGGTAATTACTGATACTTTCTATGCAGTTGCTATGGTGATTAGGTCCACTTTATTACTGTTTTTCTATTGGTCATTGCTGCCACGTTGTATGCAGTTACTGTGGCGTTTACAACCCCTTTAAATGTTTTTTTTTTTTTTTTACAGTGATTTTGTCACTGATACAGACACTGAGAAATGACATATGTGTGGAACAACTCCATACGGACTTATGAGTCATTGATGCATATTCAAATTACCAAATCAATTGTATTGGTAACAGCACGTTACCTTACAGAGAGCTGCATTTGTGGTAAATACGGTGAATTTATTATATCCAGTCTGAGTAAAAGCAGGATGGCACAATAAAAGTGTTGTGAATTTCTCTTTAGTGTCATCATCCAATACCTATTATGAAATCTGAAAATTGCACAAGCAACTATGGTTTCAGGAATACTGGACTAGATCCAAATACTCAACATTAAGGAAGTCTGCAGATTTTTTTGTACAGATTCAAACATGTTTCTAAGATAAACTATGATAAATGTGACTGTAAAGATGTTAATGGTTTTATTATCGCATTGGAAATTAATCTGAGATGCTTATCCGGTTTTATAAGAATTGTATGAAAATGACTAACGAGTTAAAAGTTGTGGGGAAAATATCTCACTAATTGTACTTTATGCTGTGTTTTAGGCTCTGTAGGCTCTTTATTAAAAGAATGCACAGAAGGAAAGAGAATACAGTTTGTGGAGAAAAGTAGTATGACACGCGGTTAACTGTTTAGACTATCCCATTTTAATATGTCCAAAACAGAAGTGAAATGTGGAAAATATAATACATTCTACTACGATTTTGAAACCAAGGTCTGTGGATACAATCTTAGCTTATTTCAGTTACAAAAATTAAAGCACCATAATTTCATTCTCCGCTTTCAGTTAAGAATTTTTTTTTTTTTTTTTACATTTTTTGACTCATTCTGTAACTGAAAAAGGAATTGGCAGAAGCCCAGGCATATTTGACCTATCCTATACAACCCATTGAATCACCAGCAGATCATTAATAAAAGAAATATAACAAAGAAAAAAATTAACAAACAAAACAATATTTTCCTGTAGATTTAGTCATTAATTAACCATTTTACATTGTACTCCTTAATTAACTTGGCTTTCAATGTTTTTTGAAACTCAAAGATCTACACTGTTTCAACTCATCACTGTCTCCATTCCATAATACAACTCCCAAATATGAAACAAGTCTATATTTAACATTAGTTCTCACGTTTCCTCTTTCAAAGTATAATTTTTTGCTCTTAGTTTGAAATTTTAAGATAAAAATCTAGATAATACACATCATAAAGAAGACAACAGAAAACACAGGCAGCAAAGCATTTGTCATTTCTATTGTTTTTGTATTTACTCTATTGATTTGTTAATTCACTGCTGTTTTTCCGGTTTTGTGTCGGGGGGTTTTCATTCTTTGTTGTTTTTGTTCACCTTATGCCTTAATAAATTGGTTGTTTTTTTAATTATTATTTTAGCAGGAGGATAAAATGTGTCGATTACATCAAATGAACTTTTATGTTTCTGATGATTTTCCGACTCCAAATTCATCTGAACACCGGAAGTCTCATCTCGCCAAATCTCGCGATGTTAACGCCGACATTTCGTGCAGGCGGAGCAGGCAAAGAACAGTCGAGCAGAGTGTACCCACCGTTCATGAGTCTCAGCTCGGCCGTTTGCTCACTGATTTCTCGGTAAGAACCGGCGGTAAAAGATTTGCACCGGAGCAGAGCACGAGAAGAACCACGTATTGCACGTGCCCCGCTCCGCTTACACACACAAACACACAGCCACACACAAAGCAGCTAGGTGCTAATGGCCGTTAGCATGTCAATGTAGCTTAACTCAGTCAAGCATGTCCTCAGTGGACTGAGCTGTTAACTGCGGATTGAATCATTTGCGGCAGATTGAAATGTCTATGCTGAGGTTCCGAGTTGCACCAGACTGATCTTGAGTTCAGGCCGGTTTTGGACGCAGTGTGTCGATGGGTTGGAGCTACTGCTGCTGCAGCTAGTTCACGGAGCTAGTGCGGTTTCACTCCATTACGGTCTCCTCCTCCTTCTGCCGTGAGGCGGTCCCAGTCAAACCTATGATTGGTTAATACTGAATTGTTAATTTCTTAAGTAGCCGTAATGTGAGGTTGCGCCTCCCTGCAGTGACGTTACGTGTCCATTAAAATGAGAGTGAGGAATGGATTGGCGTTATTTACGTCATTATGTGTCAAAATATGGAAATGAATCTGTGTTTACGTGGACATTGTATACTCCGGTGTTGTCCGGCGTCTTATTACAAATAGAACACGTGATCTTTGACCTAAGTTTTCTGCTAACTCTTTTGAACTGTCATGATTCCCACAATTCAGCTGTGATCTGTGAGTTGTTCTTGAAATGTCTGCTGTGGGATATGGCAGGTTTTTCCACATTTCAGCTGTGATCTGTGAGTTTTTGAAATGTCTCTGCTGTGGGATATGGCAGGTTTTTCCACATTTCAGCTGTGATCTGTGAGTTTTTGCTGTGTCATCTGTGATCTGTGGCAATTTGACATGTTTCAACTTTTACTTGATGCATTTCATTTTTCAGCAGTAATATGTGGAGGATTTTTGACATGTGTCAGCTTTGATCTGACAGGTTTTTGACGTGGTTAATTCATGGTTGAAACTCTACTCTGTGTTCAGACACAACAGCCAACCTCAGTGTTTGGTGTTGTTTGATGACTGCAACATTTGATTTAATTGGGGAAAGTCAAAGATTATTTTGAGGATTTCTAATCAAATGCTCTGACCTGAAATGAAAACTCTTGTTGAACCCTGAAGTTGCTCTTCTAAATCTGGCACAGTGCTTTCTGTGCTTTCTCTATTGACCAGCTGCTGCCTTTGGTGCTGATGTTTACATGTTGCTGTGGTTGATATAATGCTAATATTGCTGTGGTCAATATACTAATGTTGCTCTGGTTAATGTACTGCTATTGTTGCTCTTGTTGATATAATGCTAATGATGCTCTGGTTGATGTAATGCTATTGTTGCTCTTATTGGTATTATGCTGATTTTGCACTGGTTAATGTAATGTCAATGGCGCCATGGTCAATATAATGCAAATGGTGCTCTTTATGTTGCTATGGTTGATATGAATCTGTGAATGGTGCTCTGGTTTGTTAATGTTGCTTTAGTTTGAATAAGCAGCTGTCATTGTTGTGATCAACACAAACCCAGTGTTGATGATATTTCTGTTGTGTCTTTGGTTGTTATCCTGATGTTTTGATGAATTCGCTGATGTACATGTTGCTGCTCTGCTCTCTGCTGTTTTAGTGCTGCTCAGAGATGCTTGACTGACTTGTTGCAGGATATGGCCATCTGAATACCAGGTGATTTGTCAGTGTTTCAGCTGGTTCATCCTAGGTGTTTTGATTGATAACTGTGTTCTTCCCTGACAGTGGGTTTCAGTTGGTTTTCCTGTTCCTCTCAAGTGTTTGACCTTGTTGCAAGGTCATCCAAAGTTGACCACACTTTTGGGTGTTAACTGGATGTTTTTCATTGGTTTCTTGGTTATGCTCAAGTGTTTCAGCTGTTCTTTTCTTCCATTTTTGACAAGATGCTTTAAGTGGTTTCAGGGTTGTGCCCTGGTGTTTGCGGCTGGTTTCTGGGATATTCCTAATGGTTTTAGCTTATTTCTCTTGTTGCCACATATCTCAAGAGGTGTCTGTTAGTTTAGAGGTTATGCTTTCTCTTTGCCAATTGACATTCTATTTTGGATTCTGTGTTGTTTTAACTTGTCCTTCCAGTTGCCAGGATAGTTAAGGTTTTAGGCAGTTGTCCAGTGGTGTCCGTCAGGTAAACTTGCTGACGCTATTTGTGTTCATGACATCAGATTTTCTTGAGTCATTGTTGTGTGAAGATGTGAGTTAAAACAAAGCTAAAGTTAAATGTGAAATGCTGCACAACACAACCAAACACTTGCAGAAATTCAATATCCATGTCCCTCAGATTCTAGTTTTGTTTTCATTAGGTTTTGGCATTCAATGTCAATCTTCCTTCTATCATAAAGTAAAATTATACACATTGCGTAGGTTCTCTGAAATACATTTTGCATGATGTAGGTGTACAGTTGCACGAAATAGTTTAAATGAAGCAGAATCTGCATGGTAGACTGCATGTAGTAAAGGTATCTCTGAACAGGATTACACAGTATTATACAGATGTGATAATGCAGAGTTTAAAGATTTCAGATATCATTAAATCTAACACCACTTGAGGCAAACAATATAATCAAAGGTGTCAGTGCCCCTTTTGCAGATAGATAATCCTAGGACCTAATATCAGGCTAATTTCACAATCAAAGAACCAGCTCTGTGACGCTAAATTGGTTCCAGAATGGTATCAAGGTTTTGCTGTACTAGAACCAATAATTGCTTATGTCATTGGCTGGGAAAGGAATTATTATGACTAATAAGATGATCTAAAATTTGTGAGCACCTTCCAAAAATAAATGGTTTACAGGAGTGCAAATCTGCTGGATGTTTATAATGGCTTGATGCGGAGTTGAAAATCACTGGGATCCATTTGGTGGAAAGCGTAAGGCACGACTACCCCACAGTCACTGATGGTGGCATTATATGAGGTGCTCTGAGGTCTGAAATCTTTAACAAACATTGCTTCAGGATTGTTGTGTATTTTGTTAGGTTCAGTTGCTGAAACACAAAGGTTAAATCTCATAAAGAGAATTTTTTAAGATGGTACGGGTCTGAAATGTTTTTCTTCTGTGCTTTTTCTACTTTCTCTTCTGCGCTACTGCTAGGATCTTGTGTTTATTATATTGAATTTTTGACATTAACATGACTTTTCTTCATTCACTTCTTCCTGGCTCAGCTGTCGATTGAGGAGTAAATGCATTAACTCTTGAGATTGCCTCTGTTTGGTTCCAAAGGTCTGATGGGCAGCATGATCCTGTGGTTTTAAAAGAGCTGAAATGTTTATTCAATGTATTAGAATATTTTGTGCTTTTTGTGCCTTCTCACAATACCTTCCCAATACCCACTTGGTTGTCAGATGTCAGTCCTCAAAGTAACGATGGCTTCTATTTATGATTGGGTTCTGTTCACATTCAAACAGATATATCACTAGTATCCAATGGTACTTTTTTCTTCTGTCTTTTCTTGTGAATAAATATTCAGTAGTACTCACATAAGTAACTTGGTCTCTTTAAAAACACAGTGGACTGCCCAACCTATGATCTAATTTGAAAGAATAAATGAATAAGCTCATCATTTTTCTGAGGAGACATCTGTAAACCACTGGTCCTCCTCTGTCTGCTATTCATCTGATGGTGGTGTTGCTCTTTCCCCAGGTTGTAGGCCTGTTGTTTAGCAGTCAGTATGGCAGTAGTCATCAGGCTGCAGGGTCTGCCGATAGTGGCTGGCACCATGGACATCAGACACTTCTTCTCCGGCCTCACCATCCCTGACGGGGGAGTACACATCGTTGGGGGAGAGCACGGTGAGGCTTTTATCGTCTTTGCGACCGATGAAGACGCTCGACTCGGGATGATGCGTACAGGCGGGTCCATCAAGGGCTCCAAAGTGTCACTGTTGCTCAGTAGCAAGACAGAAATGCAAAACATGATTGAGCTGAGCCGCCGCCGGTTTGAAGCAGGGGCTGGTGCTGTGGAAGCAACAGTACCTACTGCAGCAAATACCAACAGGCAGCCAGTTGCTGCTCCCATACCTACTGTGCAGCCATCAGTTGGGAGGAGCGTTAGTCATGGAAACCAGGGTTTCAATACACCGGCTTCAGTGACAGCAGCAAGTTCATCTCAGGAGCCCCCAAGTAACAAGGCAGTAGCCAGCCTAGCCAGTGTGGTGCCCAGCTTCCCCAACAGTTACAGTTCTGCCCCCACAATCACTACAGCATTAGCCTCACTCAATGCAGGGCCTCCACCCATCCCTCCACTTCCCAGCATGCCTTCAATGCCCCCTATGCCAACCCTGCCCACCATTCCAGTCCCCCCTCCAGTGTCTTCCATGCCACCTGTTCCCACGGTCTCCCCACTATCCCAGGGTCCTCCAGTGCCACCGATGTCCCACCTTCCCCATATGTCATCCCTCCCACCCTTCAATCCATCCCTCCCTCCTCCTGCAGGGCTTGGCTCTGGCCTCCCTCTAGGAACCCCAAACCCCATGCTCTTCAATCCTCTTTCCCCTCTGGCCTCACTTGGCCTCCAAGCCCACATGAAAGCTGCTGCTGCTGCCGTTGCCACTGGAGCAACCAATCCAGATGAGCTCTATGTCCTCCTTCAGAATTTACCATTCTCCTGTTCAGAGATGGAGGTCCGGGAGTTTTTTAGAGGTCTGGGTGTGGATGGGGTTCGCATGCTGAGGGATCTACAAGGCCGGCCAACAGGTAGAGCAATGGTCAAGTTCTTCTCACCTCAGGATAGCTTTGAAGCTGTAAAACGAGGAGGTGGCATGATGGGACAGCGGTTCATTGAATTCACCCCAGGTTCTGAGCGACAGTGGATCAGTATCAATGACGGCACACCTGCTCATGTTTCCCATAACAGCAAATCAATCATCAATGAAGCACACGACCTGCACCATCGCCGAAGTAACACTGGCTCTGGACCAGGAGGCAGGGACCAGCGTGGTAGATCCAGATCTCCTCATCGGCAGGAGTACTGCGTCTATCTTAAAGGTCTCCCCTATGAAGCAGACAAAAAGCAGATAAAGGACTTCTTCAAGAACTTATCCATGGTGGAAGACAGCATCTACATTGCCTATGGTCCCAATGGGCGAGCCACTGGAGAAGGCTTTCTTGAGTTTAAAACAGAGCAAGATCACAAGACTGCACTGAGTGCCCATATGCAATACATGGGCACCCGCTTCATCCAAGTCCATCCAATCAGCCGTAAGGGAATGCTTGAGAAAATTGATGCCATTCGTAAACGGGAGTCAACAAGTGATGGCAAAAACCCAGACGGCTCCAAAGCTCCACGGAATTGTGCACATATCACTAACATCCCTTATAATGTTTCCAAGAAGGATGTGCGTGCCTTCTTGGAGGGTGTGGGACTTTATGAGGACAGCTTAAAAGTCTTGACTGATAGTCATGGTAACGGTTTAGGGCAAGCCATTTTCCAGCTGCGAACAGAGGAAGATGCTCGCAAAGCTGAGAGACTACACCGTCAGAAACTGAATGGCCGTGATGCTTTCGTCCACCTTGTCACCTTTGATCAGTTGAAAGAAATTGAAAGAAATCCTCCACCTCAGAACAAGCGTGGCCAACGCAACCAGAACCAAAATCAACAGAATCAAAACCAACACCAACCAGCCCAACCCAGCCCCCAGCAGCCTCAAATCAACCCATTTGCTGGCATTAGTGGGGAGGAGTTCAACTTCCTCAGAAACACCATGGGGAACCTAAACAGTGCCCCCTTTGTGGCACCATTCTCAGCTCCAGGCAATGGACTGGCTGGTCCTCCTCCCCTTCCTCCACTGGCTGCAGCAGGCCTTGGTGATGTAAATCTGGGCGTGGCTCCTCCATTAGTTGCTGGTCTCCCAGGAGCTCCGATTCTGGAGCCACCAGGATTCCGACCTGGCGCTGCAGGAGGTGCTCCATTTGGCCAAGATGGGTTAAGAGGCTTGGTGCCTTTTGAAAATCCCAATAGGAAAGCAGGTGGAGGGGGACCAAATCGAGGCGGAGGAGCCAACAATAGTCAAGGCCGTCCAGGGGGCGGGACTGGAGGTGGACAGCCGGTGTTCAGTCCAGGTGCTGATGTACTACGTAACCAGCCTGCCCCTGGAGGACCCAACAACCCCAACAGTCAGCGTGGGGGAGCTGGACCCACAATTGTCAAGCTCCAGAACATGCCATTTACTGTGACTGTTGATGAGATCATGGACTTCTTCTATGGTTATCAAGTGCTGCCAGGCTCCGTCTGCCTGCAATTCAGTGAGAAAGGATTGCCAACTGGTGAGGCCATGGTGGCTTTCCAGAACCATGAGGAGGCCACAGCCGCCGTCATGGACCTCAATGATCGCCCCATTGGGTCACGCAAAGTCAAGATCAGCTTGGGTTAAAACCAGCCCAGATGGACTGGGGTTACATTCACCTGGATCAAAAGTCCAAACTGACACCTCACATAAGTCTGGAACTAGACTGTTAGCACATAGGTCACACTGATGGTAAATTTCTAACGACTTCATCCTGTGTTCCCAACGTCGGGCATGTCCAACCTCCCACCCCACCCCCGTTAGTGAGTAGGACCAATTGGATCCAGACTGGGTTAACATTCAGCAACTGTGGCAATAAAAAGAACAATGACTACACATATAAGGATAATGATGATGATGATGATGATTGGATGTTTCTTTTATATTTTATTTCCATGACAATGCAGTAATGTTCCAAGTTGGAACATGCTCACTTGCTTTGTTTCTATGGTAACATGATGATTCCAGTGAAGCTGACAAACTGTTGCTGCTGTGTGCGCTGCTTATGTTTAACATGCCCATGTTCTGTTGCTACAGTAAAATAAGGAAAAATTTAAGTTGGTTACAGTCATCAAATGTGGATGTTCTGTTGCTATGGAAACTTACGTGATCTGTTGCAGTTAAGACATTGCAATTCTCCATTCATTTACAAATTGTTGATAAAATGTCAATGCTCTGTTGTGGCAAACGTAAATGCTCTGGCCATGACAAAACTTCTACATGCTTTTGGCTCTGGTAAAATCAGTTGCTATGGTAAAACCTAGAATCTGTTGCTACGGTAAATCTTTACATGCTCTGTTGCTATTGTAATCATGTAGATTAACTGCCTCAAATGTGCTCTGTGGCTATGGTGAAATGTTAACATCCTCCATGGACTATTGCTGTTCTACAAAGCCATGTTACCATCGTGAAATGTTGATTATCCTATGTTGCTATGGTAACCTCTTGTGTTGAGGATGTGGGATGGACAGATTGCTGACTGACATTTTACTGTGTAAATATTGACTTTGGGATGCCTGTTTCTTTTTTTTTCATATTGCTGTTTGGTCACCTCCCCTTTCCTTCTTCACCCCCCCCCTACTGCACATGCTCAGTAGGTGTTTTGACTGTAGTGCTCTGAGATGAAGCCTGTAGTGTTTTTAGTTCATTATCTTTCTGTAGTCTGTGTTTTTGATGATATTGAACCTCTGTATGATGAAATCGCTTCTTACACTTGATGTGGAGTCTCCTTTGCATTGGTTAATAAAAGGACGATGTGATACACACCTGTTCATCTGTGATCATGTGATCAGCTCTGCTTCTCACTGTCTTGGCTCAAACTGGATTTGTTTTTGTCTTTTAGTCTAATGTTGAAGGATGTTTGTCTTCATGCAGTGAACATTAACACAACAGATGTCCAATCAGAGGAAAGCTGCCAGATAAAACCACTTCCCAGTGGACGTTGAAGTGTTGTTGTGAGTCATTATATGAGCTATCGGTTAACACTGGATCATTTCAGGTCAATACGGGTCACTGTTAGTTGTTGGCGGTGCTCTTGTCATCACAGGTCATTCAAAGTTAACAATGGATCATTACTAGTGGTGTAAGAAAATGTCAATAAACATTGTGGTTTGTAACATATTGGTACAGAAAAAGACAGTTATTTTTCTTAACTTTCAGCACTTATGTGTTGTGTTTCAATTCTTGACCACCAAGAAGTAGTCCTGTGTTCTCGACTACCAGTCTATGCTGAGATAGAAAGTGGCACAGTAACAGCTACTGCTATCAATGGAGGACTAAAAGTGCCAAAATTAAATGAATGCATCAGTAAATAATTAATTGAATGTCATTAATTAATTAAAATTGGAATTAAATGGATAAATGTGTCATTAATTCATTAGAGGTAAACAAGACATATTTGACTACTTATTTCATGGTCCTTGCACTGGATCATGAATTTATTTTATCTGTCAACTTCACCCATCAAAGTGGGTGGGCGGTTCTTAACAGCTGATTGGTTCCCCTGCACATCAAGTCAAAACAAATGGATTTCAGATAAAGGATTGATGTAGAGCTTGGAAACAGATTCCCTTACACTTGGTGGCGCTATTAGCTTCTGTTTGTTCTGAAACTTTAGGAAAATGAACTTTTTTTAGCCTAGCCGCACTAGCCCCCCCTAGCTAGTCTAGTTACACTCAATGTAATTTTGGCTAGATTTCCCTGAATCTGGCTGACTAATCGCAGTGAAGTATAGAGTCAGAGGGCGGGCATAAAAAAATGACACTGCAACAAATCAGAGCGACCGGAAATAACCATAGAAGAAGAACTAGTGGTGATTTCCTTTTAGCAAAGATGAGTGAAGAATGTGAGAAAACGTAAGCAATCTTTAAATTATTTTTACAGAAGCGACAACAGTTAAGCTCCATAATCCAACACTTTGTTCAGCCATTCCTAACTTTCTCCAGACTCCTCTGTGAACTTTCCAGGACTCTTAACTACATCATCCTAAATATTATGTTGATTGGTTGTACTACCATCCTATTGCATACAGAGGGATTTGAAATAACCTTTTAGCCCCGCCCCCCCAACTATGAAGCATTCTTAGACCGATACATGTAATGACTAGGGATAGCGTTTTTTTTTTTTTTTTTACCTCAAATGAACTTATATTTTAATTACTTAATGACACATTTAATAACACATGTACTTAATTCCAATTTGAATTAATGACAATTAATTATTTGTATATTTATTTAATTTTGGCAATTTTAGTCCTTTATAGATGGCAAGTGGAGCAGTAGCTTCTCTGATTAAAAAAAGACATCAAAAATGATCAATTAGAGCTACACTTTTGGGAAAATGTGCTAACAAAAGTGAGAGTAGAGCAGTGCCAGTTTCATAGTTGTTAGCTACAGCCGACGAAGCAGCAAATATCTAACATGCAGTGGTGTAGTCCAGGAATACAGTAGTATACAGAGTATGCCTACTTATTTTTCAGTCAGCATTGGCTTCTACATCCTCCTGATGTGCACCATTCAGTAGTATTTGCAACCAAAATTGCCCATTTTCCCTCCAGGTGAAGTGATGACCCACCCTACTTTGCCTCTAATTGGTCAGTACTCACTGCCTTCACTAATTAGATTGGTTGACTTTTAGGTGTGAGGACTAATGAGTCAATCAAAGGCAGAGTAGGCTGGGTCATGGCCAGGAAAATACTGCTAACTATAGCGCTGACCACCTCTGGAACCTGATTGGATGCTTCAGGTGCCAGTTACCACCCCACTTGATTGACACGTCACTACAAATGTCATTGAAAGATGTGCGAGTATTAGAAATGTGAACGAGAAAGGCAGAATAAATGACTTTCAAGTGAGTGACACACATGAATAGAACCTAATTTCATAGAATACATAATTGTGAAGTCAGTTTTAAGGTGGTTTCTAAATGAGCCCTGTTTTAAACTGCTGACTATTTGGCTGCACATTTAGAAGAAAGATGTCAATTGTGCACACACACACACGTGTGTGTGTGTGTGTGTGTGTATATGTATGTATGTATATATATATATATATATATATATATATATATATATATATATATACAGAGCACAAAGGACAGATACAATTTATTTCCCCTTCCATGGTGCAACAGTTATTTACAAGTTAAAAATAAATAAAAAATTAAGAAAAGTGTATCCATATTCAATATATAATCGAAAACAGCTGTACAACAGTCACCAATAGGTTATGCAAATAGGTTAATGTTATCCTATGTTTGCCTCATGTTGAATATATTTACATTCATGATCAAGTCATGATAATGTTGTAATTGTGAGCAAATACTACTGATGGCTTTTTGGGGAATGACTAAATGGAGTAATCTTACATGTCATTGGTGTCACAGGGCGTTTTTGTGGACCAATTCTTTTTAAAAAATAAAGTAAAATAGGTAAATAAATCAATAAAATAAATCAATAAAAAATACCCCCTTCTCTAGGGAACACTACACCACTGCTAACATGCAAGTCCACTTCATTGTTCAGTCAGATATTGATAATGACGAATCAAATGTTTAATTCTGACAATATTACATTTTCCCTTCAGTGCTAACGTTACTCATCAGCCACATTTGCTGTTTTTGAGGCTAACGCTAACAGTAGTGTCAGTATGACTTGTTTATTAAGAGTTGTTGTCATTCTGCTGCTCAAACTGTCTGAGCATCAAATCAATTTAGTGTTAGATTGATTTTTGCAACTGCAACATAATCAGAGCTCAAAAGTCCTATAATCGTGTGATAATCATCAAATAGTTTTTGTTTTTGAAGGGTTTTTTAATCATACCTACCTGTGTAATAAAAATGAACGTGTATTGATTTCCTTACATTCTGCTGCTTCTTTATTAAGTTGTCATGGTAAGTATATATGTTCTTGTGTGTTCTTTACAGTGTGTTTTTTTTTAATGGGGCGATTTTTAGGGCAAAATGAAGCGTAGTCACCGAAATGTAATGAGTGCATTTTTTTTTGGAAAATACGGTGGCTGGGAAGGCTCATAACAAAAACAAAAGCCACAACATTAATGCAAGCGCCACAACATATCAGAGCCAATGTCCGAATCTATGAGAACTGACCACAGGTTGGATTCCTGCGCTAACTGCATTCTTCTGTCGTCAGCTAAGTATTTCGTCTAAAGTGAATTAATGTACTCGTTTTCGTCTCCTCGTTACTTTCAGCGTACTGGGCATTTACTTTGAGGGTGAATGGTGGCGCAATTCACGGCAAAACCATTTGTGTATGGGAACTATTTTCGGTGCGGAGAAACAAAGCCGACGCACACCAAGGACTGTCAGTGAGATCCCCCACCCCCTACGCCTCCAGCAACCCAGCGTAGCCTACCTGGCGATTCAGGAAAGTATCACCGTGACTTCAAATAATGAAACAATCTCTCTCTGCCCACCACACAAGTTTGAAGACAGTTCAATTGTTTGATCACTAGCAAACTCCGCTCTGCACTAGTTGCTGAACGCCACGTTTGCTTCCTATTGTTACCGGCCAGCGGTCTCTGATGGACCGTGTCGCAGTGAATGTGACGTCAGTGTGTAGATGACGTGTAAGTGTGTGCGACGGAAAGTGAAGATAAATAATAAATGTAGAAACGTGTGCGCAACGAACCTAGCACTGCTAAACTGTTCTACGCAGCTGTGTCCAGTTAGTTAGCATTCGGCCCAGAAAGTGCTGTTAATAACATGCAAAGCGATAATTAAATGTGCAAGTCTGCACGAGCCAGTTCGACAAAGTTCTCCCTCTTTCATGGTGCTTTTCTGCGGCCCGGACTTCTAGACGCCGGTTACCAGCAAACGAGCCAAAGACTAACCCACTAAAGCAGCCCTCCCAACTACGGTTCGGAGTGTGAGTCCTGCAGGGAAAGAAAGGTAGCACTATCAAAAACAGGTGGTCTACCCATGCCACATCAAATATTTTTATTAACCTGCTATAATATGTGCCTTGACTCGCTCCATTCACCCCATTAATTTTTTTGCGAGCTAAGCACCCGTGAACCGGAAGTAAAAGGGCGTGACTTAGCCTCGCCATTGTCTATACTATAACGTCAGCGGCAAAACTGACATGGGTGAAAAAAGAATATTAAAGCCTATAAATACTTGTACTTTTCCAACCTTTTCACTTCTACATTCCTTTTAAATTTTACAAAAAAGGACTGCTTAATGGCAACTATGGTAAATCTGCTTCCGGTCGTCCGTCGGAAAATATGGTCACTTCCGTTATGTATTTCTGTGTTATGCTGTTGCTTTCTGTGTTATGTTGTGTTGTGTTGTGGCTTTTTGGTACGTTGTGGCGTTTGCATTTGTGTTGCAGCTTTTGTTTTTGTTGTGAGCCTTCCCAGACAGTGTATGAGCATAAAATAATTACTTTCAAAGTCTGAAATGATACATTTCTACTTATGTATTGTGTGTTTGATATTTGTCAGAATATGAAACGCAAAGTTGCATCAAAAATTACAGTCATGAAATGAAAAGTTCTGAATATGAATTCTCAGATGGAAGATGGTCGGCAAAATTATGTCATTCCTTACATCACACCACAGGTGTCATCAACAGAATATTATATTTTTTGAGTGAAAATGCAATACATATGAATAATGATACTATTTAAAATTGGAATAGCACAAAAAAAGCATAAAGCACTTGTTGCCATTGTGGTCCCTCACAAAAATTTATTAATTATTAACTCATTGACTGCCAGCTATGTTCAGAATACTTTGTGAAAAGACATATATATATATATATATATATATATATATATATATATATATATATATATATATATATATATATATCTTTGGCAGTCAATGAGTTAAAACAAGTTAAGAAAAGTTGATTATTATCAAGACTAAGCATGCTTTCAATCATTAATGAAATCCAGTTTTTCTCATGGATGACGCTGCACTGTGCTACAAGTCACAGATTTTCTAGAACTTTTAGGAATTAAGTGAGCACTGATGGTTTGAATTCCATCTGTTTTCTGTGTCAAATGGATAATGCCTGTGACATGATGATGTAAGGAACGGTGTATTTTTGACCACTTTCTTACATCTGTGTACTTGTAACTTTTCATTTCGTAAATTTAATTTTTGATGTCAATTATATTCTGACAAATATCAAACAGTCAGCACATTATAAGTACAAATGGACTCATTTAAAATACCGAAGATACAGGAATATCCCAAATATGCACAGATTACTTTCCTGTGAATACGCTTAATTTTGTCCCAAGAATTCCTCCATAGTTTTTGTAGAATTAGTTTATCTCTAGATGGTCTGATATCATTTTACTGAATATGTTGAATCCAGTGTGACTGAATATTGTCCATGGAATCACAGTGAATGTACTTGGACTCCATTCTCTGCTTTGTTGTCTGCGGTGTTTTTCAACCCAACCGAACGTTTCCTCTGATTGGACGAGTCCCAGACGATGGAGCTGGATATGTGGTATTCAGGTTCTGATTGGACGGTTGTTGTGCTCTGGAAACACAGCTCAGGGTTAGGGTTGAATAAAGCATCAGATTAGAGCATTAGAAGATGTTTTATTCATTGACTTGTAGCCCAATTGTTAATGGCATTCACAGATAAAGCTGAAAAGATATGAGTTAAACTTCTGCCACAGGACTTCTGTATTTCCATGTTGGGAGCAGAGGTTGATGTTGATGTGTTTTTGTGTGTTGAGTTCTTTTGTGAGCATCAGGTGTCCATTTGTCAGACCATTTCATTCCTTTTTTTAAAAAAAGCTAAGGTTGCATTTTGTCCCCATGTTGAAATCTGTATTTGTCAGAAGAGTCTTAATGGAATTTGTTGAACATTTGCACAAATGTATTTACTTGGTTTAACTAATAATTTTCTTGGGAAAACTGAGAATACATATTATTAAAATTGTAGTCAGACATTATTGTTTCAAACAAGCTTAAATTCCAAAAAAATTTCAACTCTTGAAGCTCAAATCAAACTTAATTTCCATTTTGTTGTATCTACTATTTCACTCACATTTACACCTTTCTTGTCTGATTATGCTTTTTCATTTTTTTCATCCATTCCACGCAGCTTTTGATATGTGAAATAGTTAACATTTACCCTGATAAATATCTTTTAAGTGATATGAGTTATCTCTGAGGAGCCAGTAGTTGGTTTTATGTTTTTGTTTTTTTTCCTGCTTTTTTTCAATAATTGAAATCTGTATTTGTCAGGAAAGTCCTAATGGAATTTGTCAAACATTGGCACAAATGTATTTTCTTGGTTTAACTATTAATTTTCTTTGGAAAACTGAAAATATCCTATATATTATCAAAATTGTACTCTTTTTTTTTTTTTTTTTTTTTTTTTTTTTTTTTTATTCAAACAAGCTTAAATTCTGAAGAAAATTTTAACTCTTAGGCTCAAGTCAAACTTAATTTCCATTGTGTTCCATCTTCTACTTTACTGTCTTTTATTTGTATCTTTTACTTCTTTCTTGTCTTATTATGCTTTTTATTTTTTTTTCCATCTTGTTGCATTATTTTGTCTTTTTGTGTCCTTAAAATTTTCACCAAGAACTAAAATCCAGCCTTTAATATGAGAAATAATTGACATTTACCCTGATAAATAACTTTCAAGTGATATGAGATATTTCAGAAGAGCCGATAATTGCTTTTATGTTTTTTTTTCTGCCCCGTTTCAATCATAGGATACCAAAAAAAGTTGCTTTTGAATAGATTCTTCTGTCTTTAATTGTGAGAACAAATAAAAATGACTTGTGAGGTGATAAAAGCTGTGTGTGTGTGTGCGCGTGTGCTGAAGTAAACGTTTTGATCCCTTAGAGGAATGTGAATCAGGTGAAAATGAGCTGTCAGTCATTTAGGTGTCAACCAATAGACAGACAGAAGGCGGGACTAACAGGTGAGTGACCAAAAACAGGTGTTGAAACAGAGCATAAGGGCGTTTGTGTGTTTTTACCGCAGGATAAATGATGCGTTCACTGTCTTCTGTTGCTGTTATGTTTCTCTGCTGACTCACAGATCATGGATGTTTTACTGTAGCAGTTCACTTCCTGTTTGCAAGTGTGGCCTTCAAAATAAAACTTGCTTAGAAATAAATGAATAAAATCCGAGTATTAATCACAGGAGCGCTGGTTGTCTTTCTATGTGCATCAGTATCTGGTGTGTGGAGTGTGATTCTGGTTCTGATCGGCTGTATGTAGAAATATGCTTCTGTCGGAACTAAATATACAGGTTCAAGTTATTTTCTGTGGTAAAAGATGAGCTCCAGGTTCTGTTCTTAAATTATAGATCTCTTACATCAACCTTTGAAGGACATTTCTGTGAACTAAATTCCCTGTTACATTAAAATGAGAGACTATTAAACCATTCTAACTTCAAATTCCAACTAAAACAATAGATGAGTGATTTTCTGAATTCGGTGTACTTTGTGTCCTCACAGGTTTAACCTCAAAGATTTTCATGTAGACTAAAGCAGAAAATACATTCTAAAACATGAAATGAAAATGTCCATGACTTTGCATTACGATACACAAGCATTTAAAAAATATATTTTCAAACATTTTCTGAGGTGTAGAGTTCAACCAAATGAGCATGTACCCACTGAGGAAAGTAAATTTTTTATTGAATATAAAAAATAAAAATAGCCAGTAACCACAAATTTTCTACTAATATAATAATTTATCTGTCTACTTTAATCTTAAAGGAACAGTTCAATATTTTTCACATGAATTTGTACAGAATCACCGTCTTTATTCTGGTGCACCCACAGTGTCTTACCCCTGAAAGTGTCCTGTGTGTTGAGTTTTGGTCAAAGCAAAAGTAGTCCCGGCAGGTTTCCTGGGGTCAACAAAATAAAACGTGTTTCTTCTCAAAACAGAATGTGTTTGAATGAGTGATTTATTTGCATAACAAAAGCATCACGGAACAAAAACTCACACCTTGTAATTGCTTGGAGCTACTTTCTCTCAAAAGCAATGAATGTGCGTTGTCACTGCTCACAACGTAGCAGCCGAAACATTGCCAAAAAACTGATGAAAGTAGTTTTTTAAGGTACATAGCTCTTAGCAGTGACAACGTGCATTGATCGCTATTGGGGGGGGGGTGTAATACAAGACAAAAAAAACAAGAAGATGGGTCCAGCTTAAACTTTAATATAGAAGTGTAATACCACTGATGGCCACTAGATGCAGTTCCCACAAACTTACATTGAGGGTGTTTCTATATAAATGGGTAAATGTAGCCTAGCCGTACTAGATGTCCCTAGTGGCAGTAAATCTAATTTGCTATCATAGTAGTTTAGTTAGACTCAATGTAAGTATTTGCTAGATTTCCCTGGGTAGTGATGTCTATCAAAGTTGAGTGAAGAATGTGAGAAAACATCAGCAATCTTTAAATTCTTTTTACAGAAGTGACAACAGTCGTTAAATTCCATAATTCCCAATTTTGTTTAGTCATTCCTAACTTTCTCCGGACTCCTCTGTGAACTTTTTGGCGCTCTAACTACATCATCCCAAAGATTACACTGATTGGTTGTAGTACCGTCCTATTGCATACAAAGGGATTTGAAAGACAACCTTTTAGCTCCGCCTCCCCTGCCTATGAAGCTATACATATAATGAATGGGGATAGCGTGGCTAGGCTAAGTAAGATGATTAAAAGGAGAAAAAGTGAATAGTTTTTTTTTTCTCGAGATTTCATTTGCTGTCAAACCTCTGACGAGTGACCAGCTCTATCTTTTAGTTGTACACTGAGTTAGACATTCTGAGTTTCTGTTTCTTTAATATAAACCCTTTTTCCTGCAGTTTAACTGTATTTATGGAAAGCAGATTATACAAATTAGATCTAAAATGACTTTTGTAGTGGTTCATGAATCTGACTGTTTTCACTCAGGTAGCATTTAGCTTTAGCTCACATCTGACTCCTCAGGCGCCACTTTGGGCAAACTATTGACTTCAAATTAGTGGTTCAGAAATCAATGTGTGATGCTAGGGTTTTGCTGATGTTGTGGAGCCAGTGCTTGGAACAGACGGTAAATATAGATGGGGTTGCAGTGAAAAGGTGCTGTACTGTCTGAATTCTGTTGCTGATGTTGAAGCGAATGTTCATTATTGACAGTTCTTTAGTGGTTTAATAGTCTGCACATTGTATTTGCTTTGCACACAAACTACTGCTACAAATGTCCAACCTTTTATACTATTATATGTTTCAGAGCCTGGGCTGCATCGCTTTTGTTGCATTAATGAATATTAATGCTCATACTTATACTTATATCACAGCCTTTTTTTTACTTGAATATGTTCTTTAACTGGAGGAAACTGTGTGGCTGTTCCTTTTATACATGTATTGAAAATGTGAATAAAACCATGTGAACGGAAATACATCTAGAGCTATTTGGTTTGTTGTCACGCTTATGAAACGTCATAAAATGAGCTGTGACACATTCTTGGTGTGACCTTCTGGTGTTGATGATGAACTGGTGGCTCTTTATCTACTCTTCTTCTAAAACGGTTGCATCAAACTCATTTTAGTTCAGGGGCCACATGAAGCCAAATTTTATTTGATCATAAGTGCATCGGAGCTGTGAAAATATTACATAATTAAATATATATTTTTTTAAATGTCAACTCCAAACCTTTCTCTATTATAAAGCAAAAAAAAGTTAAACTATGTGATGAAAATGTTTATATCTACTAATTATTCTGTAAAACAATGTGAGTAACGGGAACAAACTGACATTTCTGAAAGGGCATTTTGAAATATTTTCTGTCTCAGTTTATGACTTAGACAACTAAATTACAATGGATCTAAAAATACATAAAACATAATAATAATAATATTAATAACAGGCAGACATTTGAAATCTTCATATTTATTCAGTTCGCGTTTTGTGAAATAATAGTTTGTTTTAGAATGAATACAGTAAAAATTGTATGAAAATATTCACATTTACAAAGAGAATGTTTTGGAGCTGTGAGTATTTATAGGTTATTATAATAGTACTTCACTGGAAAAAAAAACACTTATGATTTAATTGGTCTCAATGTGAAACCTGAAATAAAATGATTATTATCTTGAGTGTAATTTTTGTATTCTATAAATGAATTCAAAAGCCCAGAGTGGACCCTTTTTGTGGGCCAGTTTGGTTCCTGGCCGCATGTTTGGCACCGGTGTTCTTAAAAAGTCATCTGGCTGTGAAGTCAGTCCAATCTATCGCTTCTTCGTGCAGAGCTGATGTGAAGCGGATTTTATTCTGAAGGAATCAGACAGGAAGTCAATGTTGGTACCCCTCTAGTGGATGCGATTGACAGTTGTGTGGTCCAATAGGAGGCGGCTGTGTGCGCGAGCCGCTCCCTTCACTCTCTTCCTTGTCTTGTTCCGAGTTCAGAACAGAACTGTTTCAAAGATCAGACAACCGAACCGATCGACGGATCAATAAGGTGATTACCGACCGCTGTGTTTGTAGGCCCGTTGGATTAATATAAGAGTTAATGTTTCAACTCGAGGTTTACACCGTTATTCGGTCAAACTGCGGTTTTTTAGTTCAGTAAGTGGTTAAATGTAAAGTCTAACCGTAAAGGGTCAATGTTAATGTGGTTAATGTGTGTGAGAGACCTGGTTTAGTTTGGTGCAAATGAGTGTAATGTGTGTTAAACACGATGTTTATACGTTAAAACGTGGTTATTGATTCATTCGGCTGGTGTTGCGTTCATGAACTGCGGTTTTTTCCTGTGTTTGACTGAGAACGTCCTGTCTAGTTTAGATGTTGCACTTGAAACGTAATAAATTTACTGATGTTAAAGTGTAGGAAATACTAAGTACTATTTACGTTTCTACTGAGTGTTTCGTAGATCAGCTGTTAACGTAGACGTAGTTGTACATTTGGAGATCATTGTAAAAGTGATATAATCAGCTATCATAATAATAACTAATAATAAGAACTTTAAAGTAAGTTTGTCATGCAAATGCCACTAGAACTGTCCCCTTATTCCAAAAGGATACGTAAAAGAACAATCGGTTCTGCCTCTAGGGGGCGCTAAAGCTCCTGCAGTGGTTTACCTGTAAAGGCAGAAGAGTCAAGTAATACAGTGACTTGATTGATTGATTGACTGATGCATTTATTTCCAATATATGAATGTCAAAACAGAAGGGGAAAAAAAAGGAATATTTAAACACAAGACATCTAATATATATTTGAAAAGGAATTAGAACAAGTACAACTTATAAGCTCCCATCCTTTCTCCTTAAATAATTAATAAAAGAAATAATATTCAATTAATTTAATTATTGTCTTTTCTATCGTGGAAAATTCCAATCAATGAACTGTATTAGTAGCAGTATAAAAAGGGCTGCTTTAGCCAACATGGGAAGTATCCTGCTGTAGTTCCCTGCCTGATGACAATAACTACCCTAAAAACAATATATTACAGCACGTTATTTTAAAAAGGCAGTTCAGATAGCTAAGTGACAGGATTAATCAATAACGATAAAAAGGATAAGAGAACAGTGAAACATCAATAGTACAGAGACAGCTCATATCATCCAAACATATGAAAGCAGCATATACAAGATAATCACAGACAAATGGAAACACATATCACATATGGACAGACAGACAGCATCCATGATCAGGACACAGAGCCATAGATTATTGCATGCAAGTGTAGTTGTCTGCAAAACGTGTTAGTACTTTAGTGGTAAAAGTGGAATATGTATGGTGGTGGTATGTTGCTTTAACACAATAACTGATTAAATGTGCTTTTCCTGAATAATAATTTAGTTCAGTGGAGGAGGAGCTAAATTATATCGAATACAGGTGTCAAACATAAGGTCCAGGGGCCAAATCCTACCCGCCAAATTGTGCAGTCCAGCCCTTGGGATGAATTTGTGAAAAGCAAAAATAGATATTAATAATCACTTTAGTTCAGGTTCCACATTCAGACCAATTCAATCTGAAGTGGGTCAGACCTGTAAAATTCTGTCATAATTTATAAATATTCACAACTCCATTTTCACATATTTATACTAAAACAAAGTATATATTCGTACAATATTTGAATAATCTTGAACAAATATGAAGAGCCTGAAGTGTTTGAAGAGAAGTCAGTGCAATTTTAAGAATAATCTGCCTGATATTCTATATTTTGTTTATTCGTATTTGATCCACTGTGATCTGTAAATTATAATGAACATGTGGAATTGATAAACAGAAGCAGAGTATTGTTAGAATTAGTCTTATTCTTACATTTGTTTCATGTTGTTCACATTATTTGAACGGATAGTTTGTCAACATAAACATTTTAATTGTTTAATTTTACTTTCTTCACTCTAAAATCTAGATAAAATTCTGGAGTTGACATTATTTATGTATGTATTATTATGTTATTATTTCATCCTTTCAGCCTGATTCAAATCAAATTTAGCTGAATGTGGCCCCTGAACTAATATGAGTTTGACACCACTGATATAAAACTTTGAAGACCAGACTGATGGACCCATATTTTATTAAGATGTCCCAACTCTGGTTTGTGGTCTTTAAGCTGGTCTTTATATCTTCTTCCTAGTCGAAGCATATGTGTACTATATGTTACATATCATTAAGTAATTTGTTTTCTGGCTTTATATTATTGTGAACATGTATAATATGACTGTACTACTGACTATGAATAACCTGAGGAATAAGTTTTAATAACAAGTATCTCCATCCCTGCTCTGAGTCTATGGCCAACCTCTGCCTGATTCTAAACATTACAACAGATGAGGAAGGACAGTTCAGGGGCATCAAAATAATCAGGGCACTTCCAAGTCAAATGAGGCTGTGATGTGGTTAATTTAAGTTTCCACTTAAAGGTTGGTCTAAACTGTGCAGTCCATTCAGAATATTTATTCTCTTTGTCTTGCTGTTAAACAGTTTTTTTTCCCCCATAGGAACCTGAATTGTGTTAAAACCACCATTCACCAGCAAAAGCAGCAGGTGGTTGTGTAACATTGGTGCTTTAATATGACAAAAACCAGTAGAACATGATGAACATAGTTTGATTCTGCCTGAAGGATGGGTGGGTGTTGAGCTGATAGTGTAGATTTGTGGATAGATTTCATGAAGTATCGAAAAAGTCAGTTGTTTCATCAAGATGTGAAGGATCAAGAAAGTTTTGCTGCTGTTCTGTGTTTTTGTACCTCATGCTCTTATTATTGCCTTCAAAATGCACGTGTCATCACAGCTAATTCATATAATCCATGTCACTGTTTAATGTTACTTATACAACTGACATGTGTTAAGAAATACTAATAATGTGTTTATAAGAGACATGGAAATGGAACCAAAAGGAGACAACAAAACTGGGAAAGTGATGTGAAAATGCCACAATAAGATTCTTTTCAGTAACAGAGAAACATGCATTAAAACGTGATGAATGTTAAACCACAAAACCTGCTTCTGAATTAACCTGAGTCATCAACTGTTCTGAATAGGACTTCATAAACCGTATTAACCCTTCCTCCATTTGACCTCTGACCCCCAGATGGCGGACTGTGTCAGTAAGGTGGAGCTGAGCATTTCCTGTTTGGACCTGTTGGATAAAGATGTGGGCTCGAAGTCGGACCCTCTGTGTGTCTTGTTGCAGAAATCAGGATCCGACACCTGGACTGAGGTAAAAAAAACAACTGTATTTAACACACACACACGTAGTGGAAAACACACCCATTAAAGGGATTATCCGGAGTAAAAATAAGTTTAGCAAATTTTTTGATGATTGGGAGCACATACATATAGTTGATATTAAAATCACACTGTTAGCATGGAAGTGATTAGGACATGTGTTGTTCACCGACACCAAAGCCTATTTTCAGACTAACTCTTCTAAAGTTCTAAACAACATCATACTTATGTGGTAGTAGGTAAAGGGTCCCTAAAGACAAACCCAAATATCCTGAGGTCTTCATGTCCTCACATAGTGTGTCCACAGTCTGTATTCATCAGACGTCTTTAGCAGGAAGCCCAAAATAGTCGATTGCCGAGTGCAAAGTTAGATGCTCTGGAAATTTCTGATTTCATTGCATTCTTTTTTGAAAACAACAACCTGTTAGTTGGATAGGCTTTGCTGTTGCATACAACTTCATTTAAATTTCTAATGAAATACTGAATGAGGTTTTTTAAAAAGAATGCAACAAAATTTCCTGAGCGTCTAACTCTGCCATCGACTCTTTCAGGCTTCCTCTTAAGACGTCTTACAAATACAGAGGTCCATGTCTGTAGATCAGTAACTGTGGACACACTATCTGAGGACATGAAGACCTCGGGACACTGGGTTTGTCTTTAGGGACCCTCTACTTACTACCGTGCAAGTGTGATGTTGTTTAGAACTTTAGAAGAGTTAGTCTGAACATAGTATCTGGTGTCGACATAAAGACATGCCCTAATCACTGCCATGTTAACACAGTTTGGCTCAAAACGGCAAAATTAAACTTTCTGAATGTTCATCCAAATTGTGTTATTTTGATGTTAACTATATGTATGTACTAACAATCATCTAAAAATTATTTTTACTCCAGATAATCTCTTTAATCAGATGAGTATTTGATAATGAATTCATTATAACAGTTCACCAGAGAAATAAATCTACAAAGACTGGAAGATTGATGTGTTTTACCTTCTGTTGATTGAAGCCATTTTCAAACATTTAGATCTTAATGGGTTAAATATGATTGGGTTGGTGTTTGGACTTTGAACTTTAATTCAATGGATTTAACAAAACTACTAACTAACAACTACTACCCTTAAAGACCTAAACAGCCATCAGACCCAAAAGCATCTACTGACCTAAAGTGTTTCATAACTGTTGATCCTCTAATCCTATTAATCCATCTAAATAAATGGTGTGAAATATGGCTTGCCATCTTATTGTCATCAGATGTGACCCATTTGGATAGTTCAGACGCTCCATAGTTGCCATGGAAACACTGTCATCTTCTACAACATTAATTCACCAGTAAAACCCATGGAGTTGGATCAATGACAGTGGATGGGGACACAGGGTATAAACATATATATATATATATATGTTTAAAATTAAACAAAAACAAATAGACCCCCAACATTAATAACATGGGAAAAAAGCAAAAATGTTTTAAAATAAAAAAGCTTAAGTAAGTAAGAACTGAATAAAATTAATCAATAAAATTAACAAAAATGAATGATTTATATTTAAAGACATAAGAACATGAAAGAAAATTAAATTGGACAATGAGAGAATTATTTTACCTGCCTCTAAAACCAGACAGACTGTGGTTAAAATGTTCTGTAATTCCTAAACCCCTTGAATTAAAGCTGAACGTTCACACTTAAATCACATCTGGATCAGTTCATTTCAGAGAAAACATTAGAACATATGTGTCACTGTACAAATACTTATTTTCATGTTATATATTTTTGTTCCTTTTTCCAGTTGTGTCGTACAGAGCGAGTGAAGAACTGCTCCAGTCCATCCTTCAGTCAGCGTCTCCGACTCGATTATCACTTCGAAACGGTCCAGAACCTGAAGCTCGGAGTTTATGACATCGACAACTCATCCTCTGACCTTGGTGATGATGACTACCTGGGAGGGGTGGAGCTAACTTTGGGACAGGTAACGCCACACTTCAGTCTCTTGTTTTTGTTCGATTTAAAGTTGGGATCCAAGGTGTTTTCCTGCTGCAGTTTTTACTATATTGTTTAAAATTCCCTTCTCACCCCGATTACAACCAATTAATTAAATGCTCGAATACAAGAATAAATCTAGGCCTATGCAGTCGTCTCTCACTGCTAAAGGTATATCCCGAAATGCGATGCTTCCAGTCACCCATCATTTCCTCCACTCCTGTCCACCCATTCACCCATTCATAAACCTATATATTAAATACAAAATATAAAAGAATGAGTTTGTGTGCCTCACCTACAACATGAACACATTGAATTTGGTGGCATTCCATCCACCCGATCAAGAGTTATGGGCCAGACAAAATTCAGCCATCTTGAAAGTTTTGACCTTCAAAATCTAATCCCTTCATGTATGTAGGATATAATGATGAATGCTGGTTGTACACCCCCTGGCCTAATTCTTCGGTCAGAAAGAATGCAGCTTTCTAGAGATTGGGTCTTTATTTCTCATTTATTTTATTTGCATCCAGGTAAATGTGCTGTCATTAGGTTGTGTGTGGTTTCTAAACAAAGACAAAAATAAAAGAAACAATAGAAGGCTATGTATATATACACACATATACACACATACATATACATACACACATGTATAGTATATATGAAGATAATTAAAGGAAATAATACTGAATGCACAGTAACAATAATAGGGTGATAAACAGTGCTGAGATGTTCTATAAAGCCTTAAACACACCACCGGATATCATACTACCTTATTTATTATTGAGTGTAGATAAACACAAAGTGTAGTATTTCAATCATAATATTGCTAAGTCACAAACATTCTAGACATTTTAAATACAACCTTAGAGCAGACTAGAAATGAAACAAGACTTAGTCAGGAAATGAAGGTACTTACATATACATTTACGCACAACAGCACTGAGAGCCATTCAAACGAGGCATGAAACCAAGGATGCGGCGACGTGGCAAGGAAGCCTCCGTATGAGTTCGCTATCACACAGCTTACGTGCATTCGGAGCTTCTTAAAGGGGCGGTGCTGCACCTCCTTAAAGGCACAGTATTACATAATGAATGACATAAGGTCAAATTAAACAGCAGAAGGCAGATAATTTTGTACAATGTACCTATCCTAGAGCCTTAGCACACCGAATTTGGGACAATTCTGTCACGTTAAAACAAAAGACCTTGTGCAGCAGCAGCGGACGCAAAACCATTACACCCCTCATGCTCCCCGTTTTGGGGATATAAATATATAGTCACAATCCAAGTGCCTTTGTAGCTAATGTTTGTGTGTCCATCACACAAACAGATTTTTAAAAATTTTTTTTAACCAAACTATACAAGAGGACACCATAAAAGACAAACAAAAAATATTATCTATTTTTTTATTTGCACAGTTGGTTTTACATTTAATTCCATTGTACCATGTGCAGTGACAATAAAGTGTATTATTAAAAATAATTGGTAAAAATTCAACATCTATATTTGTATAAATAAAATGAAACATCCTAATAATGGATTTTAGCCTTTGTTGGCTTTAACTCGTACTTTACTTTTTGCTTGTGTTTCAGATCGTTGCCAGTAAAACACTGACACGTCCTCTGCAGCTGAAGAAAGGCAAACCTGCAGGGAAAGGAACCATCACTGTACGTTGCCAGCGTCATAGTCACATGACCACTGGTGTGTTTCATTCCTAATGGGGGGTGTGTGTGTGTGTGTGTGTGTGCGCAGGTCACAGCAGAGGAGATTAAAGACAACAGAGCCATCGAACTGGAACTAGAGGCCAAAAACCTGGACAAGAAGGTGAAGCCGCCGCTCCTCCTCCTCACAGAAACACTGACTAATGTGTCTGTAAATCTGTTAAAGTCTGACATTAGAACCATGTTCACAGGTACACTCTGTTTTTCTACTGAGATCTAGTTGTGATTTATAACCTGTAAATAGAACATTGGACCATTAGGAGTCTGAGTGTATTCTGGCCCTTTTTGAATACTTTTTAGTTTTACTTTATATTTCTTTACTATATTTTTGGGCTTGTTTTTCTTCAGCACAATCTCATCTGTGTGACATTTATTTGGCATCGGAGGTGTTTTATTAACACTGAATATAAAATCACACAAAACATGAAATCTCAGTTGGAAAAACAGATTTATTTTTTTCTTTCTTTCACTCACTCACTCACTCACTCACTCACTCACTCACTCACTCACTCTCTCACTCTCTCACTCACTCTCTCTCTCTCTCTCTCTCTTTTCTTCACCTCCAGGGATCCCCTTCATCGTCTTCTTTTGTTCTGTCTGACTTCTAATTATTTCATGTAATTCTGAATCCCTAAAGTGAGCTGAATCTTCTCTGTTTCAGGATACATTTGGGAAATCTGATCCTTTCCTGGAATTTTTTAAGCAAGGAGATGATGGAAAGTGGCATCTGGTCCACAGAACTGAGGTACATCCACTTAATCAAAGCAGGATTCATCTGATTTAGTTTTTTTTTTAAATAAATATGTTTGAAATATTAACCTTGAACAAGAAGCAGAGTTTTGGTCATGTTAGAAAGACTGAATGTGAAGTGCTGGTGTTGTTGTGTGTGGTTGTTAGCCTAGCCGCTTTATCGCCATTAATTCCATGTATGGGTTTAGTGGTGCTTCATAGTCAGGGGAGGAGGACTACAAGGTTGTCTTTCAAATCCCTCTTTATGCAATAGGACGGTACTACAACCAATCAGCGTAATCTTTAGGGTGACATAGAGCGCTGGAAAGTTCACAGAAGAGTCCGGAGAAAGTTACGAATCACTAAACAAAATGGTGGATTATGGAGCTGAACGACTGTTATTTTAAGATTGCTGACGTTTTCTCACATTTCTTCACTCATCTTTGATAAAAGGAAATCACCACGTGTTGTTCTTCTTCTATGGTTGTTTCCGGTAGTTTCTCTCTGGATCGTTGCAGCGTCACTTTGTTACACCCACCCTCTGACTCTATACTTCACTGTGATTCATTGGTCAGTTTCAGGGAAATCTAACCAAAACTTACATTGACCATAATTAGACTACTACGGTAGCACTTAAGATTTGCTGCCGCTAAGGGGGTCTAGTGCGGCTAGGCTACTTGGTTGTAGTAAAACCTGAAAATACGTCTAAACTTCGAGCCAGTTTAAAATATTTAGTTGTTGTTTGTATTAATGAACACAGGTGACTGAACAGGACAGAAGGCAGAGTCGACAATCTGGAGGGGGCGGGGCCTGAAGTGGCTCATGTACATTTAAAGGGTGTGGATCTCTGCTGCTACAGCCCTCCTTCTCATGGGGTCCTAATCTAGTCTGGCCCTGGACCGGGTCTTACCCTGGTCCTAGGGGTCTAACATAGACTGTACTTAGGCTGTAAGTTTTGGTGAAGCATTCGCCAGGCTCTCTCACTACTCTATCCCAGTCTCCGTCCTGCTCACTCTAACATCCTAGAATGACAGAGAAAACTCACTCTGTGTGTCACCCTAAAATGTTAGCCCAACTGGTAGTAGCTGCTTCTGTAGATCCGGCTCCTAGTGGATGCCAAGTATAGATTTTAAGACCTGTATCTAGATCTTAAGAACGTTATGTGAAAGGTTGTCTAAGATATTATCAGAACTATCAGATGTTGTTCACACATGAACCTGCCTTTACATTCACATGTAAGTATTTAGATATGAGAAAGAAAAAAAAGAATTCAACTTCTGCCTTTTTATGGACATTTATTTCATGCAATTCAGCAAAGCATACAACATTCAGTATATGTGTGATTATCCTTCTGTTTTCCTAATCAGCTCCTTTTATAAAACACAGGATAAGCTTTCCCTACAGTATGTGTGCGGATAATCACTGCACTTCCTCTTTTCCTAAACCTCCTTCCGCACCCTAGGTCTGTGGCTTTGACGCTGCGTTGACCGGAAAGGGAAGTCCAATTAAATGTCTTTGTAATCCAATGCGAATTTAAAAAAATTTGAAAAATGAGTCCAAATCTTGGAGAAAAGGATAATCCAATGAGAAATCATTAGGAGGACACTGAAGGTAACCTGATCAGAGTCACAGTCCAAGCCCTTGGTGCCAGGCAGGGTAAGGAGAAAGAGGAACTCAAAAGTCCTTCTCTCCTGCTCCTTAAATGTTCAAAGGTAGAATAATTCCCTGGTCCGATGGCCGGTAGTCCACAGGCAAAGCATTCTGCTGATGATGGTTAGAATTTCCTCACAGTTAGTGAAGTCTTTAAAGTCTCTGAGCACAAATTAAAGGAGAATATTTGTCTTGATGTAAAAGTTCATCCAATGACCCCATCTGGTATAACCCTTAACTCTCTGACACCATTTTGGAGAAGTGATCCCAACCCCAAGCCAGTTAGTCTCCTCCAGGATGGCCTATACCAGAGTAAACTAGGTTGAAATCAAACACTGTATTCTGTCCAGAATAACAGTACGAGCCTAGATGACAAAAGCCCAAGGATCTGGCTCAAAGCTTCTCTCCCTGACGTTACACTGCAAGCTCTTAATTTATATACATTAATGATATTTGTTTTTGCAGGTGAACATGACATATACGGTATAACAAGATATAAATAGACAAATCTGTGAACTGAAATATTCAACCAAGGTATAAAATCTAAATAAACCCTGAGTGCACTAGTTATACATTAAACTCCATAAGGAGAAGAGGGACAGATGTCAATAAAAGAGTGAGTGAATGTTAATGATGTGGAAATGTTTATGACATGTTGTTTTTTTTTTAATGAATAATTTTATTCAGATGTATAGATAGATGTGTTTATCATTAGTGAGGGCTAGGATTTTTATAAGTTGTCTGAACGTCAGCCTACTCCTTCTGGCTGGTGATTTTGACATCTTTATTTTGTTCTTTGTTGTCCACCATTGCCCCGGTGTGGGGACATAGAAATACTGTCCATCCAGGAACACTGTACTCTCAATAACATTTGACAGTTTTGATGGAGGATCACCAAATTCACACCACACATGCCTCTCATGAAGGCCGTGCTCAAGTTTGGTGATGACTCGTACTTTTTGACACATGTTTTTGTCAGTTGTGTGACAGTGGACACAAGGTCTTCAGTCCAACAGCAGACTATGTTGAGTTTTCTTTTTTGTGCTTTACTGTCTCAGAACAACTGCCCAAATAAAATAAGAAACCATATATAAGAAAGTGTATATCTGACCTTATCTTAACCTACAATCTGTGGCTCTTATAGCCTATGTACTGTAGGTTGTGTAAACAGGAAGGGAGTTGCACAAACGGCTAAAAGAAGATTGTGATTCCACAGGGATGTTATTTCCTCCACAACTAATAGTGATGAACTCTATGTGCAGGTGGTGAAGAACAATCTGAATCCGTCTTGGAAGAAGTTCTGTGTTCCCCTGCAGACGTTCTGCAGCAGTGACGTCGACAGACCGCTGAAGGTTCAGCCAATCACACTCCACTTTTATCAGAGCAACCAATCAGTGAACATGTGACTTTAACAACAGCCAATCAACTGCTGCCCCTCGCTCTCCTGCAGGTCGACTGTTCTGATCATGACAGCGATGGGTCTCACGATCTGATCGGATCGTTCACCACCAAAGTGTCCGAGCTGCAGAAAACTGCCCACGGGTCCCTGGTGAGGTCAAAGGTCACACACCTGACTCTGTCTCATTGGGTGATGAGAGGTCAAAGGTGGTTAAACTGTGTGTGTGTGTGTGTGTGTGTGTGTGTGTGTTCGTTCCAGGTGCAGTTTGAGTGCATCCATCCTGAGAAACAGAAGAAGAAGAAGAGCTATAAGAACTCAGGAGTCGTCTCTGTCAAGAACTGCAAGGTACTACATTACCCAGAGTTCACTGCTGCCTCCTGTTGAAGCTGTGACGGAGCAGGTCACCTGACTCTGTATGTGTGTTTGCAGCTGCTGACTCAGTACTCCTTCCTGGACTATGTGATGGGTGGATGTCAGATCAACTTCACCGTATGTGAACACATGAATGCACTCACATTTACTAAGAACCATTTTACATCAACATAAAAATATAAAGAATAAAAATAGCAGCTATAGACGGAGGTGGATTAAAATTGACTAAAAGGGATTGGATTTGGCTCAGTTTTAAAGCCGACAGTGGAGTGGTGCAGGGGTGTCATGCTCACGTTAGTTCAGAGGCTGCGTTCAGCCTGATGTCATCTAAAGAGGGTTAGGATTAGTACGAGTAAAGTAACATCAATAACAACATAAGAACTTATGAATATTGTTAACTCTAAAGTTTTCTGTTTTTAGTGAAAAAAGTAGGATTCCACCACAAGAATGTTTCTATCTATGAACTGTACTTAAACATCACATGAACAATTACAAAATTCTAAAGAAAAATACGTGTAGTTTTGACAATATTATACCTTAGTTTATCATTTATGGATCACAATGTACACATCACATTTAAAAACATTTATAAACAGTATTGTTAAAATTCCACATTCTTCTATTAAGGCATTTCATGTTGTTCATATGTTTTGTAAAAGGCTAGTCCGTAAAGGTAAAATGTTTTCTGCAAATTAACATTTTCTTACACTAAAAGAAAAAAATTGCAGCTTTCATTATTTATTGTTTATTATGATGATATTTTATTATTCTGACCCACTTTAGATGGAATTGACTGAATATGGTTTTTACTTCTTTGATGGTTAATACTCTTAGTGTCATTTTTGCACTTCACAAATTCATCCAACGGGCTGGATGGGACCCTTTGGGGGCCATCCAGCATCTTTGACACTTGTGATCTAGAGCTTCATGAATTTACATAGTTTATCTTCATATAAACAAAACAAAGATGTGTTCATATAAGATACATCAGGTTTTACAAACATCGTCAGTAATGAACATGAGCTCACATAGAACAAAAGCAGAACCCTGACAGACAGTTAAGGAACCAAACGCAAACACTGGAACCAAAACCAACATGTGTAAATGCAATAAATAATCAAACATTCAATTCTAGAGCTGAACACTGAGGTTTTAATTTTTACTCCAAATATCCTCGTGGACGACACTAATTGGATGTTGTTTCCTGTGCAGGTGGGGATCGACTTCACTGGTTCTAATGGTGACCCTCGTTCACCAAATTCTCTCCACTACATGAGTCCAGATGGGCTGAACCAGTATCTGTCGGCACTGTGGTCCGTGGGTCAGGTGGTGCAGGACTATGACACGTCAGTAAACAGAATATAATAACTTATAAACCTTAAATGTTAGCATCTACACCTTCAACGCTAACATCTACACTGTTAAAGCTAACCTGTACAGCCTAAATGCTAACATCTCAACACTAACCATTAGTCTGAATCTTTACATTCTCCATGCTAACGTTTGTAGCCTCTGTGCTAACCTCTAAATGCCACATTTTAAGTTTATGACTAACTATGTGTTGCTGTTGTTGTTTGACGTTTCAGTGATAAACTCTTCCCAGCTTTTGGTTTTGGAGCCAAACTTCCTCCAGACTACCAGGTCAGCCTCTAACGAACCAATCATTGCCCTTTGTCTTTTTTCTTTTTTTTTTTCTTTTCTTAGCTTCGCCTTCCCTTAACAAAATCTGTATAATATGAATAGTATCATTAATGTATTTGTTAGTGTTTTACTGTTGTCAATCTGCCAGATTTCAGTTGTTGTGTTGTTAATTTACAGGCTGCACATCATGAGTTCGCCCTGAACTTTAACCCCACCAACCCATACTGCCAAGGTACACACACAGTACACACATTATACACACACTGACTTTATAAGCTCAGAGGTTGACTGTCATCTTTATCCTGTGTGAATCTGTCATTTGTGTAGTGACACACAACGACAAATGCACAATTAAACATTTCTCTAGCTTCCAATAGTTTTCTGTGAATGATGAACATGTTCCCAATATTGGAATCAGAGATTAACACTATGTTTATACGGTGACGATGAACACACAAGACGCAAAAGTGACATCTTGTCTTTCATTTTTCATCTGTGTTTAGACCAGTGTTTCCCAACCCTGGTCCTCAAGGCACACTATCCTGCATGTTTTAGATGTTTCCCTCTTTCAACACACCTGACTGTCATTATCGTTCTTCTGCAGAGCTGGATGATAGGCTGATCATTTGAATCAGGTGTGGTTGGTAAGAGAAACATCTAAAACATGTATGATAGTGTGCCTCCAGGACCAGGGTTGGGAAACACTCGTTTAGACAATTATTTTCAGGAGGAAATCTGTGTTTATATGAAGACGCAACAGTGTCAGGCCAATGTAGGTAACTGTACACCTGTCTGTGTTGGGCTATGGCAGGAATGGCCAACCCTGGTCCTCAAGAGCCACAATCCTGCATGTTTTAGATCCATCCCTCTTCCAGTACACCTGATGGTCATTATCAGTCTTCTGTAGAACTTTATGATAGGCTGATTATTTCAATCAGGTGTGTTAGAAGTATACAAGTATACATCTAAAACATGTTGGATTGTGGCTCTTGAGGACCAGGGTTGGCCACCGCTGGGCTATGGTATGAGTATAAGTATACATTTTGTACAATTGCTGACATGGCTCCTGTACTGTTACTGGAGCTGCTGGAGCAGCTGGATGATCCATGGGATCCAGGTAGTCTGACATGTTTGTGGTTTTAGCTGCTCGGTGCATTGAGTCTGACATAAAGGTGTATGCGACGTGTTCTGCGTTTGTTGCCGTTTAGACAGAGACATGACCCTGCTCGTCCCAGTCTGGAAGGGGTCTTCAGATTTTTGCGTTTTCAGACCCAGACGGTGCAGTTGCCGTGTAAAGGAAAGGCACTAACAACAAAATATTTTGTTGGTTTTAGCCGCAATTGTCCTCATGTAAACGGCTCCTGGGATCCATAAAAACCAGACTTTGGATCCTATGCAAGTCCGTGACATGAAACACAGATGTGATAACTTCCCAAATCACAGGACATTGATTTAACACAGAGAAACGAGCAACTCAGAAAAAGCCTGTCCACATTACATAAGGTAGATGCTACATTGGATCAGCTGGACAAATGGGGGACGGTGCTCAGGATGTTCTCCTTAGGACGTTCTATGCAGTAATTTCACTTTTGAAAGATGACAGCACTGTTGAAAGAAGATCTCACATAATATATACAGACCACCGAGGACGACTCTAGGTCTAAGTTTATTATTTTTTCAGTCAACTGTCACTTCAATGACAAAGGTAAAGATTAATGTAATGTACAACTGTGGATATTCCACTGTACTGTAGATGTTGTTATTGTGTCCTGTATGTTTGGAGAATAAATTCTTATATGTGGTGTTTAGACCAACTTCAGTTATTTCAAAAATCATGCATCAGTGACATTCTTGACATTATTTTTGTCATTTTTGTGAACTGCTCTATATTCCAACCTTGTGGTGCTTAGATTTGACAAAACACTCCACATAAAAAAAAAGTACACAAGGTTGCTGCTCTGCTCTAGGTATATGTATATAATCAGCTACAAAATACTTACTGTTTGTTTTCAACTACTAAATTAGACAGTGGAAAACTGAAAGGTGAATAAAATGACAGATTACCTCAGTTGATTTCTTCTTCCCTGGAGAGCACGCCACGAAGAAATATGTCAAGACATTTTTCTACCCTCCAAAAACGGCTTGAAACAAAGCAACCCAGATGTTATTTAAAATAGAACCACCGCACAATGCATTCAATAACAATGGACAACACAGTAATATTAATCAAATGACAATTGAATGACACCTTTAACTCATGTACAGAACGGATTTTAATCTGTATTCTGTCGACTTCAGGTATTGAGGGCATCATCGAGGCCTACAGGATGGTTCTGCCTCAGCTCAAACTGTCTGGACCCACAAACTTCTCCCCTATCATCAACCATGTAGCCTCCATAGCATCCGCAGCAGCACAGGAAAACAGCGCTTCTGTGAGGACACAAAAATATACACATAAATAACAAACACTATATATAACACACTCATGACTGAATGAACCTGTGTCCCTCCTCGGTCTCTGCAGCAGTACTTCGTCCTCCTCATCCTCACTGACGGGGAGATCACAGACTTCGATCAGACCCGTGATGCCATTGTGCGGGCGTCACGTCTCCCGCTGTCAATCATTATCGTGGGGGTGGGACCGGCCGACTTCAAGGCCATGGAGCTGCTGGACGGAGACGACGGTGTCCTAAAGTCGACGGTGGGCGAGAAGGTGTCCAGAGACATCGTCCAGTTTGTCCCCTTCAGACAGTTCAAAGACGTACGTTCGTCTTCACCACACTGTTTTTTACAAGATTCTTTGACACAGCAGAGAATAAGGTTTAGTTACAATAAATATAAAACATATTATTAGAAAAAGAAGAGAAAAAAACTGATGAATATGACAGGAAATGAAAATATCAACCACATTTTTTAAGTAATATACTGATAGTTGCAATAATAAATACCTGAACAAATATGAACCAGCTGAAATATGTGAAGAGAAGTGTCATTTCACAACTTTTCTGCCTGTTATTAAATGTTTGTCATTGAAATGTAAGTTGTTCTGCACGTGTGCAAACGACAAACTGATAGTGAGGCAGAAAATGGTTCCAATTACACTTGTTTTTCTTAAGACATGTCAAGTTGTTGAAGTTCTTCATATTTTGAGGGAAACATAGAAGTAAAAATGATCCTAAAATGTAATTTGACTCTTTTTACGTGTCTGGAACTTTTGAGATCATATTGGGCTGAATGTAGAACTGAACTAAAATTAGTTTGACACCCCTGATTTAGACTAAACAGACTCTGGTTCATGTGTTCAGATCATTTTTACAGCTCCAGGCAGATGATGCTTTTACTTGATGGTCAAATGGCTCTGACCTTTTGTCACCAATAAAAAGAACAGTGCTTTTGATGCACTGTTTACACTCTGTGACCTCTGACCTCTCTCTCTCCCCTCAGGCACCCTCGTCATCTCTGGCTCAGTCGGTTCTAGCTGAAGTTCCCAATCAAGTGGTGTCGTATTTTAAAATGAGAGGCTTCGACCCGGCAAAACCACCTGCAAAACCAGCAGCACCTAAGGAGTAATCTGTGCCAAGGAAGGATAAACCACACCCACAGAGGATAAACCACACCCACAGAGGATAAACCACACCCACAGAGGATAAACCACACAGCATTAAACACGCCCACCAAGAATAAGACATGGGTCAAAATGCTAAGCCACGCCCCTTCACCTCCTTTCCCCAAAGACGATGTAACTAAAAAACAGATTCTATTGCTTAAAACCCTGCAGATAAATTTCCCAACATGCATCAGGTCATTGATGGCGCCAAAGTTCTGTTAATGTTTACAACCATGAGTGAGTTTATTTTTAAGCATCCTTTCTATTTTATAAAAGATGGAGATGTAAAAAGTTACATGTTCAGATGTTTAGATCAGAATGTTTTAGTTTGTGGATCAGTTCTTCCAGATCATCGGAAGTCGCCTGATTCTTTGAAAAACAGATGTTTGTTCAGGTACTGATCCATTTCCAACAGAAGACCTGTTTACACCAGTTCCAAAAAGATCAGAATCTGCACCTTTAGTTATGTCGGCTTTGACCAAAATTTAGCCCCGCCTCCACACAAAGGCCCCACCCTCCCTTAAAGGCCCGCCCTCAACATTCCCTCATGTCATTCTCAGACTTGGCTCTGCCTCTAGGCCACGCCCAAAACCATGATCACAGAGCAGCTCTTTGCTGTCAGCCAATCGCAGAGCAGCTACTGTCAGCTGTCTACCAATCAAGATGCCAGTATCTATTGCCTTCTCTTCTTTACTGATGACCACATATAGATTATTGATTAGATTAGATTTAGTGCCTCTTTGCTCTAACTATGCACTCGACATGTTCATACTAACATGTTAACACTATCACTGTGGTCGCTAAGGTAACTCGCCTGTCGTTACCATGGTGACAGTGCAGCCTGTATGCGATCAGGTATCAATGCTTTGCACTTTTGCCCTATATACCAAACTAAAAGAATGATGCAAGATATTTAACCTCGCCTTCACCGCTGCAGCCTTAGAACTCAGTTTACTGTGACCTCTGACCTGACGATGTAACAAGAAAAAAACTGAGAAACCGGGTTTATCTGACATGAGTAGATGTTAGACCCAGATGATCCGAAGCCAAATGAATATTAGTGGATGAAACTACATGAAAATGTAATAACTTAATAAGACAAAAAAAACAAGCCATATCAGAAATGAATACCTAAAACAGGGGTCTCAAACTAATTTTCTTCAGAGCCCACATTCAACCAGATTTGATCTCCAATGGGCCGGACCAGTAAATGAAAAAATAACCACATATAAATAATGACACCTCCAAATTTTTGTCATTGTTTTAGTGAAAAAACCCCCAAAAAACATTAAATTATAAAAATGCTTTTATAAATTATACAAATGGAAAAAAAGTGAATTTCATAAGGAAAATGTTAACATTATTCTGCTTCATCTTATCATTAGTCCATGTGTTTTATTATGGATCAGTTCTACAAAGACATTAAACTCTTTAGTAACGGAAGCAGAAAATAGTTTTCATTTTGTGTAATTTTCTTTAGACATTTCAGGTTGTTCACATTTGTTCAGGTTATTCTCATGCTGTTGTTACAGGATAGTTTGTGAATTAAACATTTTCACAATTTAATATTATTCTTTGCAGTAAAACAATGACAACAATTTAAAGTTGTCACCATTCATAGGAAAATAAATTATGTAGACGTTTAATAGGTTATCATGCTCTTCATCCCACAGGCCGCATTGGAACCATTGGCGGGCCGCATTTGGCCCCCGGGCCACATGTTTGAGACCCCTGGACTAAAACAAACCTTTATTCTCTGGTTTACTATAATCTGAATTAACAAGAGTAAAACATTTTGTAAAGAAAAATGACAATGTAAAGAAAAAATTTTATTTTGATAATTTTAACTATCATGTATTTTAGTGAATGTCCGTCCTGCTCCAAATACAGAAGATATGGGTGTGGAATAATTTGATCAATGCCATGTATTAAAGTGTATACATATATATAATGTTTCAGTAACACTTTATAATGCCTACATGCAATTAACTATGTATTAACTATTTGTAATGTAATGTTCATACACAATTTATCATTCATAAACCATATGTTAACAAACCAACAACTGCTGTAAAATTATATTATTTTAAAAAGACAACTGCAGTGTTTGTTTACCAAATTATAGATAGATAGATACTTTATTTATCCTTTTTCAAGGAAATTGCATTTGTTACAGCAACTGAAAAAAACACTCACATAGCCCTTCATCACACACACACACACACACACACACACACACACACACACACACACACACACACACACACACACACACACACAAATAGATCATTATTGCACAAACAAATATCACAATAACCCATTAAAAATCACTATTACCTATAAAAAGATCAAACACTGCACCTGTCTGTTAAAAATAATCCAATTTTACATTTATCTTTGGAAGACAGTATAAACTTTACAAGACATTAACAAATAGGTAACAAAGAGTTAATACATAGTGAATTATGTGCAGGTATTCTAAAGTGTTACAAATATTTGAACTGTCAAATTCTAATCAATGACCTAAATTTGTCATTCGTGTCTATATTAAATATCTGTGAAGTTGTACCACAGATACCAATGGATTGAACATTACTGTGTAATTTCCAACAATGGTCTGAGGATTTATGTGACCAGTAGAGGGAGTAGTGAGTCACTGTGCTGGACAGTCTTCAGCCTGTTCGATCGTCACTTCTCTGCATCCAGATTTCAGGTCTACATTCTGACTTTGTGTTTTTTGGGACCATTCAACAGCTTTTTTCCATTCAGTGCCATTCAGATGTTTATCTGGAACCAGATCTGAGCTCCAGTTTCTGTCTGATCTTATTTCCTTATTCACACAACTTTGTTTTCATCCTGAAAATAAGTGTGTGTTTTTTTCCAATTAATGATTCAGCTGAAGGTGGAAAAGCTTCATCTGCTGCTGATGAACATAGTTTCTGTCATTTTGAAATAAACTCATGCAAACATTCATCACAACAAATAAATAACAGGACCATGAAGACTAAATATAAGTCACTTTATTCTAAAACAAACCCTGCTTTTATTTGGACCACAAGTTGTTCTTTTTTTATTTTAAAATTTGTGTCATTTTGATGCCAGTTGTCTTTATTTCTTGTTTTGCTCTGCTGCCATAAAAACAAAAACTGCACATTAGTCTTTTTTGCCAAAATACATTAAATATATGCACAAGTTTTTTTGTTTTTTTTAATTACTAACAGACTGCTACTAACCAGTATCACTAACCAGTGTAACCAGTTCATCATGTCTGTATGAACTCGATGAAACTGTAAAATAAAAGAAGAAAAATGTTTGAAGTGCGTTGTTATTGTTTTTTGGATTTAATTTTTTTTTTTTTTTTTTTTTTTTTTAAATGTTCACATCAGAGGTCTGGGATTATGGTTCAGATAAATTGTATTTATCTTATTTGGTTTGTTGAATTTAAGACTGATGTACATTTGTGAGATACAGTAGATGGATGGATAGGCAGTAATACTTGTCCCAATTTGGGCAATTGTTTTGCAGTAGCAGTACTTGTACACAGCACTCAAACACACACATATTGCACATAATCCACAATAAGAAACACAAATTTTAAGAGCGTACAAAACAGTTTTCCACTACTGTATGTTGGACCTAAACTTTTTTTTAGGTCACGTTAGTAACTCTAGTGCATGTGTGCTTATATTCCTGAGGAAAGTGATCTGTCACGCCATGGAGACGAACTTTCAGGTCCCCACGAGGGTCAAATATAAATATAGGTCCCCACTAGGAACATATAAAACTGTATGAAATATGGAAATGTATGCAAATGACGCGACTCTATAAATACATTAATTTGTTTTTTTTCTGGAAGTCCCCATAAAGCATGTGGGAAACAGGTCTGAATCGAAACATATTTTTCTAAGGTTTGAAGGTCAGTTTACTTCTTAAAAACTTATTTTAAATTTATTTTCTTTTGGATTATATTTATTTTTATTTTATTTTATTTTATTTTTGTACATTTTTACAAATAAATATTTTCAAAGAAAAAAAGTTTATGCTCACTACCCAGTTTACCTACAAGTGATGATTACAAACTTGGTCCCCATGAAACATGGAAACCTGTGTATGTGTGTGTATGTGTATGTGTGTGTGTGTGTATGTATATGCGTGCGTGTTTTCTGAGGAGGAAACTAGTTGAACAACTCCATTTACAAATATTAGACCAGACCTGCCTTAAGACACACACTGAACACACTCCTGTGGTTCCTCCCTTCTCACACATCAGTTATTTTCCAGCTACTGATGAGGAAACACTGACGAGGAAACACCGAACAGACGTCATGTAGAAACACAGATGAATCTGGATCGAACCACATCATCATGTCCATCAGTGTGACTCTGAGGAGGATCTCCAACCTGCCGGGTCGATCGGACCGGAAGGTGGAACTGTGCTTCAGAGGTCAGTCACACTTTAACCCAGAAAGACCCAGAACTACTTCTGCTGTAGTTCACAAACATTTAACTCTTCTTCTGCTTCTCCTCCTCCTCTTCCTTCTTATTATAAAAATCTGGTATTTTTTCCCATGTTGTTTTACTGATGGTGTAAATGTTCATAAAAGCTCAGATTAAAGATAATTGTCATTATAGAAAAATGAAGAAAAAGTAATTTTTTTCATTAAAATCTATTGTTAATTGGAAATAAACCCATTGTTTCCATCCACTGTCACTGATCCCACTCCATGGGTTTTACTGGTGAATCAATGTTGTAGAAAATCAGTGTTTCCATGGTCCTCTGAACATCCAAATGGGTCACATCTGATGACCATTTTTTTGTAGCCGTAGTCAAACAAAATTTTCCTTTAAGCTTTAAGTGATTTACTACCATTTATTCTAATATTATCCTCTGTATTTTGCATTTCTCAGTGAAAAACAGGTATTTTCCTATATTTAATTTACTGATCATCAGATTAAAGTTGAGGATTATTAAATCGAAATCAGAGAAAACTGAAGCACAAGTATATTTATTATAGTATGTACCACCACAGCATCAGACATCACTGGTCTACAGCTCTTTTTTTAATAAATGGTCTACTTTAATCATATGAATTAACTACAAATGACCAAAGTGCAATGTTTTAACATATAGTAAAGTGTTATCACACACACATATATTGCTTTAAATAGATTTTGATGATTATTTCCCTGTTTGTTTTAATTAGTTTTTGAAATTTTTTGAGTTTCTTAATTTGGTTAGTTTTTTTCCTTAATTGTTCTCATTTTGTTGTTTAATTTTTTAGTCTGATGACTTCTTTTTGTACAATCTACAAAAAAGTTGCAGATGAAGTTTTTCTCTCAACACTTTGATAGATTTTTCATTCTGAATTCTGAGTGTTTCCAGATCCCTCATACTACTTGACATCCTACAAAAGTCTAGAACTAAATCAGTTCTAACATCAACAAATGGTTCTTGAGTTCCATAAAGTGGTTCTTAAACTCCTAATATGTTCTTAAAGTTTATTTATTTATCTTATTTTTTTTTATTTTTAAAACAGTTTTACTAAAGTTCCCTAAAGTAACTATTTCTGAATCTTAACCATGTTCTGGAGTGTTCTCAAATGGTTTCTGAGTTCCTACAAACATTCTGTTCTTCCACTTTCAGAAGTATCATTCCTGTTGTCATGGTTACAGCCTCCTCTCTGTCCCTTTGTCCTCCAGGTTTCACCCATAAAACCAGGATCCTACAGTGTGAGGATGTGGCCCTGTTCAACGAAGTGAGAATGTTTTCATTAACTTTTATATAGATATGAAAATGTAGATGAATGAAATAAATCAGACTAATATGCACCAAATATAGAACAAAAAATACACCAAAAATACGTAAACACTACGATTTAACTCCAAGATGCCATTACAGGGGCATAAACATGAAAAATTTAAGATGCCCAGAATCCCATACAGCAGTGGAATGAGCTTTGAAAGTCACAGGAACAATAAAATGTTTTCAGCTTCACTTTCATTTTGCAACACACTGACAGTCACAGATCTCTACTATCCCCTACCCCAAAACAAATGAAGAGATAGTTTAAATAAACTATATGACGAAGCTAGAACTTCATCAAACCAGTGTAAAAGATTCATAAATGGATAATAAAACCAAATTAATATAATTTTAAACTCAATGAAAAGATGGTTATGGCACCATGGTTAAGATGGCACCATATAAACACTGCACATATTGAAACTAATGATGCAAACAACATGCCGCCATGACACCTCCTGGAAACACTCTTGATCTAACCTCACCCAATAAAGGATAAAGCGGAACCCACCCCTGTATGTAATGTGACCATTCGTCCGGACAGTCCGGTTCTAGAGCCATCTGTCTGTCAAGTGTCCGGCTTTTTCACATTTTGTCTTCCTTTCATACAATTGTCCGCCACCGTTGCATCAGTTGTCATAAATCCCCACCCGCTTTGCAATGTAAATATTCGCGCCGAAGCAGCGCACGAAGTGGACACAGTGAAGGCCCCCCCGTACCCGTCTGTCCTAACTTTAGGGTTTTTGTCCTCCTTTTTGGACACAAGAGTCCTCTTTTCCTCTTTCATGCCAGTGGTCACCTGACCTGTATGAGTCTCCAGTCCTTGGCGGAGGTAATAGGGAGCCTAAGTGACGCGATTCTATTTCCGGTCGATTTTCGGGCAATGGGGCCTAAGTGTCATAAAAAATGAGCACGAGTCAATGGAGGGATAAAAGTAATTTTCTGGTCCCGTTTGAAATGTGCTACGGTTTTCACATATGATGTCTGTGAATTTTAAAGATACATTTTCACATTGAGAAAGCACTCACTTTGGACAGGCATCCAAAGTTACGTTAGGTTTTATGTCAGAGTAAGTAATGGACTACAACGTTCGTCTCACAAATATGACGTCACCACCAAGCTTCACCATCAAACTCTTTGAAAACGGCTGTGACTTTGGCGAGCTTCACCTCCTTCTTTCAGGACGAAGGCAAGAGCATCAAACGTGAAAAAAAAACACTTTAAATCGGGGCATGTGGAAAGTGGCAGCTACTCCGGGGGAGAGATAGTTGGTCGAGTGAGAGCCAGCATGCGGGACAAGCTCTCGTCAGCCGGGAAGCGGTAGAGGGAACATGTGGAAATGGTGTTGTGATTACACCGGGACACAAAGCACGCAGGCATTTTCAAATGAAAAATAGAAAAGGCTGTATACGGTTTTGAAAAGTTTGCAGGGAAAGATTCTGCTGTGACGTCAGCTATGCGACGTCTGATATGTAGTCCAAACAGAGTCCAAATAATGACATAGTTTTACACGCTAATAAATCACAAAACACGTATCAAAGAAACTCCGAATGCACATCATTGGTTATGGTTTTAATTGAAGTACAGCAAATGTGTGATTCAGGGCATAAAGTAAAGTGGACCCGAAATAATTATCTTCTCCTCATCCACTCTCATGTTAAATTTTCCCGAACTTAGGCCCAGTGGACCGACCGGAAAGGGGCGGAGACTTAGGCTCCCTATAAAACACATTTAAACATGCAGTTCCTTCTCTGTCCCCATGGTGGCAGCACCACTCTAACTATCTGATTTTGTCGTAAACACTTCACACTAATGACGCCTGTAAATAAAAAAGGAGGAAATGACAGTGAGGTCCGTCACTTCCAGGACAGAAGGTAATTACAATATTTTTTTTTAGCTGAAAATCAAAGCAATTGTGTTTGTCTAATTTATCCAGAACCTGCTGCCTTGTTTAACGAATTCAATGTAAAGAGGCGCTACCAAACAAAACATGCTAACATATGATACAACAAGCTAACAGGGAGTGAGTATCAGTATCACTTAAATTAAAAAAAAAAAAAAGTACCATGGGGAATCCTTTAAAAAGGCAGCAACACACTGAAAATCACATGTCAAGAATTGTGTGGGTGAAGTAACAACAAACAAACGGATGCTTTTAATAGACTAGAAGTTAGTAAAATAGGTCTCAAAGATAGAAAGATCTAACTTAGTCAAACCAAACTATTTGAAAGTCTTAAAGATGGTTAAATTAGACTTAAGTCCTGAAAAATCCAATGAAGAGATTTAAACAGATTAAATGTTGGTAAAATCAGTAAAGAAAATACAATAAGACTAAGCTATGATTTGGTTAAACTATTCTAAAAGATTATTAAAATGAGGGGCAAGAACTTGAGAAACAGGTGTGATTGTGTTTTTGATCTGTCACAGTCATGTTTAGTCACATGTTGAGAAACAGTGATGATGTTAGAAATGTTACTCAGCTCCAACTTAAGACCTATTAAACATTTTTATATCATTCAACGTCAATAACCATCACAATGAAGGTAAAGTTACTATTTCTGTCCAGTTTAAAAGGAATGGAAGCTCACTGCTAACAATGTGCTCACAATGCTAATGCTAGGTGCTGTGTATTATGGGTAAGATGCAGGGGAATTAGTTAACCTTTCACCTTTTAATCTCTTCTGATTCTTATTATTATTTCACTAGATCTTATTATTTCACTAGAGGTAGAATATTGAAAACAGGTTCAATATCACAATATACAGGATGTAAAATAATAATAATAATAATAATAATAATAATAATAATAATAATAATAATAATAATAATAATAAAATACAAAGCCTAATGAGAACTAAATTCCATGTTGTTATTGTTTTGGGAACATGTGAATTTTATGTCTGACCAGTGGATGAGCTGCTGAGGTTTCATACGCTCACACACTGAAACTATTTTAATAGATTGATAAGAAGTTGGACCACTCCTGCTGAACACACACTGCTGCTCCTTCAACACACATCTAACTGTACTGATATCTATCTCAGCCCCACGGTCCCATGGGAAATGTAGTCAGTGAGCATTGATCAGAAACACAATGTTGTGATTAGACACGAGGAGTTTAGAATCAAACTATAGATGATCTGAATCAGAGCCACTGGGAATCAGATGGCTTTGATGAAAGTGGACAGGTAAGATTACCCATCAGGCATTGCTGCTGTTTCCTTGTTAAATCTTCTCAGACTATTTGTTTATGTCACACATAGAACATGCATATCACAAAACATTTAAAAGACCAGAAGATGTTGGACATAGACTGGAGAGAGTCAGCATCAGGAAAGGTCTCCATAGTAACAACAGCTCAGACTCATGGGTACTGTAGTGTTAATTACTGTTATTATGAAACAACTGAGTGACATCACTTCCTGTAGATGCAGGAGCAGCTGTGTGACGTTCACTCACTGTTCCGAAGTGACTCAGTGTTTGTTGTTCAGGTGTGACTGAAGACGAGTTTCCTATAAACTCACGATACACATTTTTACCCATGGATGTCATGTTAACCCTGTAAAACACAGGTGTCAATCATAAGGCCCAGGGCCCAAATCTGGCCTGCCAAAGGGTCCAACCTGGCCCTTGAATAACAATGAAGATATTAATGGTATAAAAATTATTTCAGTTCACGTTCTACATACAGAATAATTACATCTCAATTGATTCAGAGCAGTAAAATATGATCATAATTACCTATAAATAATGAAAACTGTAGATTTTAAAGTTAAAAAAGGCAAATTATAGGAAAATCTTTATATTAGCAAACCATAATTTTACAAAAAACTGAATAAATACCTGAACAAATATGAACCGCCTGAAATATATGAAGAGAAGTGAGTGTAATTTTACAAATATTCTGCTTGTAACTAAATGTTTTGTGTATTTGTAACTGAAATGTAAGTTGTTCTGCACATGTGCAAATGACAAACTGATAGACTGAGGTAGAAAATGGTTCAAATTGCACTTGTTTTTCTTAACACATGTCAAGTTGTTGATGTTCTTTACATTTTGAGGTAAACATTATAGAAGTAAAAATGATCATAAAATATAATTTGACTCTTTACTGGTCTGGGCCTTTTGAGATCATATTGGGCTGAAAGTGGAATTAAACTAAAATTAGTTTGACACCCCTGATTTAGACTAAACAGACTGGTTCATGTGTTCAGATAATTTTTGCAGCTCCAGGCAGATGATGGCTCTGACCATTTGTCACCAATTAAAAGAACAGTGCTTTTGATGCACGGTTTACACTCTGGTGCACCTACCTACCTACCTACCTACCTACCTACCTACCTACCTACCTACCTACCTACCTACCTACCTACCTACCTACCTACCTACCTACCTACCTACCTACCTCCCTCTTCATAATCATCTTCTTCTTCCTCTTCATCATCTTCTTCCCAGAGAAAATGTTGTAGCTCAAAACCTGTTCTTGTTCCACTGACTTTAGTCCCAGTGAAATAAAATAAATGTATATAAAAATATATAGGTTCTAACAGAATGGCTCTGTGTTTGTTTGCTTTCTGTTTGTTTGTTCAGTATTTCCGATGGCCTCATTATGGGAAACTGTTCAAAGATGAAGTTTTGTCCGTCAGCGTGTATAACTGCAGCAAAATGTTCTCCAATAGGTAACACACACACACTCGCCTGTTTTCAGTCACATCACATCAAGCAGTGGATACACTGTAATTGTGAGATGAACATAAAACACATTTAAAACTAATTAAAAAATATACATTTAGTGATAAAGGTCAAACAGTGAAGGCATATTTGGTGAAATTAAATATTTTGTTGAATTTTCTTTTTCTTTTCAGACTCATTTTGCATGTAAATTTGGTGTTTTAAGCATGTTTGCCATGTTCCTTATTCAGTTTTATTTATTTTTTTAGTTTCTATTTCCATTCTTCATCCTTCTTTAAATTCCACTGATACAAACTCATGTCGACATAAATCCCACCTCTAGTTTCAGTTGAGAACAAAGAATGAACGATTACAGTGAAGAAACACTGGAAAAGCTCATTTATGGCTGAAAATAGATTTAAATGTTTGTGTTTGTTAGACTCCTGGGTAAACTGGTCATCAGTCTCCAACATGTTGTCACTGCTGGGAGGCTGTTGCTACGGGAACCGCTCACTGACGCCAACTACAGTCTGACTGATGTAAAGTTGATATTTTCTACACTTTGGTTCTTTCTCTCCTTTATATATCAGAATAAATCTAAAACTTTTTACTTCATCTATCTCAAGTTTTTATTCATTTCTACAGTTTTCATTCCTTTTGTCTGGTGTAAATGTTCATGTCTGTAATATATTTGTTTGTAACACTGGTGATAAACTAAACTCTATATGGAATGGAAACATCACATATTACAGTAAAACACAGACAAAAACTCTTTTATTGTAAATGAAGACAGAGACTTTTCACTTAAACAAAATTTCTATCAGAATATTTACGTCATCTTTTCTGCGTGTCTGTCTACAGATCTACATAGAGTTAGATGTTCGGTATCATCCTGTCCAAGGAACGGCCGGAGGATGGGATGGACTGGAGTTCCTGAAAGTTGAAGACAAAGACGAGTAAGACAATAATGATGTCACTCAGTAAACAGTTCCTTTAATCCTATAACGTCAAACGTATCGTATTTGATACATGACTTTTGAAACCCTCTATATGATCGGGGTGATTTATTTTCTTGAAAAACCTGATGTATACAATTAGATACATGCACTACATAGATAATCCACCAGGGAGAGGAATTCATTCACTAGAGGCCTTTCAATGACACTACATAACTGTCATTAACTCAGATTAAGCCATCATCATGATTGATCTGATTAAAAATTTTAATGCAACACATATTTTTGCATATATTTTGGATATTTATCACTTTTTGTATCTTTTTTTGTGTGAATTTTAGTGGATTTTCAGATGTTTAAAAAAAAAACTGCACTTTTTTTGTCTTAGTGTATTTTTGTGGGACATTTTAGGCCACAAAACTCTGAAGCAAAACAGTCGATCAATTTAAAGTGTTTTAATCATAATTAATCAAAATTAATTCAAAGCAACCCTGTAATTAATCTCATTAAAAAATGTAAATCATTTGATAGCTCTAAAAAAAGTAAATGTTAAATTCAGTGGCGATAACTAGTTTCCCTATAGCACATACGATAATTTTTTTTTTATACATGTTGCATATTTGTGACAGGAGGTGTTAAGGAAGAAGATGGAAGAACTTTGCCAAATTTGAAAAAGTTTGTTCTGTTTTTGTTTCTCAAAAAAAATTATAATATTTGAGCATTGAGAGCTAATGTAGAGCAGCATGTTTGTGCAGTGGTTAGCACTTGTGCCTCACAGACAGAAGGTCCCTGGTTCAATTCCCACACCAGGCCTTTCTGTGTGGAGTTTACATGTTCTCCTCGTGTCTGCGTGGGTTTCCTCCAGTTTCCTCCCACCATCCAAACACATGCACTGATAGGTTAACTGGTTAATCTAAATTGTCCATAGGTGTGAATATGACAGTGATTGTTTTTTCTATATATGTTCAGCCCTGAGATGAACTGGAGACTCATTGGAGCTGGATTAGGCCCCCAGTCACTCGCGTGACCCTAGTGAGGATAAAGCGGGTTCATATAACGAGATGAGACCCAATGTATTAAATATAATACAAAATTGAAAGTTATACATGGAAATTTATATTTGAAAAAACAAAACAAAAAGGACCAATAAAGGCTGCAGTTTCAAAGAACTTGAATTTTCTTTCAGTGATTTAATAGTTCAGGCTTTACAGGGTTAATACCACTTCCTTTTAATTTATTATTATGGTGATAATTATGATGATGATGATGATGATTATTATCATCATCACTACTATTGCTCATCACTGTTATTATTCTAGTTTCCATGGTGCTCTGTATGTACAGTGTATCCTTCACTAATAACATTTGTTAGTTTTCTTTATCACACACTCCCTCTTTGACCGTGTCTCAGGACTTAGTGGGTCATCCAGTAATTGGAGGGTTGGCAGTTCAAATCCCACTCTGTCCTAATTAGACTGTTGTGTCCTTGGCCTCATCTCCTTCAGTGTCATTTACATTGATATATAAATATTTTGTGGTGGTCAGAGGAGCCGTTTGTGTGAATTAGCAGTCATGTTTCTGTTGGTTCTGTGGCCACAAATGTAACCAACAGAATGTTAGAGTGAGTGAATAATGGATCAATAATATAAAGTGTTTTGGGTGCCTTTAAAAAAAAGCACTGTAGAATTTAATCCATTATTATTATATTTGATGATGCCATATGTGATGTTTGTTTGTTCAAGTTCTGACTGAACATCCTTTCTCTGTTTTTAGATCAGCTCTGGTCATCAGGAACCAAGGCTTTGACGATGTTGAGAGGTTAGAACTGATGGTCACATGACCATGACTGACAGACTGTGTGTCCCAGTGGCATGAACATTTACAAACCGATGGATCAGAATCAGCACTTTCATATTTACTATGTGATTCACTGTTAAACGAGCATAGAAGTAAAACTCTTCACTGATGTATTTATTGGTTGTTTCCCAGTCAGCTGACCATAAGTCGCCCTGATCAACTGGAGAGAGAAGTTCGCCGTTTGGGGCGGAGCCTGGTCAGAACTGGGGAGGAAGATGAGGATGATGATGACGACTGGGATGATGATGACGACTTGGAGACAGCCAACGTCGTGTTCACCCCACTGCTCAGGTGTGTTCAACTGCTGATCCGGGTCTGGGTCCAGGTCTGGTACAGGGGCTGCATCTGAGTCCAGGTCCAGGTCTGGTCCAGATGTGGTTCAGGGGCTGTGTCTGTGTTCAGGTCTTGGTGTGGTTCTGGGTCGAGATCTTGGTCAGGGGTTGTAACTGGGTCCAGGTCTGGTTCTGGGTCCAGTATCCAGGTCTGGTTCTGGGTCCAGCTCCAAGTGCAGGGGCTGCATTCAGATTTAGGTTCAGACCTAAGTCTGGTTCTGGGTATAGGTCCAGGTCCTGGTCTGGTTCAGGGACCACGTCTGGATCCAGGACCAGATCTAGGTCTGGGTCTTGGTCTGGTTCTGTGTCCAATTTTGGTCCACTGGCCACATGTTTGACCCCCCCTGTTATGAATGAGCAGAGAAACAGCACTCTGATAATTTGTTCCAATATTTAAGATGTACCACATTTAATCCAAGGCAGATCATTTGTAATAAAGTGTAGACTAGTGTTACCGTGGGGTCACTGTGGGGTCGTGGTGGTCCTATCTTACCTCTAACCCTCTATGTGCAGTCGCTGCAGGCCATTGTCCAGACGTGTGGTCGCTGCAGCTCCCAAAGTCCAGAGCTTCCAGGTGAGTCTAATTGTCATTGTAACAAGCTAAAGCTGTTGCCATGGTAACTGATGTTGAATACTTGACCTGTGGATGAGCCTGTGTTAAAGCTGATCAACTCATCCTTCTCAGTGATTTTAGAAGATTCAACAGTTGTTATTTTTTGCCTCTGTTGTATTTTACAAATGAGTTGAACTTGTATATCAAGACTAAATTGAATAAACAAATGAATGTAATTAAATAAAAGTTGTGTTTGTGTGGATGTGATCATAACGTGTGTGTTCAGGTCAACGTGAACATCCTGGAGGCGCAGAAGTTGGTCGGAGTCAACATTAACCCTGTAGTTTATATCAGAGCCGGAAAACAGAAGAGACACACGGCTACACAGAAGTCCACCAACTGTCCCTTCTACAACGAGGTCCTGTAGAGTCCACCATAGTCTACCACAGACCACTAAAGTCCACCACAGTCCACCACTGGCCACTGTCAATCCATTAGATCACCATAGTCCACTACAATCCACGTCAGTCCACTAGAGGCTATTTGAGTCTACAAGGGACCACTGTAGTCCACCACAGACCACTAGAGACCACTGAGTACACTATCATGCACCAGTTCACTAGTCATCACAGTCCACTACAGAACACCAGTTCTTCACAGTCCGCTAGAGTCTACCAGCGTCCACTGGAGTCCACTGGAGTCCACTGGAGTCCACTGGAGTCCACTGGAGTCCACTGGAGTCCACTGGAGTCCACTGGAGTCCACTGGAGTCCACTGGAGTCCACTAGCTGTCTATTCTACAAAAAAGATCAGTAGAGACCTCTGCAGTTCTCTAGAATCCACTTCAGGATATCACAGTCCACAACAGTCCACTACAGTTCAGTACAGTCCACTAGTCCTGCACAGTTCACTACAGCTCACTACAGTCCACTAGAGTCCACTACAGTCCATTAGAGTCCACCACATTCTACTACAGTCCTTTAAAATCCACAACAGTCCATTAGAGTAAAGAAAAGGACAGAGTACAAAACAAATCAAATCAGCAAAACACTCGTCTTTCAACATTTGTAGAATATTTTTTGTCTGAACTTATTGTAGTGCGTTCTCCTTCAGAACCCAGTAGATTTTCTGTTTACTTTTTTCTTGTCTCTTTTCTTCAGAACTTCCAATTTGAGTTTCAGGAAACAGCGGAGATCCTGTTCGATAAAGTCATAGAAATAAAGGTCAGTTCAAAGTTCTATTGTGTTCGTTGCTCTGTAAATCCACAACATATTTGTAAATCTGTTCCATTAACTAGTCCCAGAACCAGAAGGACAGACCAAAACCTGGACCTGAGACACCATGATTAGATACACTAGAACGGTTTATGTTTTGGGCCTAAATATCTGCTTTTCTGTTGTTCTGTGGAACATGTGGGTGTGGTCAAACTCAACACCTGCCTCAGGTGTTCCACAGGCGGACCCTGGCCTTCCTGTTGACCCACATCGGGACCTTTAAGATCGACATTGCCACTGTGTTCAACCAGCCAGGTAACTCACCTGACCTCTGCATCCCCCTGACCCCCCCCACACCGCTCACTGACCTTTGACCTGTATCCCATCAGACCACCGGTTTTACCAGAAGTGGGCTCCTCTCACCGACCCTGCAGACACCAGGTCAGGGGTCAAAGGTTATGTCAAAGCCAGCCTCAGCATGCTGGTGAAGGGCGATGCTCTGAAGATGCCCAGTCTGCCCCCGAGCTCCTCGTCAGGGGCCACTGAGGACATTGAGAAGTCAGTAATGTTTACAAACGTGGATCTGTAACCACCTTCTTAATCAGTTTTAACCCCCCCCCCCCCCCCCCCCCCCCCCCGAAAAAGGGAGGTGAGGGTATTCCTTTTAGTTTGTTTTTTTTGTTTGTGTGTTTGTTTATCTGTCTGTTTGTTTGTTTGTCTGTAACTTTAAGCAAATACTACTAGAAATTAAAATTTCAGGGAATGTGCAGAATAGATACCATTCAATTTTAGTGAATGTAGGTCAAAGGTCAAGAACAAGGTAACCAAAAATGCGTTTTTGCAATAATAAGAGAGATGGGATTAATCAGGAATTTCCTTTTCATTCCTGTATACTCAGTTTAGCTTATAGCTTCTTTTTGTTCTCATCGTTGATGTGCATTGACATCAGAACCTTGAAGGATAAATTTGAAAAGTATAGGTCAAAGGGCAAAGCCATAATAAAAGTAAAAATGGATTTTTGGATATATATTTTAAAATATTAATATTAGAAACTTTCAATGAGCACCAAAATGCCTGTGTTTCAATTGTCCATCTTGTGTGTATAGATTTTGACCTATTGTTGCCCCAAGAGGTCAAGCAGGGGTCACTCTGTCAATACCTAAAAAACTAAAGTGGACTATAACAGAAAAATTAGTGTGACAGATATTTAGTTGACAGATAGGAAACCTGGCATGGGCTTCAAAATGGCATCATGACCCTTTGACATTCAGCGACCTTGAAAGGTCAAACCCATATTCTCACCTTTAGAGAGGGGGGTGTCTATTAAGTGCTAAAAGGTTTGCGAGGGGTTTGTTGTACCTGGTATCACTTTTCTTATTGTTTATTGTGTTTAAAATGATCAAACTTCCTTCATTGATTTACATCATTTCATTAAACTTGTTTCGTGAATAAATATATTTCCATTATATTGTGATTTTATGTTGTGTATTTTTTGTGCAGGAACCTGCTGCTTCCTCGTGGGATGTCGTCTGAACGTCCATGGGCTCGGTTCCGTGTTCGGGTGTACAGGGCAGAGGGTCTGCCTACCATGGACTCTGGACTAATGGCCAAAATGTCAAAGGTCACTGACCGCACAGTCTTCATTGACCCGTATGTCCAAGTGACCTTCTCTGGACAGCAGGTATGTTCTCAGGTGGACTGTTTTAACCACCAGGAGGCGACAGGTTTCTCATCAAAACACGGGCGGCTATGGCTCAGATGGTAGTGCAGGTTGTCCAGTAACTGAAGAGTTGGTGGTTTGAATCCCGCTCTGTCCTGGTCAGTCCGTTGTGTCCTTTGGCAAAGACACTTCATTGTCCTTGCAGTGCCACTGACACTGGTGTATGAATGTTTGGTGGTGGTCAGAGGGGCAGTAGGTGCAAAATGGCTGCCACACTTCTGTCAGTCTGCCCCAGGACAGCTGTGGCTACAAGTGTAGTTTACCACCACCAGAGCGGGCATGTGAGAGCGAATGAATAATGGCTCACCAATGTAAAGCGCTTTGAGTGGCCAAAAAAGCACTATATAAATCCAATCTATCATTATTATTATTTTTAACAATATGTTTGTGTGAGTTCAGGGGGAAACATCAGTCGCCAGCGCCACCAATTGCCCAGTTTGGAATGAGGAGATCTCTTTCATCGAACAGTTTCCTCCTCTGGCCCAGAGAATCAGAGTCCAGATTATGGATGATGCCAAGATGGGGGACATTGCCTTGGCTACGCATTTCCTGGATCTGCAGCAGATTTCTGACCCGACCAGGAATGGTACCGACTGGATCTAATGAAATCTACAATGTGTATTAAAAACAAATAGTACCCTTAGAAAGAGTTAAATAACGATAATCTACATATACATACAATCTACATACACAAATCTAATCTACATTGACATAATACTAAAAATTACACTCCATAAATAAATAAATACAATCAATTGTTTTTCTTTATTCAAACCCTTGTTCACATTGTCCTGGTGTAGATTACATGTGGGTCTGGTTAGTTTACTGACCAGGTGGTTATTTTCCTGTGAGGCAGGGATTGATTTGATTGGATTTGATTTGAATGATTTATTTCGAACATGTGCAAAGTGCAACAATAATCAATACAACAATAATAATAATATCAATGACATGTCCGAAAAGGAGTAGGATGAAGCATAAGCTTATTTAATTCTACCCCTTCTTCACTTCCCCAATAACCTAAATTCATCTTATAGGAATATAGTGCATAGTACAAAAAAATGATGATAATAATAACAATAATAACAATACCAATAATCAATAACTGAAGTACTAAACATAGACATATATACAAAAAACAAACAAACAAAAAAAACTAAAAACAAATGAGCAGATAGGAAAGTAGGTAACAAATAGTTTGTTGTTTTTTTTTTTTTTTTTCCTCTCTTCCTCCTTCTTCTTCTCCCTTTCTTTTTTCTTTCCTTTTTCTAAGTTGTCTGCATTTTGTTCTTATATTTTATTTTATTTATTTAATTTTATTTTTCTATTCATTCACTTATTTTATTCATGTATTTATTTATTTTTTTATATCTTTTAACCCCACAGAGGGGGAGTCAACAGTGCTCGAGATCAGTGCATATTCCAGTGTGGCAGACATATACTATACTATTTAGTGCATGTGTGTGACCATCACTGGTCCTCCCCGAAAGCTTCATTCACAACCATATTAAATTTATTTTGTCTGTAACAACAGAGTACTTTAAGAGAATTGACTCTAAAATGACAATGTGTGACTTTCTGTAGGTTTTAACCCCACCTTTGGACCATGTTGGGTTAATCTGTACGGTTCACCTAAGAATTCTACCCTGGGAGATATTCATCAGGTAAACCACACCTGAACAAACTAACAATCTCACTCTGAACTGCACTTTCAGAATAAGAAACATTAATATCTTCTCAATGAAATAATCCTGGGTCAGTGTAGATCAGATCTTCTTCTGTGACCTTCAGGCTCTGAATCAGGGTCTGGGTGAAGGGATCTTCTACCGAGGCCATATCCTTCTCGCCCTCACTGTCGAGGTTTACTCCTCCCCCTCCGCTGTCGTCACAGATTCTGTCTCAGCCGTCACGGGGAAAGTAAGTAAAAATATTTTGACATTGGTGTAAAGTTCTGATCATTTAAGTTATCAAGTTTTTATTTATTTTAAATTTTTCACTTAAGAGTTTTAAATTATGATTTAGGATTTGCCATTTTTACGCTCCCAAACCTTTCATTTAAAAATATGAGGGTATTGTCTGCATATAGGTATATAAATTATAAGGTGGTAAATAAACCATGGATGACAATGATGATCAGATGACAGTTATGATTATGTTTATTTTTAAACTTTATGTTAAATAGGTAGGTATGATGTTTTCAAATTATTATTTTCTTACCTTTCTTTAAAATACTTTTAGAAATATTTTAAACATGTGATCTATGTTTCTACACGTTTGTGTCATTTGTCATTTATAGTTTTGTGGTTAATTTTTTTTACTAATTTTTGGGGATTTACAATTAGGTCCATAAGTGTTTTGACAATGATGCACATTTTGTACTTTTGCCTTTTTTCATCACTAAAGTAGATCTGAATTTATTCAATTCAGATCTGATTGAAATAATTGAACAGCTGTGAATTCAACATACAGAATCAATTCTGTTTCTGCTTGATTTGCCATAGATTAACCTGGTCCAAATATCAATAGTCTTGTCAGTATGTGAATTAATTTAGGATTTAAATATATCTCAGGAATATCACCTGTTAAAACAAATTTAGAGATGTTTTTCTACATTTGCTTCTTTCTTTTCTTTCTGTCTGTCTGTCTGTCTTTCTTTCTTTTAAAAGTTGGTTCATTTGTTCCTCAACACTTGTCATTTATTTTACTTCTTTGGTCGTTTTGTTTGTATTTGTAGCTTTTTAAGTTTGGATGTATTTTAACAAAAGTTTTTAATTTTTGTTTTCTCATAGTGTAATAATATTAAATCATTGTAAATGTTTTCTTATTTGTAAAGGTAAAAGGAGCTCTGGGAAAACTGAATTTAAAGAAGAGGTTCAGCAAAAACAAGGATAAACCAGAAGGTCAGTTTGTAGAGGAGGTCAGAGGTTATAAGGCGATCCGAGGTTCAAGAGGAATGAAAAATGCTGTATACAATTGAACTATAGGAGTTAAAAAATAAACCTTGCCTAAGTTGTACAAATAGTCATGAGGAGTTTGGGAACAGTTGGACAACAAAACGTAAAAAATAAAGAACAAATCTTCACAAGCAGCACTGACAAGAGGGGATTGTGAAGTGAAATGGTGTAGAACTAAATTCAGGCAAATGGTGGCATCCATTAGAGGAGCACAGTCCTGGAGTACACTGCCAGGCTGTGTGACGACATCAGCACCTTCAAACTGACTGTGGCTGAAAACAAATCAAACATGCTCCTGCTATATAGTGTAAACATGGTTCTATTTTCTGTCCTTCTATATATATTTTGTGTTTGTGATGTATTGGTTTTAATGCTACATGTTTTGTCATGTGGTATTGTTTGTTTTATTGTTGTTGTCTTATACCTGCCTTTGGTCAACGGATGAACTTTAGCAACTATGCTAACTCCGGCACATTTACATTGATGTTTTTACTTATGTATTGATTAATGTGCATTGTCCTAATCAAATTCAATTCAATTCAATTCAACTTTATTGTCATTGAGCCTTCGTACATGGTACTTGAGCACAACGAAATTGGGATTGACTTCCCACACTGTGCAAAAAAGATAGCAAGAATTAAAAAAGTATAAAAAATAGAAATATCACATTCAATAGTCCGGATAAAATATAAATATCTATATATAAAAATAAAATAAATACAAATAACTAAAAGCAGGGAGCACTGATGACAGTGGTATTGCACCTCTATAAACCGCATGAAAAGTGATTATTGCACAAGATTATTGTACAGATCAACTGTTGTTTAATGAACTGATGAACTTGAATTAAGCAGCATTATGGCCTTGTTATAAAAACTGTCTTTGAGTCTATTTGTGCGTGCCCTTAGCAGCCTGTAGCGTCTTCCAGAAGGCAGCAGCTGAAAAACCTGGTGTCCTGGGTGGGAACAGGATACAGCGTGCCCTCCTTAGACAGCGTGTGTTGTACAGTTCTTGAAGTGATGGGAGAGGGTGGTCGATGATCTTTTGGGCGGTGTTTATGACTCTTTGAAGTGCCTTCCTGTTAGCCACTGTGCAGCTGGAAAACCACATTGAGATGCAGTAGGACAGCACACTTTCAATGGAGCAGCGGTAGAAGACGGTCAGCAGCTGCCTCTTTAAGTTGGTCTTCCTGAGGAAGAGGCAGCTGCTGACCGTCTTCTACCGCTGCTCCATTGAAAGTGTGCTGTCTAAACTAAACTAAACATTATAAACTGAGATTACAATTAAGTCAATGTTAAACAGACATATAATTGTGTTTTGAAACCAACTAACTCTCCTGCTTGTTGTATTTGTTCTTGTACTTTTGTGTACAGGAGGTGTATTTATTTCGGATTACTTTCAGTTTTTTGTGTTGCTTTTGTGTTTCATGTAATTACACTATATTGCCAAAAGTATTGTCTCACCTGCCTTGACTCGCATATAGAAATTACATCCCATTCTTAATCCATAGGGTTTAATATGATGTTGGTTTACCTTAACAGCTTCGATTCTTCTGTGCCACGGCAAAATCCTTGCCACCACACCATACATTTATAAAAAAAAAAAATCATAATTACTGTCACATTAGACTTATTTAGTCAACACTGCAATGTCATACTTCAGTGTTACAGTGTTAATACTCTGGATTAAGAATGGGATGTCAAGTTCATATGCAAGTTAAGGCAAGTGAGTGAATACCTTTGGTAATATAGTGTATATGAAATTACTGACCTAAAGCAGGTGTATGATCACTGATCACTTTGTTTAGTTCCTGCTTCCACAGAGTCCCAGGTTGCTGTTGAAATGGGTGATGATTCAGGGGAAGCAGGGGTGGAAGTGCCAGAAGCGGTTACCGTGGAGACAGAGGAAATCCACCCCCTGCCGGAGGTCAGGGGTCTCACTGATAATCTATTAAATCACACACATAAACATAAATGTCAGATATTGTTGTGACATGTTATTTGACCTCTGTTAACCTTTTACCTTCACGCAGATTAATTATGCACTAGGGCAGTGTTTCCCAACCTTTTTGAGCCACGGCACATATTTTACATTAGGAAATCACAAGGCACACAACCAAACAAAAATGTTACAAAACGTATATTTATTGAAATATAATATGCAAATTAGTTAAACACAAAGCTGATATTCTTCAGGAATTGAAGAATGACACACACATGTTCCTCAACAGCTCTGAGTGGATCAGTGTTGTGTGCAGTTGTATGGATCCATAATTATACTACTCACTTATAATAACAATAAGGTGAAATTGGATAATTTTCCATGGCACACCTGGTTCCACGGCACAGTGGTTGAGAAACGCTGCACTAGGGCATTAACAGAAACGTTGGCTAGTCGACACGTTGACACATTGACACATTGACTCCCGTAGAGACTTAAATTTGGAGGAGTCGACAAGAGGCATGTTATTTCACTCCCTCGGCGCATAAACACAGACCAGTCAGACCTAAACCAGAGGAGACATGGCTGCTGCAGGTAAGACAGTTGTGGTGGGCTGACAAAACAAAACGGAGTAACAGACACACATCGCATGTGTGGAAATAGTTCACCTTAGATGAAAAAACCCCAGCTCAGCCATCTGAAGAGGCATCTGCTAGCTAAGCTGAGTGATATGAGCAGCAGCGCAGACAACATGCTCCTTTTTTCCCAAACATGATGTGGACAGTGTGGTGAGCGTTTTGGAGGCCGCTGACTTAAACTTTTTGAACTTAATGTAAAAAGTGAGGACATGTGACAGACGTCTGGACAGTCCCATTTTAGAGCCATGGGTCCACACAAAACCGGACATATGGTCACCCTACTTATTTTGTGCAGTTAAATTTAAAAGAAAACTCAAGATATTAGCCTTTGTTTTGGTTGGGGTTAAAATGTTGATGCTTGTGTCTTGTCAGTGGACATTGTTACATTGCAGTGAACTTAAATACAAGTTGCTCATTGCTGGAGAGACGTGTCCATGTTGTTCCTCGGCTGACAATAAGTTTACGTCATCATGACCCATCGACTTGACTTTGAAGTTCTCGACGGATAAGTCGACTTGAAAAAAACTGAAGTCGTTAAAGTCCTATTACGTACAATGTAGGAGTGAAAAACAGCTGTTTTACATCTGCTTTAAACTCCTGCAATCACCTGTCAGGGGAGGTGGAGCCTCAGAGCTGATCCTGATTGGTTGTTTTTTTTCCTCCACAGGGATTCCTGGGAGAGAAGCAGGACTTTTTAGTCTTTGCATCTCTTTTTGAAATCACCAAGATAGACCCTTCTGTAGGAAGCCGACCTCTGACCTTTGAACTGTCCATAGGTAAACACCAGATATGCATGAATCCCAACAGCAGACGGGTTCATGTTCACTGAGGTTTTATGATCATCATCAAACTCCAAACTGAGTGGCTCTGTCTTCCTCAGGGAATTATGGGAAGGCAGTGGGAGTAAAGAAATCCAAGAAGAGTCAGAGCAAAGAGGATCTGACGAGGAGCAGAGAAGACCTGAATGAGGAGACTCAGGGTCTGCTGGAGTCAGAGGAGGAGCTGGACCGGGATGAGATCCAGAGTCCAGAACCTCAGAACAGATCTGTGTCTGCTCCCTTGAAGCCGGAGCCCACGGAGTACGACAGGTAATATGACCAGAACCCATGGACTCTAGTTGTAGTTCAAGTTCTAGTTGTCCCATGATCTAGAGCACAGGTGTCAAACTCTGGTTCTTGAGGGCCAGTGTCATGCATGTTTTAGATATTTCCCTATTCCACTTGATTCAGTTTAACCATTTAACTCCTGAGACTTCAGCAGTTCCACAGTAAAAAAAAAAAAAAATAAGCAACAAAATGAACAGAAATGGCCAAAGTCATCAATAAAAAACAAAAATGGATAATAAACTAACAAAATAATTAGTAACATGAAAGTAAAACAAACAAAATGTAGAAAAATAAACAAAAAAGCGCAACAAAATGAACAAAAAACAATAAATATTTACAAAATTATAAATAAAATGGAAAAATTAGCAACCCCCCCACCAAAAAAAAAAAAAATAAAACAAAAGAGAACCAGAATGGATGGTTTAGTTTAAATATTTAGAAAAATTACTTTTGTCCATGTATTGAGGTTTTCCCTCCAATTCATTCTGGTGCGACTTCGCCTTCGCTTTCATTTCACTGATCCTTGAAGAATGATTTGTGCAAGGCTTGGTACTGATCTCGTAACGTTGCCAAACCAGGAAAATTCCAGTTCTTTTACAATTTGAAGATGTTTGTGGGATCCAATGGTTGCAGTTATCTCACTTCTGATGGATCAGTGGGTTCTCCATCAGAAGTGAGAACCCATGTTATAAGACCAGAACTATCACAGTATGACAAGTAATAAGATCAGAACCAATGGGCCTTATTCACCCAGAACGTTCAAAAGACGTTGAGGAGTACACTTGTCGCTACACACAACACTTTCCCGACGGCAATGGTGCCTCACTGCTGCATCCCAAAGAGGAAAAAAATCGTACCGTGATCAGACCTTCCATCATTTCCCCAAAGATAAGACACTTCTTTGTGAATGGATCAAAAACATAAAGAGGATCCTGGTCCATATTTCACGGTAAGATAAGGATAATTATGTCCACTGAAATGCATTAGCTAACACATTAAGCTTAGCTTACCAGACTAGCATCAATGATAAATAGCCATCTAATCAACATAATGTCATGATGAAATAAGAAAATATGAAAGTGTAATTGCATAACACTACATTCTATATGCTATTTCAACATTATTCTTTCCATTTTGTGGTTAGCGTGCTAATGGCTGTCAGTACTGATGATATGCTAGCAGTACCATTAGCATACTTAAAATGTATGTAGCTCAGTTACTATAGCCTTTCAGCAAGAGACAACCTAGGGAATATCGTTTACTCTGGCATAACGGAGAGGTTGGTGATCCAAACTGCTGGCATGTTGGCAACACAAACGTTCACTGAAGCTGGTGATTGACACTGTATGGAACTGGGTACTTTTGTTTAACTTCTTTAACTCTCAAGCATAAAAATGTCTGCCAGGTGAATAAGCAAGGGATAATGTATGGCCCATGAGTTACTATCAGAAAAATATTCCCCGACGGGGCGAACAGCACCCCGACGCCGAAGGTGGAGGGGTGCTGTTCCGCTCCGAAGATGCGGGTTAGGTGGGGCAGACAGAAGGGGGTGCAGAAAGTTTCAGGTGGAGAAAAGAGAGAGACTGATGTACACAGTCAGGTCGACCGGAGCAGGTCTTGTCCAGTTCTTGCAAATAAATACTGAAAACGAAGCTCACTGAAACTGCTCCTTGTTTTCTAAAAACCAGCATAGAGGAGTTAACTGAGGGGTAAAATACTGACTACGGCCCTGGAGATTCTGTAGGAGAGGAGGACAGATATTTCCCCTGATTTCCTGACTACGGTCAGGATAACATCAGGAAACGTTAACGCTGGATAAACTAGCAGTTACAAAGAAGCAAATATTTACTTTAAAAGTGGTCGAACTGCCTGCGGAGTGATATGGTACAGTGAATCTGAAGTGACAATAGCCGTTGCCATGGGCAGCGGGCGTTAACAGTGCAGCGGGCGGTTATCGAAAAAAATCTGCCTGCTGACGTCATTCAAAGTGAACGGGAGCTGCAGCAACGTTTTAGAGGACCGTAGAATATATTGTCATCCATGTACAAGATATCTTTGTGTCCATCATTTAGGTCCTTCAGGTGTATTTTCTGTCTGTCTTTCAGGTCCTTTAAGTGTGTTCCTCTGCAGCCTCCGTCCTTAAAACAGAAACCTTGTCTCTTCATATGGAGTCAGTTCGAGGACCACAGCTTTCGCCTCCATCAGGCCAACTGGCTCAGCAAGATGGCCGACAGACTGGTGAGAGGAGCGACAAGTGAACGCAGTCGATGTCATTGTTACAGTGTCTTTCACTCACATGTCATCCTCATCTGCAGGAGATCGGACTGGATGAGGTGGAGCGTCTCCTACGGAGGCCGAGGAGTAACGTGAAGGAGCGTCTGGTGGAAGTTCTGCTGGAGCTCATCGTCTCCTGCAAGTCAGTATTTCTAACTGTATTTGGTTTGTTTAGTTTGATCGTCACAAAACGCATCTGTATCCACTTCATGTGGGAAATAACAAAGATACAACAGTGTAAAACAGCAGCTGATGTCAAAGCCCAGTGTTTCTGATACTATTTTGGATATCTACGACCAGAAGGGCCGAACGTTGACTCATCTTTTGAAAAGTTTTCTTGACATAAGTGGAAGTTTTATGGAAACGTGGTTACTTTTACTGATAAATTTTGTGTCTTTGCAGACATTTCAGTGCATTCTCAGGCAAGAAGTCCCAGTCTCGTCCAAACAACCTGGACCGATGCAGGAAAGAGTTCATCAAGAAGAACTTGGTGAGTCTGATCACCTGTCTGCCTCCTCACCTGTCTAACTGTCCACGTGTCTGTGTTCCAAAGGAGTCACATCCATCTGAACTTAATACAATAGAACAAAAACTTAAAAATCAGCTTGTTTAGGTTTCCCACTTTAGAACAAATTTAACCCCTTAATGCCTGAATTTAAATAGAAATTTTAAAAAAGTATGTTACATATTTGTGACAGGAGGCATGAAGGGCTTAAGTGGAAATAACTCATTTGACTATAGCATGAACAATAAATGAATTTTTTGGTATGTTGCATATTTGCAACAGTAGGCGTTAAGGGGTTACATTTCTTTCACACAACTCAAACTAAAACAAGCTAAACTAAATGAAAATAGTCAATTCATTGGAATTCATTGCAATATAATGACAATTGTTTTGGATGTGCACTCCAGGAAGAATAGTGATGGCTGATGGAGATCCAAATAAATGAAATTAAATCTAAATAAAGCTGTAACATCTAAACGGAATTAAAAACTAAATTAAGTATGTCGTCAGGTTTTGATCGCCAGGCAGGCGGTGAGGGCTCGGCGGAGGATCACCAGACGAGTGGCCAAACAGCGACTGATCGAGGGCAGGAGGCTCCTGAAGAAGCTCCACCTACTGGCTAAAGAGGTCAGAGGTCACAGGGTGGCGGTGGTGGCAGGGGCTGTCACACAGGGGTCAGAGGTCACACAGGGGTCAGAGGTCACAGTGTGTATGCTGAATATTCATATTTTTTTTCTGATGTGGTCTCTGTTCTCTGCAGCCTCAGAGCACCATCCCAGATGTGTTTCTATGGTTACTGAGTGGAAGCAAGCGGTTGGCTTATGTCAGGATCCCCGCCCACACACTCTTATTCTCATTGGTGGAGGAGCAGAGGGGGCGGCACTGTGGTCGAGTCACAACCCTCTATTTGAAGGTACCTGTTCTGCTCTGGTCTTCAGTCGCTGAAGTTTATCACTGTCTTTCACTGTTTTAGAAGCAAAAATCCAGGTGTAGCTTGAGTTTCGGTAAACCTTAAAGGGGTTCTTGAGACCAGGAGGGGGATCTTTTATTTATTTATTTATTTATTTATGCATTTGGTAGACACTTTTACCCAAAGTGACTTACAGGAGAAAGTGAGCAATCAGGCTCTCTAACAATTTTAATTTTTACTTAAATTTTTTATTCAGAACAGTCAAGGGATAACACACAAAACATCTTCAATAGAAAATACACTGTTCTTTTTTTGCTTTATTTTTTAAGAAATATAACAGGGTACCAATTTAGCTCACTGTAAGGTAGATAAGAACGAAAAGAACCAGCAAATAATATAAAGTAAGCACATAAATGTATAATAATAATAATAATAATAATAATTCTATTAACTAGCTTTTTTTCCCAAGTTGTAGGCAATTTTTGCAGTGTTAGGAGAGTGCCGTAACGCAGATACCATGTTTGGCCTAAAATTTGACTATATGGATTAAATGTACATATTTTAGAGTTGCTGATAAATTGGGACAGAGCTTGTATGAAAAGGTTTGAAGGAGTAGGATTAAATAAGTTTATTCTTCTTTACTTTTTTTTCGTTAATTTAAAATGTTCCTGTAAATGTTCCTTTTCATTGTGGCTCAAGTCATTACAGTTTTATGTTCAATTTTTTGACCATCATTTATTTGCATTTCTATTTACAGGCATGATCCATGACATGATCAAAATACAGACGAAATAATAATAATGGAATATGACTGTGCTATCAAACAAATAATACTGTGTCAAACTCATTTTAGTTCAGAGGCCACATTTAGCTAAATGTGATCTTAAATGGGCTGAACCAGTGAAATAAAATAATAATAAATAATATCAACTCCAAGCTTTTATCTATATTTTAAAGTGAGAAAAGTAAAATGAAATAATGAAACTACATTGACAAACGATCCTTTTAAACAGTGTGAATAACATGAAACAAATGGAAGAATAAGGTGAATTTTAACAGTATTATGCTTCTGTTTTATCATTTCTACATGTTCATAACTTACAGATCATAGTGGATCAAATAGAAACACGCAAAACATTTAATATCAGGCAAATTATGCTTAAAATTGCACTGACTTCTCTTAAAACACTTCTCTTGGAATAATTCTTCATATTATTTCAAGATTATTCGAATATTTTGTGAAATTATACTTTGTTTTAGCGTAAATATATGAACATATTTAAAATTCTAAAGAGAAATAATTGGAGTTGGGAGTGTTTATAGAATATTATGATAGAATTTTACCGGTTCTGACCCACTTCAGGTTAAATTGGTCTGAATGTCAAATCTGAAATAAAGTTATTATTAATATCTTAATATCTATTTTTGCATTTCACAAATTAATCCCAAGGGCCAGACTTGGCCTCCGGGCCTTATGTTTGACACAGAGGTGTTAAACATATTGATTGATGTATATGAATGTAATCTAAAAGATAACTATTCTATATTACTATTCAATTACCTGATAATAAGTTATCTGAAATCCATGCAGAAATGTTACAGTTGTAATGCTAAGACTAGACCAAAACAGATAATTAGTCTTAATCATTGCAAATCTAAATTTGTATAACACCGTGCACAAAAATGTTCGTATGTGTGTTGAATCTGTTTGTGTTTGTCTGTTTAGTCTCCAGGTAGTCCACCAGGTGAAGTCTTTGCAAAATTGGAGGTCTACCTGTGGTTGGGTTTGGCTAAATATAGTAAGGAGGCCTTGAGCTCTCTGCCAGAGGAGTTCCTGCCGGTCTACGAGGATGAGGATGAGCTGAGGATCTTACCTACAGGGATGAGGAAGCTTCCTGTCAGTCTGTCCTGTCAAGGTGAGTCTGTCTACACTATGCACTTTCTATAAATAATAATGTAATTACATTCTTTTGCTTAGTTTTCTCTCTACAATTATCCGTATTGACACATTACTATAACTTTTTTTTAATCTATCAGGTCTTTTTTCCATTTTTTAGTGCTCTTGTCAATTTTATTGATCTATTTATGATTTATTTTTTATCACTTTATGGTAACTCTTAAAGGTGTCATTCCACTTTTACCTTTTGGAATTTGATGGGTCACCCTGAGTTACCAACACATGCTGTGTTTGAAATTGGTGTGTCACCGCCACTGGCTGTGTTTCCCATTCATAGAAAACGACACAGAGAAACGAGCGACTTAGAAAAAGCCTGTCCACGTTACGTTATGTGGACATTGGTGTCACCCTCGTGGGGTTAAGCCCGCCCACGGAATGCAGGTGATACTCACCCCCAGCCCATCCCCCATTGCAGGGAATAATCAGATGTAGCATTAGCATTAGCATCTACAAGAGAAGACGGCACCACAGTAGCTGCTGCACATACTTGGAAAAAAATGGCGGAGCAAACTGGTTCATGTGCTCTCTGTGGAGATAAAGCATTGTTTTTTTCCCTGTAAGTTTTCAAAACAAGCGACAGCATGAAACCTAGCTGGATGCTATTCTGGGATGGTGAACACACACAGAGCGCGAGGGGAGGAGGGAGTGTTCCTTCATGCATTCATTCTCTGAGCCAATCAGAGACTCCTCATTACCGCGTCATGGATATGTATGAGGAAGTACTGGTAAACTAATTTTTCTACCTTCCAAAAACAGCTGGAAACAAAACAAAATGGATGTTTTTTTAAAATAGAACCAGCACACAATGCATTCAATAACAATGACGAACACAGCAACATTACGCACTTTTAAATGTCATTGTATGTGAGCAATGAATTTTACAGAATTTCCTTTGGGATTATAATCTGTCTGTCTGTTTGTCTGTCTGATTATGTGAGTGTGTAATAAAGTAGTTCTATTCTGAGCCCATCACGTATGTTTGTGATCATGTGCAGACAGCAGGTACTTCCAGCTCAGATGTCACCTGTACCAGGGGCGTGGCCTGTTGGCTGCTGATGATGACGGCCTATCAGATCCATTCGCCAAAGTCCTGTTCTCCACACAGTGCCAGGTCACCAGGGTAGGTCGACTGTTGAATAGGATAATAATAATAAAATATATGATTTTATTCCAGTAATACTCCACAAGTTGCACATGCAGTATTTCACTGTATCACCTTTGGTTTTGATGACAGGAGACTGACACTGGAGTTAACTAAGATAATAGTTCAGATCCTTCTGGGTAAATGCTGCAGTGGTTAATAATGTTTCAGCTGGAATGAGTTATTTAATCTAACTGATGCAGTAAGTGTCCTCTCATGCCTGTAATGTTTAACAGATTGGACACCACCAGGATTTATCAGGGTCATTAGGTTTGTGACAGAATACTTCAGAGACCATAAAACATAATTTTCACACATGAATTAGTTTCCACAAAGTCCAGACTCTAATTTGGGATACAGAAGAGTTGATACAGCGGTCTGGTTCTCCATCATCAATGGTAAAAAAACCAAAACCCTCCTGTTATGTTAATTTGTTGGGAACAGCAGTGGTATTCCTGGGTCAGTTTGTCAGAAACCCAAAAAAATCTTAACAAGCACTGTTAACATTTCATTACTAATTCCATTATTAACTATTCTATCAATATTTTGTGAAATACTGCATTTTATTTCTCACAGTTAATGGTTCAATTAGGAGAATTCACTCATTTTATTCACTTATTATGATTATTTTCAGGTGGTGTCAGACACGCTCTCCCCCGCCTGGTGTCAGTGTTTGTTATTCGACAGAGTTCTGCTGGAGGGATCGAGGGAGGAGCTTGAACATGACCCGCCTCTTATCATCATCAGCATCTTTGATTATGATTCCATGGTAACGAGGGTTTTCCTGCATTTCCTGTGCATAGAGACAGAGGGTATTTAAGCCCCGCCTACCTGGCCTGTCTATTTGCTAGTTAAGTCTGACATCTGGTGCTGTAAAAGCCCTTTATGGGTCAGTTGTGGGGAGACCTAGAATTAAGTTTAAGTGTTTTACTTTTACCACTTCTTTTCCCTCATCTTTAAGACCAGGTACAGGATTTACAAACTTTTGTAGGATGCAATGTACAGTGGTGGAAAAAACGTTTTTGGACACCCCATGCATTTGTGATATATTGCATTAAGACTCATTCTTAAGCAGAGGTGGGAAGTAACTAAGTAGAAGTACAGTACTTCATTACTGTATTTAAGTAGATCTAATAGTATCTGTGCTTTACTTGAGCATTTATTTTTCTGGCAACGTTTTACTTTTACTCCCTACATTTGTTCCTAAATATCTGTACTTTATATTCCTTACATTCCCAGAATAGACTCATTCTTCTTTTCTTAAAAAAAAAAAACTAAACAGATGTGACAGTATGAAAAATAAGTCACATCAGTGGAGAAGAGAAGTTGTGGCTTCGTATATCATTATCATAATTTCTATCTCATAATTATGATTTTTATCTCAATTGTGCCCCTTTATCTCACAATTTGGAATCCTTTTCTTATAATTATGAATGTATTATCTCATATTTATGACTTTTTATCTCATAATGTTGACTTTTATCTCATAATTATGCATTTTTAAAATCTCAATTATGATTTTTTTTCCCCCAATTTCTCCTAAATTTCATGCCCATACCCACAAATCTACCATGTACCATGACCTGATCAAAGGCATTATCTACACAGTAACTAGCATTTAATTGTTTTACTTTTGGATACTTGAAACTTTTCAGATTTTTCTTGTTTAAATAAGTATTATTTTATCCATGGCAACAAAAAAATGCAGTTTTACGTGTTACATTTTTACTTGAGAAATTGTCCTTTTTTTAATCTTAAGTAAAAGCAATTTCCCCTTCAGCAAACCCACATGCTCCTTCTGCACGTTCTGTTCTGTGCAGGTCAAAACTGGATATGTCAGCAGAAAAACATCCAGTACATCACATGTTGAAACTGTCAATAATTTAGTTTATTTTTGTTATCAATAAACCAAAAAAAATTTGCATGTGTTTGTCTGATGCAGCCACATCTTTTGAAACCCAAAACATGTTTTTCTGCAAATATGTCATGATGATGTTAGAAAATATTACATTTTAAGGCTATGTGAAAACCTTTTTTCCACTACTATATGTGTGTTTTTAATTTAGACTCGTGTACCACATTTGGATTTTTTTTTTAGTTTTTACACCTGGCATTTGCATATTTTACCTTTAAAACTTTAACTGTGTCTTAATATTCAGGGCAGTCCAAAGCCCCTCGGTCGGGCGTACGCTGAGCCACAGTTTAAACTGGCAGACCAGCTCTACCAGAAGCCCCGCCTCCAGTTCTATGATGTCACCATGGGGAAGGCTCCTGCTGGCGAGCTATTGGCTGCCTTCGAGCTCATTGAACTGGACTACTCTGCGTTTGGAGAGGTGACACCTGTCAATCAATCAATTATCAATAGAAAACGCTTCAGAAGTATAATTATATCATATTATTAGAATTACAGTATTTGATTCCATGTTTTTGAAATTGTAGCATTTAAGATGAAATTAATAAGTGTTTAAATGATATTTGTAAATTAACTTCAACTCAGTTAAAATAAAGGAATAACATTGGTCTGTAAGTAAAATTCTTCCCGGAATAAAACTAATGAAATGTTCCTACATGTGTGTTAGTGATAAAGAAAACTAAAGTCTGAAATGCTGGTTGACTCAAGTTTGCAAGATAAACCCAGTGATAAAAGTTTTCAGTCGCTGTGACAGATTTCAGTCAACTGAACTCAAATGGGAGATCAGTGCTGATCACAGAGGGGGGGGGGGGCACGTGTTTGGTGCATGATTTACCTATAATCCTGAAGCATTTTACAAAAATGGCTGAGACTGGGCTTGTCTGAAATGTTTTTTCCTCTCAACAACAGAGCCTAGACACACAGACATGTAAGCAGGTCAAAAACACACACTCAACCGGTCCCAGTCTACCACACCTTATCCCCTTAAGCCCCCCCCCAATCTCTCCCCCAATCCTCGGTCCACACACCCTGATTGACATGACCTGCAGCCAATAAATGACAGGGACAGTTAGGGTGTCAGACTAACCCCTTATGGCTTTAACTGAGGCTGGTACATAATAACCACAGCGTACTAAATTAAATAGCCCTTAAAACACATTTATTGTACGTGAACATGAAGCCCATTATATTTTATTTAAGTAAGTGGCTCAGTGCTCCTGAATCTATGTGTGTGGCTGCTAGTTATGTTTTTGTGAAAGGATATGCGTGAGTCTGGGTGAGATAACGATCTTGTACAATCGAGACGAACTCTTGAATATCGGAATAAGACGAGAAATTCCCATCACAAGTGACTTTTAAAACTCAGTATCCCAGTGATTATAGCACGAGCACCAGACTCTCAATGGATTACCCTGCTGGCAAAGAGCTGTGGAGAGAGCGCAAACACAAGAGCAGATTACCTGGCAAAGGTAAAGGGAGCACCGCACAGACCACCGCTACCCAGATGACACCGTCACAGCCATCCCACCGTGCGAGTGCTGACCCCCCCCCCCACACACACACACACGCACATTATATTATAAAAGTGATTACAGCAATAAATCTGTACCTAATTAACTTTGTTGGTTATTTCTAGGCCATTAACAAAAAGAAGGGCACTGATAACGGTGTAGGCCTCCACAAAGGCAGCTCCCTCTTGTAATTACACCTCTCAAAAGTCTTGTCTCTTTTCTGAACCATAGACTACTCAAAAATTCAAAATCATCTCATTATTATTTGGGTTGAGGCTGTAGCCTAAAAAAACAAACCAAGTGAACAACGAAGGCAATATAATTCAGACCATAGCTACATTAGTTTTCGAAGGGGTACAAGGGGGATAGTTGATCATATATCTTAACGGTAAAAAGTTCAGTCAGGTGACTTTTTTTTTTTGCTTTAATCCCTGGATAAATCTGGGGTTAAAATGTGAAATTGTGAGAATGAACCAGAGAATAGGTTTTAGTCCAAAGGAATATTGGTGTCAGATCTACTGCAAAACACTGTCTGCACATTATGATCCATTCACTTTACAGGTTCTTTCTAGTGGAATATTTACTAATCCATTATATACATATACATAAACCAGCATATATGTGGAATAACACACCATCATATATATTAAAAACATGAACTAAGCAGCACTAAAGTCATTTGTTTCCTGATTCATCTGATTAAAGGATGGACGACTCAACACATTTAATGTCTGAAGAAGATGGTTTCTAAAAAAAATTATAGCAGTGTAATGGAAATAATGGAATCAAATCAACAAACTAATGAAACTTTGGTGTTGCAGCCTTGTCTTCCCAGCAGTGTGGAACCTCAGGAACTAACTTATCTAGAGGAGGAGAGGATCTATGATATCCCAGACGGGGTCCGACCAATTCTGAGGACCTTCAGGATCGAAGTACAGTGACTAAAACTCTCAAACTGTAGAACTGTTCATAAACATTTTATTCATCAGTCTTTTACTTAATGTGTGTAGGTATTTGTGAGTAAAACCCTCTGGTTTTTCCACTGTTCGCTGGTTCAGGTCCTGTTCTGGGGTCTGCGGGAGCTGAAGCGGGTCCAGCTGTTTGAGGTAGAGCGCCCCCTGGTGAGGGTGGAATGTGCAGGACGTCAGCTGGAGTCTGAGGAGATTGAAAGCTATAAAACACACCCCAACTTTAAAGAGCTGGTCCGCTACCTGGACGTGGTACGTACTGGACTGGTCAGTTAGAACAGGGCCACTTATGATCAGTTAGGACCAATAAAAGATCATTCAGGGCCACGTAGGACTAGTTAGAATGACTGTTGACATGTAACGTAGTTCACTTTTACAAATGCAATAAGTAATGGAACTTGTTAAATTTCTACTACTTTTACAGTTAGTACTATTTTTAAGTTCTCTGCCACATTTGATGATTTTTTTGGTTAATTTTCTGACAAAGGCTTAGAATTAGAATAAACTTTGAAATTGAAACATCTTGAAAGCCTTGTTTTTAAATCCACACTAATGGTATAAGGCTATGCAACAACTCGTACAAGTTATAACCAGTTCACACAATTTAAAGGTGTATTAAGTATTATTTAAATAATGGGACATTACCAGACTATCAGAATTTACATACCTTAATGTTATCCTGCTTCCAACACCAACACAAGAAGCACCTGAACGCATCATTCACCTGTGTTCTGTCTGGTCCAATCAGGAGCTGCCGGAGCAGGCCTACCTACACCCTCCTCTCACTGTGTTCGTCGTAGAACAGCGGGCATTTGGCAGACTTGCCCTTGTTGGGTCACATGTGGTCCAGAGCCTGATGCACTACGCCCCCCCTGAGATGGGGGAGGAGCCAGAGGAGGAGGAGGAGGAGCCTAAACCAAAAGGTAACGCCCACAGGTGAAGGTGGGATCCTATTTTAGTGGTAAAGTCAATGTGTTTATATGTTGAAAGTGCTATATTGTGCAGTAATGCATTCTGAGAGTCACAGTATCTGTGTGACCTTTGACCTGTCTGTGCAGTGACTCAGGGTACAATGAGGGTTGATCCCCTGAAAACAGTGAAAGGTCTTGGACTTAGCGCCCTGTCAATCAAAGAGTCAAAGATTCCCATCAACCCAATCAAACTGGTCAATGTAAGTACAAGCAGTTGTGAAAAAGGCATCATTACAAACGAATGGGATTAAAGGATGTGACTAACCCCTCCTTCTCCCTCTTCCTGGTCCCACCCCCAACTCATTAGGCTCCCCTGAAGAAGCTTATGAAGACGGAAGATGACTTTGAGGAGGAACCACCAGAGCAGGAGGAGCTGGACTGGTGGTCCAAATACTATGCCTCACTGCACGAACTGGAGAAAAAGGTTAGACAGGTCCACCTGGAACCTGACTGTTTACCTGTCTGTCTGTCTGTCAGTTTACCTGTCTGTCTCTATATTTACCTCCTGCACATTTATTTGTGTGTCTGTTTACCTGTCTCAGTGTGTACCTGTCTGTTGTTGACCTGTCTGACTGCCATGTTTCAGGCTGCTGATCAAGAGGAGATGGAGGAACAGGCAGAAACAGGTGAGGTATTTAATTAAAACAGTTAATATGAATCTGAGCCTAAAGTAATTCCGAAACCAGTTTGTTTTTTGTTTGGATAACTGTAGGTGTTCCACAGGAACCAAGATTAGGTCCTTTTTAATTATTAATACGAATAAAATGTCACTGTCACACGCTTTTATACATTTATTTATTTATATATATATATATATATATATATATATATATATATATATATCCATAGAAACGACACTTAAGAAAACAGGCCTTTTTTTGTCTCTTGTGAGTAGGGTTGTCATGATTAATTTAATCATGATTAACTATTTATTTTTTAAGTGTGATTAATCATAATTAGAGTTCCCAAGCATATTATGATTTTACAAATACATATTATTTTACACCACAGTATCGCTTTATGTTAAAGAAGGCAAACAAATCCTTTGTATCAGCCTATTTTCAGGGGCTAGTTTTCATCCTTCATTATTGTTAGAATTTTTAAATGTTTTCCCCCCATTTTTCATATCTTATTATGGCAGATGTTCGTGTCTGTAACACTACTTGTTTGTTTTTTAATTAAAAAAAACAAGCATTTGTACGAACCAAGCCTATTCTTTTTTCTACACTGATAAGAGTATTACAATAAATTTCAATGACACAAAAATGTGCGATTAAACTGTGATTAATTGCGAGTTAACATTGCATTTATGTGATTTATCACGATTAAAGATTTTACTTGACAGCACTACTTGTGATATTGTTTATGTTCTTGTGAATAAAAAGTTATACATTAAAATTTAATTCACCTGTTTTTTGGCTATGAAAATGTATGCCTCATATTTTAAATGTGATTTTTAATTTTTAAGATGAAACTCCAATAAATACTTGTTTTACATTGCGCCGGTGTCTGAAAACGAAACAAAAAAATCACAATTTCTATTTTTATTAAACCATTAACCAATTCGAGCATGATGTCCATTAAATAAATAAATAAAGCACATAAAGTGAATGTTTTTTTTTTTTTTTAAATTTGTTCTGTTTGTGTTCAGATGCAGCGAATATGACGATGGCAAACATTGAGGATGAGGAGGAGGAAGTTGTGGTTGTGGAGGTGGAGCCTCCCAAACGTAAAACCATCGCCACTTTAATGGTCAGACATGGTTTAGTGGTTTTGAGCTGAAGGCTCAATAGACCTTTCTCACAACTTTTGTATTTTGTACCGGAAATATGCAATCGTAGTGTAAGCCTACTTCCACACAGGTAATTTTTTATGGGCAGTAAAACCAAGGCAGAGTATGGGAACTGTGAGGCGGTGCAGTAACATCTGTTTTATGAACTGGACATGGCTGATCAAAGCCAAAGAATCGTAACTGCAGTTGTGTCTTTCTGCCATGGTTTCATGGTTTTGAAAGTTATGGTGAACACAAATAACTCATTTTGGACTTAAAACATAGTTAGTTTACACACCAGTACATCAGTGTCAGTAGTAAACAACAGTAGCATTGTAAGGAAAGAGTTGTAATAGTGATAGAGCTGCAACTGCAGCCAGTGGACAGTAGTTACTGCAACAGCAGTAAGTCACAGTAAACTTGTGCACAGTGGTTAAACATCCTAATTTTTTCCCCTTTGTGATGAGTAACATCTAGCCCTCACAAAAACCTGCCCATCTATAACATTTGATACTATGACAAACACTAACATAAACAGACATTGCCAGAGAAAAAATGTTTACTGATGATGATAGCATTTGGCTAATGTTAATATGATGCTAACAAGACGCTGACTTGAACCATAGACAGAACAATTTGAAAATAGTGAAATAGTCCATGTCCTCTATACTATCCATACATAACCCTATAACACTAGTCCTAGGTGTAAATGGATATAGTAATCATTTTTTTTATCCTAGTTATCAGTTCAGTAGCAGTTAGCTGTTAGCTCCAGTGCTCTCTCCTTACCTTGATATCTATGGAAAAATGTGTAGCCTTTATCAAGTTTTTTTTGGTGACTGTTTTCCTCCACGATTCTTCCGATATCCGCAAATGTAAAAAGTGGCAAATCTCTTAAGAAAGTTGAGAAGACTCTCTCCATCTTACTGGCTTTCAACTGTTTTGACGTTTTACAGGAAGTTGGAATACACTCCCATTACGTATTTCCTGGTTATTATGAAAAAGGTCTATGTGATGCTGATCGAACATCCTGTTTCTGTTCAGCTGTTCCCTGGAGATCTGGAGACCGAGTTCAGCCAATTTCAGGATTGGCTACAGATCTTTCCACTCTATAAAGGCAGAGCGTTGGGCGATGACGATGATGAGGATGAAGATGAGAGAGTAATGGGAAAATACAAGGTGCAGTAGTGGACAGTAGACATCCACTGTGCCTTATTATTCTTTATTCTCATCTGTCTTTGTCTCCTCAGGGCTCTTTTCTAGTTTATCCAATCGATGCAGCTGATGTAGAAGACACCACCTGTCAGATCACCAACGGAATCCCCAAAAACTCCCCCATTAAAGTCCTGGTCCGAGTCTACATCATCAAGGTCTGAGTCTGTCTCCAGTCAAAGATCTAGGACTTTAACCCTGAAAAACCTGAACAATTAAATCATACTACAAAAAATGTTAATCTTACCAAGTGTATTTTTCTCATTTCTAGTCAAAATACAAATGTAATACAAATTACACTTAAAATATGACTTAATCACCCAAAGAGTAACTGTCAGTGAGATATAAGAAGTTATTTTTAGACAACAGATCTGGAAAATCTTATCTCAACAAATCTTACAAAGATACTTTTCACTTGTTCCATTGGCAGATTTTTATGCTGAATTCAAGATTTTTTTGTGTAATACAAGCAAATAATTCTAGTGAAAAATATCTTAAAATTTCTTGAAATACGATTTTTCAAATCTGTTGTGTAAAAATATTTTATAGCTCACAGAAAAGTTCCTCTTTAGGTCGTTGTCGTATTTTATGTGTGATGAGATATTTTGACTAGAAATCCGAAAAATACACTTAATAAAATTTAGATTTTTGCAGTGCATTGTCAGAAAACAGGAAACTGGAGCATTTATTCATCTTTCTGAACAACCCCAAAAGTATTTTTCAAACATTAATTTCCATCTATGAATTTCACTTGCAATTTCAAATGTACAAATATGATTATTTATAAACAAACAAAAACACAATATAACATGAAAATGTCTGGCAATTTAGTCATTCCTTTTGCAAAATTGGCAAAGTTCTCCCTCCTGACAATTTTGTAATGTCACTGAAAAGGTGTCTGGTGAACAACTTCCTCCCCCTGGTGGATTATCCATGCATTGCATGTGTCAAATTGTATACATCAGGTTTGTCAAGAAGAGGAAAAAAAAGCATCACACTGATTATATAGAAAACTTCAAAAGTCATGTATCATATATGATACATGTGGAGTTATTTATGTGTAAGGACTGCAATATTTCCCAGGCTGTCTGGTGGAAAGGCTGACGGCTACATAAAGTTTAAGTAGGCTAATGGCACCAGTAGCATATCATCAGTACTGACAGCCATTGGCATGCTAACCACAAAATGGAAAGGATAATCTTGAAATGGTATATAGAATGTAGTGTTGTGTAATTACACATCCATATTTTCTTATTTCATCATGACATTAGGTTGATTAGATGACTGATAGGGCCATTTAACATTGATGCTAGTCTGGTAAGCTAATCTTAATGTGTTAACTAATGCTTTTCAGTGGACATAATTATCCTTATCTTACCATTTAATATGGACCAGGATCCTCTTTATGTTTTTGATCCATTCACACCAAAGTGCCTTATCTTTGGGGAAACCACGGAAGGTCTGTTCATAGTTCGATTTTTTTTCCTCTTTGAGGATGTACATTTTGGGACACAGTAGTGAGGTGCCATTGCCGTTGGGAAAGTGTTGTATGTAGCAACAAGTGTACCCCTCCATGTCTTTTGAACATTCTGGGTGAATACGGTCCATAGGGTTAAGTTGTTTCTGTATTTTACTATTATTATTTATTTGTTCTGTTGTTTGTCTGGCAGGCAACCAGTCTGGCTCCCACTGATCCAAATGGTAAAGCTGATCCATATCTGGTCATCCAAGCTGGAGAGCAGAACCTGGATACCAAAGACCGATACATTCCTAAACAGCTGAACCCTGTTTTTGGAGAGTGAGTGTCTCCTCTCTTTGTTCACCTGTAAACCTGTTCAGCTATAAACCCATCTAAACACCTTGTTAACACCACAAATGTAATAACCTGCAAATGTAAAAACTTTCCCGCAATTGTAATAGCAGTCGCCTACCAATTTATTATTTTTGTGGGAAGTTATTACAATTTTGGAAGGTAATGGTTTTTGATTGGTAGTCGACTGCTATTACATTTGTTGGATTATTATGTTAAAAGCTGCAAATGTTGATTAGGTTTGTGAGCTATTACGTTTGTGGGGTCAATACACCTGTTCCTACCTGTCTGTGTGTTCCCCCTTTCAGGGTGTTTGACCTCACTTTGTCATTTCCACTGGAGACGGAGCTGCTGATCAAAATAATGGATCATGATTTGGTCGGGTCTGATGATGTCATTGGAGAATCTCGAGTTGACCTGGAGAACCGGTTTTATAGCCGACACCGACCAAGCTGTGGACTTGCACTTTACTATGACACGTTAGTATGAAATTTACAATTAAAACCAATGCACAGTGGGATAGAATCTCTGACCAAAACTATAATGCATTAGAACTAAAGCCACCATTAAAAGGGCAGCTGTAGCTGAGGAGAGGTTGGTGGTTTAAATCCTGTTCGGTCCCAGTCATGTACTGTTGTGAACTTGGGGAAAATACTTCACCCTGCTGGCCTCCAATGCTGATACTCACACTGGTGTATGAATGCGTTATGACCCAAAGGCTGCAACATATTTTACAGAGAGACCAACAGACTAAAAGGGTTCACCCCCCCCCCCCCTCCAAACCCCCCCCCCCCCCCCAAAACAACAAAAAACAATACAAAACAAAAACAAACACCAAATACAGGATATTTAGGATACACAAAAATGTTACAAAGGCAAAAATATTAATAATTGAACAATAAGTAAAACCAAGGGGTGGGGGTGCACTGGAACATAATACGTATGAATGTTCACTGGTGGTTGGAAGGATACAGGAAGTAGCTGAAACTAGTAAAGCAGGTAAACAAACACTCCACCTGTCTGTCAAAAGAACTAACTATACTGGCAGCCACGCTTCTGTCAGCCTACGCCCAGGGCTACATATGTCATTTACTACCACCAGAGTGTGAATGTGACAGTATAGTTGAATATGCATTCTTAAAGTGCAATATAAATCTAATCCATTGTTGTTATTATTATTATTATTATTAAAATTACATCATAGTAGTATTCAGACAAAATGCTAGAAATACAAATATGACCAAAACTACCTCAGCAGAGATTTTAACGACAGTTGACTCTTTAATATGAACATGGAGACACATTATTATTACTATTATGATGTGATTTATTTTGGCAGTGAGGGCTACAACATGTGGCGCGACGCAAAGAAGCCGTCGACCATCTTGACTGAGCTCTGCAGAAAGAATGGGATCCCATCTCCTGAATACCGAACATCTGAAGTCAAAGTCCTGAACAAGATCTTTAAGATCCCAGTAGATGCTGTACCTGAAGGTAGGACAGATTGACACCGAGATCTCATATGTAAACAAGTACATTTTTAATCTTGTTTTTAAGCATCTGCTGTTACTATTTGAAATCAAAAACCTTTGTGGATGGATTAAAAAGTTAACAAAATAAAGACTAAAGTTGTCAAAATTTGATAAATGTAAGAATCAAAATGAGTAGAGACAAACAAAATGGCAGTAAAGTGAGTGGAAAAATCAACAAAATGAAACAAAAACTATTTAAATAAGCAAGAAAATGGAGAAAAATGTACACAAATATGTAGCACAATGAACAAGATGATATTAACATTTTGTTGCAATACATAATGGGGGGGGGGGGGGGTTCTAGACTAATTAATACAAGTTAATAAAATGACAAAAAAAAAAAGAAAAATGAACAAACATAACCATGGATTTGAGTGAAGACAAAAAATAAGCAACAAAATTAGTGGAAGAAAAAAACAAAATGAGACATAATTAATTTAAAAATGAACAAAGTAGTCAAGAAAATGGACAAAAAGAACATAGATAGACACACAGACAGAACTTTACTGTCCTACAGAGGAGACATTTGTTTTCACAGCCAAAAGCCACACAGCATGTCATAAACACACAACAACAATAATAACATTGCATACACAGCATACACAACAAAAAAGTCACACATTGTATTATCCAGATTATTACCCCCACAGGGTTGCACTGGAAGCACGAGGCATGATGGGAAATCACTTCCCTGCCCCTCTCTTCTCACACACTAGAATAGACTCAGTTTTGGCTCTTCAGACCACATGACCTTTATGTTTTCTCCAAATGAAAGCCCTTTTTTCTAATTATGCTCCTTGAGAAGTGTTTTTTTTTAGGTTTCACAGCTATTTGGTCCCAAATCTTTGAATTCTCTTCACATTCCACGGGCTCCTTCACTGCTCCTTGTTCGTGTGTTCCTTTGTTGGAAGTTCCAAGAATTAGTCTGGATTCTTTGCTGTCCCATTTTTACAAATTTACTGAATTGACTTAATCTGACCACATACAAAGGATAACTCAGCTAAGGACCACCCACCCCCACAGAGGAGAGTGGAATGGCCTTAATAACACTGCTCTACAATGTTTTAGAAAGTATCTGCTTCAGACATTAAATGTGTTAAATATTACATACTTTAATGGTTAGCTCATGTTTTTAATACTTGTGCAGAGCCCATAGAAAATGTGACATTGTTCTCGACTAATGTGTGGTGGAAGTGGGTGAAATGAGTTGAAAGGAGCAGAAAGAAAGACTATAATAAATTGTTGGGGCTGTTTTGGAAGTGTGCACTGGAATATGTGAGTATGCTAATGCTAATGGTGTCAGTTGTTACTGCTGGTGGAATTAGTAACATCAAGTTTCAGGTGGATCAGACAGTCTACCACTGTAGTGGTTTGTGGCATGTTAACACAGACGACACCAATCAACACCCGGCAAGATATATTATTACGGCTGTGAAGTGAGCTGCCAGTCGCTCATGTGACACTTAAATGTCACTGTCTACTTTCAGACTTGAAAGCATCAAAAGCAGGACACTGGGGAATGTGGCTCCGCCTACTAAAGTACAGCTAACAACAAACAAACCAAAAATGAAAAGGCTCTAAGAGTGAAGTGATAAAGCTGAACAGTGGATGAACCAGATAGTAATGTAGCCTACAAGCATTAAGGTTGGTGCGATGTTAAGTTGAAGGTGAATCAGACGTTCTACCTGTTAGTTCAGTAAATTACGGACCTTGTTTAACCTGTACGAATGCGCTGTAATAATAGCCTCAGTCGCAACCGGACTTGCTGTTGCTGCAACAATGACAAAAATATCCGCAAATTCCTGGGGGGACTGAAGTTGTTAGCGGCGTGTAGCACAGTTGTGTTGTCGTCATAGAGACCTTGTGAAAGTCCAGGAGTAATGCACTACGGTGCAGCTGTAGCCAAATCAGGGGACTACAGGCAGAAATTAGCAAGAAATGCTACAACCTGGTACAGGCATCTCTTCTTCACGACAATGGTTAATGTTCATATGTACACTGTCCCTTTTTTAAAATAAACTAATAATAAGAATAAATCAGGGGGCAGGACTCAGGCAATGGTCAGAGCTGCAAAGTTAGAAAGAGCAATGAAATGAGTTTAATTCCTGCAAATTAGTTGATAAGACATTTCCAGAAAAAACAGGGCAAAGTAAAATACTAATAATACTGCTAAAACTTTTTTTTTTTTTTTTAGAAAGTATCTGCTTCAGACATTAAATGTACATTCTACCTTAAGAACCCCACCACCCATCAGTGAAACAGTGAAATAAAGAAGTCAAGCAAAACAAAGGAATTCTAACATTAAACTACTAGTTCCTAAACAGATTAAACTAAAGAGCTCAACTGGGTATTAAAACAATATTTCACCCTAATGTGTGGTATGTACTGTACTCAAGTTTAAGATGTTTAATAGCATATCTGTACAATGTGTGCACAGCAGAAACACAGTGGTTACACCGAGTAAGGAAATTCTTGCTTTGCCCTTTACACAACTGATGAATAATTAAATTAGATTGAATAAAGGAATGAAGTCAACTCTAAATATAGAAATACATAAATAAGTAAAGTCAGATCTCTGTGCAAAAGTCATACTGTCAATACAATCAACAATCTAAAAGCAAGTGGTTCCAGGCTTGACAAACCCCATCCCTCACAAACATTTTACTTGATTTGCTTTATCTCTTATCATTGTGAATACACATTTTTGGTGGCTTTGACCTACAGTCACCAAAATTTAATTAGATCTAATCTGGACCAGATTGCACTTTTCCTTAAAATTTTATGGAAATCGACCCAGTAGTTTTGTGTAAAGTTCCTAACAAACAACCAAAATGCCAATGCAATTTGCTAAGGCTAATGCTAATGCTAGGCACTATTTATATTGTTCTTCTCATAGAGTGAAATTCTTATCTCTATGCCTGGAGGTCATCTGGTCTGAGTTGTGGTGTCTGGTTTTCATCCTGTGTGTGTATTATTATTGTCCACCGGAGGGGGACATAGAAATGCTGTTTGTCCGTCTGTGTGTGTGTGTGTGTGTGTCCGTCCGGGAACACTGTACTCTCAATAACATTTGACAGTTTTGATGGAGGATCACCAAATTCACACCACACATGCCTCTCATGAAGGCCTTGCTCAAGTTTGATAATGACTCGTACTTTTTGAAATGTTTTTTGTCATTTGTGTGACAGTGGACAGAAGGCCTTCAGTCCAACAGCAGATTACTTTATTCATCTTTGTCATGTATGTTTATTGATGATATGCATTTTCCATTCCTCCTGGAAATCACCCCCAATCCATGACTTTTTTTCTTTCTTTTTTTTGTTTCATGCCAATCAGCATAAAAAGCGTTCACATATCCTTTTAACACTGAAAATACAACTACCTTCTACATTGAAATATTATCACACATCACTTTACAGTGGCCTGTCTTTAAGTATGTTTATTTTTTTTTATCCTTATTGTCCACCGTTGCCCTGGTTACGGGCATAGAAATGCTGTTTGTCCGTGTGTCCGTCCATCCAGGAACACTGTACTCTCAGTAACTTTTGAGTTATCACCAAATTCACACCACACATTCCTCTCATGAAGGCTTTGCTTGAGTTTGATAATGACTCGTACTTTGTGACAAATTTTTGGTCATTTGTGCGACGGTGTAACCAAGGCCTTCAGGTATTGATTATTATTGTTGTTGTAGCCCTGCTGAAGAAGAACCAGCGCTCTCCTGAGGAGGAGGCGGAGATGGAGGAGCATGCAGCCCTGAGCGTCCTCCACCGGTGGGGAGAGATGAAGGAGTTCCTCCCTGGAGCTGTCCCTCTGGTCCCAGAACATGTGGAGATCCGGTCCCTGCTGAACCACGAAAAGCCGGGTCTACCCCAGGTAACTATGGCAACTACTAAGAAACCATCAACCAGCTGAACAACAGTAATGGAAATAAATAACAGCTGACATGTTCTGATAGTTTTAGAAACATTTGTGTGTTTTTATTTTTAGTGAGTCTTTGAATTTTGTGTCCGGAAAAAAACATTTGGAACCATCAGCCACTGTGATTTTGTTTATTTATTTATCTATCATATCAAACTTAGTCATTGATATAAGAAAACATCATCAGCATAGAATAGCAGAAATAAAATGCAGTCAATAAATCACAGATATAATGGAGAATAGATCAGAGATAAATGTTGATGAGTATTTTATTTGTGATATGTCTTTTTCTTTAAGATAGTTTTGGCTGAAGAGCCCATAAAAGGATGTATGACATCATATATGATTAACAAAGCCATTATTTATTAAAGGAACCACAATTAAATGTTGTGGGTAAAGTTTTTTTTTTGTTATGAGCCAACGTTTGCAGTCACGGAAGACGTAGAAAAGTTGCATTGGCCAATATGATTGTTTTTTTTTTCAGTTTGACACCATGACCGAATGCTCTGTGATGCTGTCATTCTTTATTTTAGAGAGAACTGACTTGAAGAATTAATTCACTGAACACTGTACAGTTTTTATCTGAACTAGTGCAGATCCCGTAGAAAATGTGAGATTGTTTGTTATGAATGTGTTGTGGAAGTGAGTGAAATGAGTTGAAAGGTATATATGAAATATGTCTCTTCATGTATACATTTAAACAGAATACCTATAAACATCCTCACCGATAATAATTAAAAGAACAAACAGGGACATGTTTGCAAAGAAATAAACCTTTTCATGTTCTAGGGTTACCTTCACATGTGGGTCGACATGTTTCCCACAGACGTCCCAGCTCCACCTCCTGTTGACATCAAGCCCCGCCTACCTGTGCAGTAGGTCTTCATAGTGGAAACAGTAGAAAGTAAACTAATAATGATGTAACTAACAATGTCACATATATGTTTGTGTGTAATACTAGTTCCATGTTGACAGGTATGAGCTACGTGTGATCATCTGGAATACAGACGACGTGTTTCTGGATGATGTGAACCCATTCACTGGTGACCCATCATCTGACATCTACGTTAAAGGGTCAGACATGTCCTGTTCCACTGGGTTATAATGGGGCCTATAAGGGTTAGATGAAAAACATGAATAATATGGTGATAGATTGATTTCAGCAGGAAGTGTTATAGACCTGACATGTAACAAAAGCATGAAGCATGACTATGTAGATGCTATGTGTGTGTATCTGCTCATTAAAGACACACAATCTGAGGGTTTCACAGTTTTAATTAGAGACCAATTTGTGGATGAAACTCTGACGCAAAACAAGCCCAAATTGCACACGAGTGCAAACCTTTATAGGTGTGTTTTCACAAACGTACGATTTTGAAAAAACTGTTAGGAATAGGTGCAAAGAACAAAGCAGATCATAGATGGAAATGTTGCACAATTACCATACATTCCAAACCATAGAGCAGAAGTGTCAGTAATACATGATTTAAAGTGGGCCTCACCAGTAAAATAACATAAATAATAGGATAAAAATGTATAAAATAGTGTCAAGGCCAAAGTTTTCTGTGTTTTGGAATGGAATAAAAATGTTTACATCTACAAACTGTACCTGAACAAATATGAACAACCTATAAGTTCTTAAGAAAAATAAGTGGAATATTGATATTATGTTTTAGTTTATCATTTCTTCATGTGCATCACAACTTACAGATCACAATAGATTGATAAATATACTGAACACAGGATTTAGTAACGGGTTGAATATTGGTAAAATTCCAAAGATTTCATATTTTTCCCATTTTCTTTTTGTAAAAGGCTAGTCTTTTTGTACTTTTTTTACACTAAAACAAAAAGGAAAATTTGTTTTAAATTTGTTTCCATTATTTCTAGGTTTTTATGATAGCATTTTACTAGTCTCATCCACTTTAGACCGAATTGGCCTGAACTGATTTTAACTTCCTTCACTGTTAAAATCTCAATGTAATATTTGCATTTCACAAATTCACCCCAGGGGCCAGATTGGACCCTTTGGCTGGGCCGCTTTTGGCCCCCAGGCCACGTTTGCACCTCTGCCATAGAAATGAAAAAGGATGTGCAGCTCTCACTTTGTTGTCATATGCTGTCATTTCTACTTATACTGGGTTCTTCTGGGTTCTGTTGGGTACAGATGGATTAAAGGTCTGGAAGGAGAGAAACAGGAAACAGACGTTCACTTTAATTCCCTGACTGGAGAAGGAAATTTCAACTGGAGATTTGTGTTTCGCTTTGACTACCTTCCCAGTGAGGTACGCACACAATTTACTTTCATTAATATAAATACATTTTTGTACTGTATTTTCCAGTGTACCTTATATGTGGATTAATTGTGGTTGTGCTTAGTGACATGGAATTTTGACTTTTTATCTTGTTTTAAAGCATCTGCTGTTACCATTTGAAATCAAAAAGCTTAGTAGATAGATAGATAGATAGATAGATAGATAGATAGATAGATAGATAGATAGATAGATAGATAGATAGATAGATAGATAGTAATTTTGTCTACGTGTGTCTGATTGTCCTCTTGTAGAAGGAGGTAATGTACAAGAAGAAGGAGTCCATCTTTTCTCTGGAGGAGTCTGAGTTTCGTCAGCCGGCCGTTCTTACGCTGCAGGTCTGGGATTATGATCGCATTGGCGCCAATGACTTCCTGGGTAAGAACACTGGTGCTTAAATACAAAAAAATGAGTCACATTAGAGGGAAAGCTGTGGCCATGGTGATAGTACTGACTTTACAGTACCTGGTCGTCATGGTGATACTACTGACTTTACAATATCTTGTCATGTTGAGGCAACGTGTACTTCTGTGTCGTCTGCTCATGGAATTACTGATAAACTCACTCGTTTCATGTTTTCAATTAAAAGTGTTGTGTATATTTATGTGAGTGACGTCATCATGTTGTTTCTTAACAGAATAATGAACAAACATAGAAGTGACTAATAATTTAATAACCTTCTTTCCTCAGGTTCCATAGAGCTGCGTCTTTATGACCTGGTTCGTCCGGCAAAGTCTGCTGGGAAATGTACAGTTCATATGGCGAAGGACCGAGCGGGACCTCGGGTCTCGATCTTCAGATCGAAGAAGATGAAGGGATGGTGGCCTCTAACCCGACAGAAGACTGCCGAGGACTTTGAGAGGGAGGAGAAGGAGAAGCAGGAGGCCATGAAGAAGAAGAAAAAGAAGAAGAAGAAAAACAAAGACCGGAGGAGTCAGATGAAACCAGAGGACATCCAGTTTACCGACAGCAGCGGGAACACCTTCCTACTTATGGTAAGCACTTCACAAAATATAATAATAATGAATTTTATCATCATTATACATCAGTACAACAACATTTTGAGTTCTGCTCCACTGGGTACATATTAATAGTATCGTGTCAGCGAAAAAAAAAAACCGTGCCCTAATCACTTCCATGCTAACACAGTTTAGCTCAAAATGGCAAAATCTAAATTTCTCAATGCACACCCGAATGGTGTGATTTTAATGTCAACTATATGTATGAGTGCTGCGTAGCTCAATGTATAAATGACCCACAACTGACTGTTTTTTTTATGTCTCCTGTCCACAACTGTTTCAATATATTTGAAACAGACGGACCCGACCCGCATTTTTTAAAATTAGTCAATGGTCTTTATGAACATCACATGACCTTACTCACATACCTGCATTTATTTCTGTGTTAAAGTTCCATGTCATTGTTTGTAAGTTAATGTGTTGAGAAAATATGTTTGTCCTGCTTCATCATTCAAAAGTTATCAACGCGAACGCAGCATCTAAACCAGGGGTGGACAACCTATAACACCCAAAGAGACATTTGAACCTGGTTTCCACAGAAAAGAAAACACTGGGAGCCGCTCATCATCTTTAAAAATCTCAGTGAATGTGTCCCAAACCTTACTTTTTTGCTTGTATGTTTCTGGAGCTTCCACTCTCCCAACTTTTTCTCTCTTGCCCCCGACATACCGTAGGATACTGACGACATTTTACTTCACCTTCACGGAAATTCACTTAATAAAGTATATGTAGTAATAATAGAAAAGTGTACCCGATATTTATATTACAACCCGGTCATTTTATTGTTTGTCTCAAATGACAAATGACTCGACCGACCGGAACACGAATATCAATATAAATATAAAAATATATAAAGTAAAAGTAAAGATAATAATATTTTTCAATGCGGGTGACTACGGGTGACTGCAGGCACCCGCTGACTTTGGGTCAGTCCATGCACCACTGATATCTATGTACTCCCAATCATCTAAAAATTACCTACACTTATGTTTAACTCTGGATAATCCCTTTAAACTAGCCTACTGCTCAAGCAACTTTTTTAAAAAAATTGGAAGGTTGCAGTATCGAGTCCTTTTACATCATGGAAGCGCCTCTGGGGGGACATGAAGGATTCCAAACAAACTAAATTGAATGAATCCAGCTCCTCTGGATGTGGAGGAGCAGTGGCTTCATGCTGAGCTCATCCTGGTGACTGAGCTGCAGACTAGGAGAGTTTATCAGTCTTATAAGTTTAACACCATCAGCTCTGTTACATGGTGTGTGTGTGTGTGTGTGTGTGCGCGTTAGGGGAAGGTGGAGGCGGAGCTTCAGCTGGTGACGTTGGAACAGGCCGAGGCTAACCCAGTCGGACGAGCTCGAAAGGAACCAGAGCCTTTGGATAAACCCAAGTAAAAGCACAACTATTCATTCATTTAAATTGAATACAGGTGTATGACACGCATGACAAATGGAATGATGATGTGACCTAAAGTGATGTCATCACACCACAACAACAAAAGCCAAGAAAGACCATTAGATGTTAAAAAAAAAATGTATGCTGTGTAAACATTGTTTGCCAATATTTTGGTGGTTATTCATCAGCCAGTGCTTAGGTTTAGATCTGGTAATGGCCCTTTTTGATACAAATGTGTACCAAATTTAGTTTGTTGTGATGGAACCTCATGCAAGTGCTTAATTTATGAAATGTCATCAGTTGCCTTAAATTTTTTCAAAGAACCCCCCCCAAAAATTCTCCACCTTTATAGCATCATCAGACGATAAGATAAGATGAGGTAATTTAAGATAAAAAAATATGGTAATTTGTGCAATTTAAGATAAAGTATGGTAATTTTAATTGAACGTAAGGTAACTTAACATAAAGTAATTTAAGGTAAGTTAACATAATTTAAGATAAGGTAAGGTAAGTTAAGATTAACAAGACTACAATTATAAAACTGTATACACTATATACAAAGATCTGCATCGCTATATTACTTTCAGGAAACTCACATTTTTATCAGTTTATAAAAAAAAAAAAATTACTTTACATATAACTGACAAAATGTGAAATAATTTATTTTAAATCCTAAGTTTGACTCTAAGAGGTTTTTTTGTGCCTGGACCTGATACATGTTGAAATTAATTTAAATTTAGCTGGAGCTCATGGAGTGGATAAATCTTTGAAATGACCCCACTGTGCCATCTTAGCACATTCATATCCAAAACCCATAAAATAAATATATAAAAAAAATCCACCATTACATGTAGCCTACGAAGTTGATGTGTAACCCCCTGTTTTTGTGTCTTTTAACTGAACAGATGGAAGGTTAAATATTGTGTCCTTTAGACCCTATGGTTTCAGTCATGTGATGTTTTTGCGTGTCGTCCCCACAGTCGTCCGACCACGAGTTTCAACTGGTTCGTGAACCCATTGAAGACGTTTGTCTACCTGATTTGGAAGAAGTATAAGAAGTACATCATCGCTCTGGTGATCCTCGCCATCCTCACACTCTTCCTTGTCCTCATCATTTACACACTACCACAGAACATCGCCTCCCTCATAGTCAAAGGGTGAAGACTACAGTACCCAGCATCCTCTGGGGCATCCACACACAGTCACGAGAAGAGGAAGTAATGCTGCGCTCCAGTTCCACCTGTAACCCGTACTTTTCCAACCTTCTACCAGTGAAAATGCACTGGAATGCAAAACCGTAAAACCTGTGAGGTGATCTCATAGATTCACATTCTCCTAGTTATTATTTTTGATGTCGCACAGCCCGTCAAACAACAATGGTGGTTTCTTCATTATTTGCACATTTTATCATTCATGTGGATCATGACGTCCTCACATTAAAATATTATTAACCAAATAGTTCTTCCATAGTTTTCAGTCCATTGAGTGGAATAATAAACTTATAACATGTACGTATTGAAATATAACCTACAAATAATGGAACATAAAAGATATAGCAGCTTTTCTTGCACCCTTTTTCCTCCTCTGTTTCCCTCAAATAGGTAAAGAAAAAACACCCCTGGGATAGAAATGATTGTAAATGAGTGTAAGTCTGAGCATCTACATTCCACAGTTCCTTGCGCTACAAAGTCCTAAGTCATGGTTTCAAGTTTGTAAAAGTGTGAGTTACAGGTGTCATCAAATGCAGCATAACTGTAAGCCTGCACACATCTGACCAATCAGCAACATTTCATCATTAACTACATGTTTTACATTTATTTTTTTAAATATATTTTATGTTGTGAAACGTTGCACTGAGTCAAGCTGCTAAAGTTAGTTTTTATTTAATCACATTATTGTAAAATTAATTAATTTGAATTAATTATCACCTTTTGCCACATGTTTTTTGTTGAGATCATAAGATTAGCATATTTTTGCACAAAAACAAATTTGTTTCATGAGAAAATATGTTTGTACTTTATCATTATTAACTGATTAATTTAACATGTTTGGATAGTTTGATCAAACCAAGTCATGTTCATTTTTGTCTTTGTATTAATCAAATTGTAAGCGATGTTTTAAAAATTGTTTGCAAAATATATTCTCAGAAACATGAAAACTTTTTTCTCATTCCATTTTAAGGCAGAATTAATGCACTTACATCCATATGTTATTAGATTGTTTTGGATGAATTGAAGCCTCTGGATATTTTCTGAAAAGCTCTGGAAAACTTCAAGACAAAGGTGTCAAACTCATTTTAGTTCAGGGGTCACATACAGCCTCATAATATAAAGTGGACTGAACCAGTAAAACAATATAAATAATAGGACAAGAACTTTTGAGTGAAAAAAGTACAGTTCCATAATGAAAATATGTACATGCCTGAACTGTACTTGAACACAACATGAACAACCTGTACATTCTTAACCCTGTAAAACCTGAACCATTCAATCATTGACAGAACATTACAGGTTTTTTTAAACTTGAGATTTCGTTGGTCCTTTTCCACAACTAAACTTTTTTTCCTCCAAATATCAATTTCCATACAAGTATCATATTTGATACATCAGGTCTCAATGCTCAAATATTATTATTTAAGAAACAAAGACAAACATTTCAAACTAATTGGAAATTTACTTCAATTTCATTTTAAAATTGGCAAAGAATATAGAATAGAAAAGAACACAATATTTTATTCATCCTACCCTGGTTCAGCAGCAAAGATGAAGAGCAGTTCTAGATTACAGAGAACAACGTATCACATATTTACAATATGTATATTCCACACATATAGAGAAGAGCGTATTCAGTTCTTCATCCTTCCTCATTAGTGACAGTTTTGTAATGTCAATGGAAAAGCCTCTGGTGAATGAATTCACTCTTTGTGCATCACGCCATAACGTCACATCCGTAATTTGACGTAGCGGCTTCCGGTTTCCTGCAACCATAGCGGCTGACGGGAAACACGAATCTTAAAAAGGACTGCTTTCATTTTGTAAGGCAACAGAAACAACATTATGGACACTGTTGTGTAAGTAATTCGCCTTGTTCACCTGGCGGCCATTTTACACTTGAGGGGTAAACAGAATAACACAGTTCCATACGTTGTCAATCACTAGCTTTAAAGAACGTTTGGGTTGCCATGCCAACATGCCCGCAGTTTGAACCACCAGTCATGCCCGGGTTTAACGATTGATATTGTTGAAAAATGGGCGTGTGAGGACTGCTGAAAGGCTACAGTAACTGGGTTGAAGGCTACATAAAGTTTAAGTATGCCCTCGAGAATGTTGCGAAAACTCCCGCTCATTTTGATTGACGTTCCCAGCCTTATGCGGGAGGATTTTTTTTTTTTTTTCGAAAACCGCCGCTGCACCATTAACACCAGCTGCCAATAGCAACGAGTTTTGTCACTTCAGATTCACGGTATCATATCACTCCGCATGTCGTTCGGCCACTTTCAAAGTAAATATTCACTACGTTGTAACCACTGTTTTATCCAATGTGTTGGAGTAGGAGCAGCAATGAGCTAAAATAACCCGGAGAATAAGCGGGTTATTTCTACCCCGCTTATTCTACGGGTTGTTTCCTTCGGCGACGGGGTGTTGTTCGGCCCGGTCAGGTAATATTTTTGTGGTAGTAACTTGTTGGTACTACATTATCCCTTACATTGATGGTTGTTTGTGCTATTTATCATTGATGCTAGTCTGGTAAACTAAGGTTAATATGTTAGCTAATGCATTTCGGTGGACATACATATCCTTACCTTACCGTGAAATATGAACTAGGATTCCTCTATATGTGTTTGATCCATTCACGCTGAAGTCCTTTATTTTTGGGGAAACAATGGAAGGTCTGTGCACGGTATGATTTTTTTTTCCTCTTCGAGGATGTACATTTCGGGACGCAGCAGTTATTGCCTTCGGGAATGTGTTGTATGTAGCAACAAGTGCACCACTCAACGTCTTTTGAACATTCTGTGCAGATGACGTAAGTCAGGTTAAACCAGGCCCATTGTTCAAATGTAATGGCGTATTATGCTTTCACACGTTTCCGAGCGATTTAGAGCTAAAAGAAAGAAATAGCTGTTAAACATCCGATGCACAAGTTTCTCCCCACATCCCATACGAAGGTCTGCAGCCTGCATTTCTTAAAGGGGCAAAATGTTAATCCTACATTTCCATTAAGGCTCTTCCCATTTCTTTATTGTGAGTGTCTGCATTGCCATCTCAGATGTAGCCCTGTCCTTATATGATGTAAAAACAATAAGAGGTTATGCACACATATGTATAGACCATGTTAACGCAGATTTAATTGGATATATTACGAACAAAAAAATAAATACAAGCTTATGCGGCCACAAACTACTACCAATAGTTAGCTACCCTGCTGCTAGTTGTAGGGTGACCATATGTCCGGACAAATGGCTCTAAAACTGGACTGGCCAGATGTCTCTCACACGTGCTCACTTTTTACATTTACAAGGACCTAAGGCCAAAATGTTAAAAAGTGAGCACGTGTGACAAATGTCCGGTTTTAGAGCCATCTATCTGGACAAAATCCGGATATATGGTCACCCTAATTTAAGATTAGCCACAAAGCCTTCATATTGGTGTAAATATGACGAGGTGTGTGATTTAAATCCCTTGTCCAGTTTGACATAGGGATCTTGGAAAAAGTCTTTGATGATGCAGTGCACTTTACAAATGGAGAGTTTAGGGAGGTCTTGCAGGAAGCCAGTGTAAAACTACATTGTTTTATTGGACTGGAAAAACTGAGACCGCACTTCCGGTAACCAGGAGCAAATATGCAAAGAGTGAATTCCTCCCCCTGGTGGATCATATGTGTATTACATTTATCAAATTCCGGGTTTCAAGAAAAAATACAACTGACTCCATCTTCTCATGTAGATGGTTTCAAAACTCGTCTCGTCATCTGAAGCCGCTTTATCCTCACTCGGGTCACAGGGGTCACTGGGGGTCTAATCCAGCTACAGTAGGTGAAGGTGGGGTCAGAGGTCACCCTGTATGAGTCTCCATTTCTTCTCAGGGCTGAACATATATAGACAAACACTCTCACATTCACACCTATGAGTAATTTAGATTAACCAATTAACCTATCAGTGCATATGTTTGGATGGTGGGAGGAAACCAGAGTACCTGGAGAAAACCCACGCAGACATGAGCAGAACATGTAAACTCCACACAGAAAGGTCTGGTGTCCACCCCGGTTTCAAAACTCATGTATCAGATATAAGTTTTGATCTTATAGGTTTAAGAAAACTGAGTACGTTAACAAAATTACACCTTAGTTTATCATTCATAGATGTGAATCACAACTTAAGATTACAATGGATCTGCAAATACACACATTTAATAAGAAACAGAATATTTTTAAAAATTCCACATACATCACTTAAGACGGTTCTGGTTATTCACATTTTTTGTAAAAGGCTAGTCTGTAAATGTAACATTTCTGTGTAATTAAAAATATAAAGCAAAGACAAAGACGTTTACTTTTCATTATTTCTAGTTTATTATGATAGTGTTTTATTGCTTTGGCCCACTTTAGATTGAAGTCACCTAAAATGATTTTAACACCCTTCATTGTTAATATCTTCAGTGTAATTTTTGTATTTCACTAATTCATCCCTGAGGCTGGATTTAACCCTTTAGTGGGCTGGATTTGGTCCCCAGGCCACATGTTTGACACCTGTATTCTAAAAGGACATGGTGATTGTACAATGCCAACATAACGTCTTTACAAACCACTACTCCAAGCATTTGATACACAGAAACCTCATTATCACTGCTAAACTGAATATTCTATAAACGCTTGGTTCAAATAATGGTACGATGACAGTGATCAGAAACTGATCAATAACAGTGATCAGAAACTGATCAATAACAGTGGTTTCACCAGAAGCTTCTACAAACCTACAGAAAAAACTGAACTCATTAACTCTGGCATCTTTGGGAAATGAATATGATTATGTTGATTAATTCTGATAAGTTTTCTTGGTTTTAAGGTCATGTGGGTTTAGTGTTATGGTTACTGACCTGATATTTAGTTAATCTATGATGAGATTAGAGCTGAACCTTTTCAGTCCAAATATGAGACCTGAGTCATGTCTTTGATGCAAAAACCCACATACCTGTTCCAGTGGATACATTACTTGCAATAGACTGTGATATTTAATTTTAATACAGTAATTAATACTAAAAATCTAGTAATTTAACCCTCCTGTTGTTTTCATATTCTGTATTACACTCCCTGTCCTCCAGGTCAAAATCACCTGTATTCACTAAACCCCCAATTTAATCAGTTTTATTGATTTTGAAACACCAACTCTTATTTTGCTTGAAGAAACAACTTGTCATTCAGCAGAAGTCTTGTGAATACCTGAGTTTTCACTCTTCACCTGCAGAAAAAATATTTTTATTGAGGACAGAACTTGTTGATATTTGGAGGAACTGTCATCTGCTGCACCTTTATAGCCTCTGGAAAACCACAAAGGATGAATATTTGGCTTCATTGTCCTTTCTATAAACCTGATGTGTTCAGGTTCATTGTGTTTTCTGGTCCCTCTGGTCTCTGTACGCGTTCAAAGATGCGCGTCTCCGCGGCGCAGGGCTCCGCCGCGCGCCTCGTGAACGCGTCTCTCCATGCGGTTTGAATAAAGGAGAAAATTCAGAAAAAGCTTCCGCTGATGAACAACCCGGACCCGGACCACAAGCGGAGGCAGAGGACGGTCTGAATCGCTCATCCGAACCCGGTGCCGGTGTCCGCGGGTCCGGGTCTCCGCTGCCCCACCACCCCCCGGCTCTTTGTGAGGCGGGTCGGTGGGTTTCCTCGGTGCAGTGCATCCGAGGCTTCGGCATCTGGAGGACCTGTTCCCGGTTCGGTGGACGGGGGTGATCCGGTGGACGGGGACCTGACAGACGGATGTGGTCTTTATTAACCCGGGTCTGGTGGTTTTCCTACAGGATTTGTTTGTTCTCATTGTTGTGACCATGGACATCCGGTCGGTCCGGGTCTAGGGCTGAACGGATCTGTGCCGGACTCCTTTGTGTCAAACCAGACTCTGTCCTGATCCGAGTCCGGGTCGTGCAGAGCCATGCCGGAGTGTGTGTCGGTGTCGGAGTTCGTGCAGGAGGTTCAGGAGGACTGGAGCTCCCCCACAACCTCCTCCTTCACATCCAACATGAGCAGCTGCAGGAACACAGTCTACCTGCTGGAGGAGGTCAGGACCTGGGCCACCAGGGCCATGTGGACCACACCTGTGTTGTCCACCTGGGTCAAGTGGACCACACCTATTCTGTCCACCTGGGCCATGTGGACTACACCTGTTCAGTCCACCTAAGCCAAGTAGACTACACCTGTTCAGTCCACCTGGGCCAAGTGGACTACACCTGTTTAGTCCACCTGGGCCATGTGGACTACACCTGTTCAGTCCACCTGAGCCAAGTGGACTACACCTGTTCAGTCCACCTGGGCCAAGTGGACTACACCTGTTCAGTCCACCTGGGCCAAGTGGACTACATCTGTTCAGTCCACCTGAGCCAAGTGGACTACACTTGTTCAGTCCACCTGAGCCAAGTGGACTACACCTGTTCAGTCCATCTGGGCCAAGTGGACTACACCTGTTTAGTCCAGTCCACCTGTGCAGTGTCTGTCACTGCAGAACATCTGACTAATCATCTATATCAGGGGTCTCAAACTCATTTTCTTTCAGGGGCCACATTCAGCCTGATTTGATCTCTAATAATACAATAATAACCTATAAATAATTACAATTACAAGTTTTTGTCTTTGTTTTAGTGCAAAACAACCCAATTAAATTATGAAAATACTTACTTTTAAAAATTATCCAAACATAAATGATGTGATTAGCCTAAAAAAGACACTAAACACTTACTAAAAAGCAGAAAATTGTTGAAATTGCTTTTTTTTAAAAAAAAAATTCTCAGTATTTCATGACAATCACTATGTGATGAGGTCAATAATTTGAAAAGTAGCCATGGCCATGGTTTCCAGTTTTTGAACCAGAAGTAACTACATTTGGACAAAAGAGGTGGAGCCTGAAGGGTCAGAGATGAGGTAATGATAATGCTTGCTTATTAACATGTTAAAAAATGTCAAACCTCATCAAACATTTATCTTCAAGTTATTTAGTTTTGTTAGATATCTTATTATCCACTACTGCAGTGGAGTCTTATACCAGGACAAGTGGATTTTTTTTTTTTATTAAATAAATGAAAATTCCAGATGTTAGAGCTGTTAAACCAACCTGTCAATCAAAGTTTGACATGGCATGTTTATTAACATATGGACCAGATCATTCTTTAGAGCAGTGTTTCTTGTGCTGTATGTTTTAGATACTTCCTTCTTCCATCACACCTAGAAGACATTACATCATTCTCAGGCTTCTGCAGAGTCTGGTCATTAATTGAAGCAGGTGTGCTGGAAGAGGAAAATATCCAAAATATGCAGACGAGGACTGGACTTGGGAAAGACTGCTTTAGAGGGTCCAAATAAGGCATACAAGAACATAATGAAAATTGTAGTATTTTAAACGACAAATTCGGTGTGAATCAATGGGAAGCAGGGTTTTTTTTGAGCAGCATCTAGTGACAGTCAATGGTTAAGATATTTAATGTTGATGTCATTCTGGGGCTGATGTCTTTCCTTGTCCTTAGACCGATGGAGATGTAAAGGAGTGGATGGTCAAACCTCTAAACCCCCACCAATGTCTTAAACTTTGTTATAATAACCTCAACTTGATATGCTATAATTGGCCCAATTAATTAGTCGGGCTCTATAATAAACCCCATCAGCAGTGTTGCCAGATAAGATTGACAGTTTCCAGATCAATCACATCTTAAAAGCCACCCAATCCAATAAAACCCCGCCCAAAGACTAGTACGCTACCACCACTTATAAAAGAATATAACACTAAGAATAAGAGAATGGAAGTCTGTTTGGCAGGGGAGAAAAAGATGCGCATATTCATAATACAAAAAAGGAGGCGCCACCCTCTTATGGTCTTACTCAAAATTGCAGAAATATCTAAACTGTTACAGATGGCAAATTACAACCAAAAAGAGTGTAATAAAACAATCAGAGAAATTGCAAAATGCACCTCATGGACCCCAGTACCAGGGCGTGGTGTCAAATTACAACATTGTACTGATGGATAGACACTTGTCAGCAAAGCCAGGTATGTGTATATACCTGTGCATGTGAAGATGTCAACGTGAGGAGAAAACACAAGTATTTTTTGCGAACTATTAAACTGGGCAAACAAAACTTGGTTGCGATCGCAACATTCCTCGACATGCCCATCCCCCACCTGCGCAAAGCAGACAAGTGGTTCTCGAGTGAGCATTTCCTCCACCGTCTATGCTAGTTTGTAGATGTGACGTCATGACATCACGTTTTTATAGCGACTGAATAACTCACTGCAATTAAATATATTTTTTAATTGAATGACCATAATATGAGTGAGTAAAGTATACAGAATTTAATATTTGTACTGTTTTTAAACCATAAAATAACAGTTTGTTGTGCTGTTTTCACAATACTTAATAAATCACGTCAACGTGCGACTTATAATCCGAAAAATATGGTAACTCCTCTGGTTATTGTAACACTGGTCTACAAGTAAAATACTTCCAGAATAAAACTAATGAAATTTTACCACATGGGTGTCACTGGTAAAGAAAACTCAAGTCTTAAATGCTGGTTGGTTCAAGTTTACCATATAAGTCTTGAGTCAAAATGTGAAGTTCTTGGATTGAACAAGAAAATAAGTTTTAGTCCAAAGGAAAATTGGTGTCAGATCTACTTCAAAACAGTACCTGTAAATTATTATCCATTCACTTTACAGGTTATTTCCAGTGGAATATTTACTAATCCCTTGTATACATAAACCAATATATGTGGAATAACACACCATCATATATATTAAGAACATGAGCTAACCAGCACTTTGGTCATTTTGTGTTTTCTTTTTCATCTTAACAAAGTATGTAAGATTTAGCACATTTAATGTCTGAAGCAGATACTTTCTAAAATGAATTGTAGGCCAGTGTATGAAGTTAATGTTTCTTCCATTAGTTTCTTTTAGACGGATGTGAAGTTGAACTTAAGTCCTGTAGTATAGTAGTGTAATAAAGGCTACCTGAGCTAATTATTAGACTAGCTGACAAACCTATTAATGCTAGCATCAGCTGATACAGCTTAACTCCTCTGGTTATTGTAATGAATATCCAGTAAACTTCATGACAGGATTCCGTGGTGGTCTTATTATTGTACGTCCTTAAGCAATGATCACTTGTCAAGGAGAAAAATACAATTTATTTAAGTAAACTTGGGGCTTACGGCTAAGCTAACACTAGCTGTCAATGCTAGCACTCAGACTGCATAGATTTCTAACTGAATGTGAACGTCTGCAGGTTCCTCACAAAACACGGAGATAAGGAGGTCAAACCCCCCTCCTCTGCTTCTGAATCAGTGACCTGAAATGTCCTGCAAACACTCAGCAGTGGCCTGGGTTACCACGGCAACAGATTACAACTTATTAGCATTGACATCCATCATTGGAGGAGGAGGAGGAGTTCATGTTACTGGTGCCGCATTCAGGGCCTTAAGGACAGTGGAGATCTGCTCATTAAAAACCCAGCTGTTTCAACCATTCAGAGGCTAAGGATTGTGGGTATTGTAGTGCTTAGAGCCAATTGAAGTAGGAACAGTTGTTAATGTGCACATTAAACACAAGAACAGATATTTGTTTATGTGTAAAATCTGGTGTATTTGTATCTGATTATAATTTTATATCAGAAATATTGATTATAAATAGGACCAATAATGTCACTGTATAAAGATTATTTAGAAAAGTGTGAATGATGACAGAATAAGATAAAAAGGACCAGATGAAGACCAGGTCCAGGTCTTGTTTGTGGAGGAATAAGTATGTCGAGGGAAAGTGGACCATTTTAATTCAGTCTCGTAAAAAACATTAGATTGTTTCAGATGGATGAAATCAGGTTCTTCTAATGGAATTAAATGTGAAGAAGTAAAAAAAAAAAACAACTTGAACGTAACAAGCAAAAAATATTTGCTTGTTACGTTCATGGTCAGTGATCCAGATTAAATACCCCCCCCCCATTTTCAACAGCATAACATAAATGCATCATAGACTGTGTACATTTTTAAGTGTTTTTTTAACATATGTCCCCACGCCTGAACTCAAATATAAGCAAACATGTAAATATGTTCCAACAGATATTAGGAATATGAACAGGAGATACATGGCATTCACACACAATGTAAATGTGAAAACATGGCAAAAAAAAAAAAAAGGATTAGAATGGCACTTAAATTTTGGACAGTGTTGGTGCTCACACAAAAATTAAAACAGCTTTGAACTTGGCAGTTGACATTCTATCTATATCTTGGCTCTGAAAGCCCACACCTTATTTATTTTTTTCCCTTTCTTCCTTCAATTTTATTTAACAATTATTTATTGTTGTATTTTAATATAAAAGCCTTATTTCTTATGCAACAATAACAGCGGACAGTGAATCCAGTATGTACTTAACATGTAGTAAAAAGACAGACGTCACTGAGACTGAATAAACCAACAGTCAGCTGTAGAACAACAAAGACTGACCTGAGTCAGCAGCAACACACACTGAGACACACAAATACACACTGAGACACACAAATACACACTATAACACACTCATAATGATGCTGCCCCACACTAAGGTTAGGATATATTGACATTTGTAATGTTTTATTCATGTTTTATTTGTGTTTGTGTTGTGTGTCTGCTGTGTTGTGTGTCTGCTGTGTTGTGTGTCTGCTGCGTTGTGTGTCCGCTGTGTTGTGTGTTGTGTGTCTGCTGTGTTGTGTGTCTGCTGTGTTGTGTGTCCGCTGTGTTGTGTGTCCGCTGCGTTGTGTGTCTGCTGCGTTGTGTGTCTTCTGTGTTGTGTGTCTGCTGCGTTGTGTGTTGTGTGTCTGCTGCGTTGTGTGTTGTGTGTCTGCTGCGTTGTGTGTTGTGTGTCTGCTGTGTTGTGTGTTGTGTGTCTGCTGTGTTGTGTGTTGTGTGTCTGCTGCGTTGTGTGTTGTGTGTCTGCTGCGTTGTGTGTCTGCTGCGTTGTGTTTCAGGCTCTGGACAGTGATCGGCTCGTTCTGCAGAAAATGAAGAAAGCTGCCAAAGCCAAATACGCCTCAGGACAAGGTACAAACCATCATTAAACCACAGTTGAATTCAACAGAGAATATAAGAACAGCCTCCACCACTGATTCAGGGTCTGTTGGTTTTCACTGGTTTGTTTGTCTCCAATGGTGAAGAATCTGAAAAAAAAAAAAAAAGACAATGATACATGATGCAGGCCTGGAGCTGAACACATTTACTGATGTTTGTTCACTCTAGGTGTGAAGCTCATATGATGGTTTAAACCAGGGGTGTCAAACTCAAGTTAGTTCATTGGCTACATTCAGCCTATTATGAGCTAAAGTGGGCCGCACCAGTAAAGTGATATAAATAACAGGATAAAAATATATAAAATAATGTCGATGCCAAAGTGTTCTGTGTTGAGTGGGAAAAAAAAAAGTTACATTTTACAAATAAAATGATTACATCTACAAACACAAACAAATATGAACAACCTGTAAATTCTTTAGAAAAATAAGTGCAGTGTGGACAATATTATGCTTTAGTTTATCCTTTTTACACATGCATCCCATTTTACAGATCACAGTAAATCGACAAATATACACATCTTCTAGTAACAGGCTGAATATTGGTAAAATTCCCATTTTTTTTAAAAGGCTGGTCTTTTTTGTATTATTTTACACTTAAACAAAAAGGTTTTAGTGTTAGGTTGGTTTCCATTATTATATATATTATGATAGTATTTTACTAGTCTCATCCACTTTAGATTGAATTGACCTAAACTGATTTTAACTCCTGTTAATGTCCTCAGTGTAATATTTGCGTTTCAGTTCAGTTTCAGTAAGTTAGATTATCGTAATGGTGTCTTCACTGGTCTAAACAAAAAAAATCAATCAGGCAGCTACAGCTGATCCAAAACGCTGCTGCCATAGTCCTAACCAGTACCAGGAAACTGGACCACATCACACCGGTCCTCAAATCCTTACATTTTCTTCCTGTGGGTCAAAGGTTAGAGTTTCTTAAAACACCCACAGCCCCCAAAACCACATCTCTCTACAACAGGTTCTTCCTAGTGTAATATTTACTAAACCATTGTATACATGTATATAAACCAGTGTATATGTAGAATAATACACCATTATACATATTAAAAACATGAACCAACCAGCACGAAAGTAATTTGTTTTATCATTCATCTGATTAAAGTATGTAAGATTTAACACATTTAATGTCTGGAGCAGATACTTTATAAAACATTGTACAGCAGTGTTAGCTTTCACTGTGTGTAAATGTGGGAGTTGTGTATATATATATATATATATATATATATATATATATATATAGGTATTAATAAAATAATGTAATCTATGTGCTGGGACCAGGACATAAGGCTGGTAAGAGGTTCATTACTTGATCATGATTCCGACCTTGTTCAGGACCAGTTTCATCATCATTTCATCCTGATGTTTCCTCCTGGTGGAAAACGCGCACACACACACACACACACACTAACCCTCTGTCCACTCCATTTGTCAGATCATCTTTCTCACCTGGAGCAGTTCATCCACTCCATGGAGAAGCTGTCCATCAACTGCCACTCAAATGGAGAAACCGAGGTTGGCTCCGCCTTCTGCCGCTTCGCCGACTTCTCCAAAGAGCTCCTGTCTCCGATGAAGAACCTGGTGAGTCATTAGCACAAAGGTCAAAGGTCACGACATAAAGCAAAAGGTGCTTTTATTGGTTTTTAAAAGTTTTAATGGTTGTAGCCCTCTTTATTTATCTGATCTGTTTTTAATGTATGAGCCCTCAGGTCCTCAGTTAGTAAAAGCTTTTAATTGTTCCTAAAGTTCACTCCAAAACACACAGAGAGGCCTCATTTACTTTTTATTTCAGTCGACCTGAGGGTCTGAGGTCTGCTGCCTGTGTTCAAACTTTTAAGATTGAACTGAAAACCTACCTTTTTTAACTTAGCTTTTAATAAAATGTTACTTTTAACATGATTTTATTCTGTTGTTTTATTATTTCATTTTATTTGTATTTATTTGTTTATTTACTACTACAGCACTGTTTAATTGCGTCATCAATGTCGAACAATTCAAATGCAACCGTATCATCTGCAAAAATTTAAATGTTTTTTGACTCTTTTTTTTATTAATTTTTTTTTTTTTTACTGTCTGTGCAATAAAATAAAAAAAATGGAATAAACTTGCCTCACGACTGTTTTACTGTTATTAATTGTTAAACATCTCTTGTCTGGCACCTGTCATCTAACAGACAGACTTAACATTTTCTGTTACTGAACAGCTCCTGTAGCTCTGCTGGTATGCCGTCCAATCTCAATCTGTCTGTGTTTTTTTTTAACCATAAATCTCCGTCCTTTGGCCATTTTTTGACTCGTGCAATGCATGATGGGATATAGTGCTTTGGTTAGTGACCATAGATGTCCACTACAATCGTGGTGGATTGTGGGATACATTGAGTGACTATATAGTGATTATAAATAGTTCACTAAATATTCAGAAAATGGCGTGGTCCATATATAGTGCACTATAAGTAGGGAATGATTTTGGACACAGCCCAAGTTTAATCCAAAACAATGAAACAAGATGTGAAACTGGAAGGACACTGACATTCACATGAAATATCTTTTGTCTTCTTGTGACACAGCTGAAGAGCATGCTCCACAACATTAACTTTTTCCTGGACTCCCTGGTTAAAGGAGACCTGAGGGAGGTCAAAGGGGTGAGACGTCTGTCTGCTGTTACATGTTTCCATCATGATGAAGACTCGTGTATGGACAGGTTTCATTATTAATCCTCTGTTTTGCTGCAGGACCTGAAGAAGCCTTTTGACCGAGCCTGGAGGGACTACGAGAGCAGATTGTGAGTAACTGTGAATGTGTTCATAGACATTGGTCAAATAGTCTTTTATATTTACGAGGTCAAAATGAATGCATTCATGTAAATTAATCAATCCTCATGATTAATCTCATTAAACATTTTACAGTTGTTTTTTGGGGGGGGATTTTAGTAGATTTTAGCATGGTTTGTATATTTTTTCTTACTGTATTTTGTAGGAAATTTGAGTATAAACCCCCCCCCCCCCCCCAGACATAACAGTTGACCCACACAAAGTGCTTCGACTGAGTTTTCTTTTCATAAAAGCACTTCTGGCTTAAAATACCACATTAACACAAAGCACAAGTCAGTCGAGGATTCTGCGAGCACTAGGCTAACGTGTCACCCAGTTTAGACAAAGACATTCTGTGCAGATATATTCTCTTTTTTTCCTGAGTCTGTTTCCCCATTAAAAATAAAAGACAATTAATATAGATTAAAAATCTATATTTAATCATGCGTAAACAAAACGAATCCAAAGAAAACCTGTGATTAATCTGATTAAAATGCTAATAATAATCACAATAATGACATCTCTACAGCTTTGGCTGCGGCTGTGGCTCAGCTAGTAGAGCGGGTCGTCCGATGATCCTTGGGACACCAAGTTGCTCCCAGTAGGGTCAGGCAGCACCTGTGTCTTAGCCGCAGCTGTCTACTGGTGTATGAGTGTATGAATTGGGTTTCTGTGAAGCGCTTTGTGACCCATGTCTGTGAAAAGCGCTATACAAATAAAGATTACTTACTTACTTACTTTAAAGGCTGTTTCATAAAACCTGAATGACACTGATCCTGGGTCAGTCAAACCTTAATGTGAGGCTGAGGGTGTGTGTTTCCATTTGTGTATGTGTGTTGTTTGTGTGCATTGTGTAGTAAACAGGTGGAGAAGGAGAAGCGTGAACTAGCTCGTCAGTACGGGATGGTGAGGAGTGAGGTGAGCGGAGGTGAAATCGCTGAAGAGCTTGAGAAGGAAAGACGCTCCTTCCAACTGAGCATGTGCGAGGTCAGTGGTTGCTCCCACTTTCACGGGTCCGCCTCCCTGTATTCCCTAACAGTGTTTTATTTGTATTTTTTTTATTTTTGTCTTTCAGTATTTGATCAAAGTCAATGAGATTAAGACGAAGAGGGGAGTGGACCTGCTGCAGAACCTCATCAAACATTACCACAGCCACAACAAGTACGAAGGCACCAGAAATGCATACCAGAATGTACCTGAACGCACCAGATATACACACCAGAAATCAGCTATACACTGTAATGCACCAGAGACACACATCTGAATGCACCAAATACACACACCTACATGCATCAGACAGATACACTTTAATGCAGCAGATATACAACTGAATACCTCTGACATATATACAGTACAAAAACCTCAACATAACTGAACTGATTTTTTTTTTCTTCTGTTCTCTAACTGAACATGTGTGTGTGTGTGTGTGTAGTTTCCTGCAGGAGTGTGTTTCTACCACTCAGAGGTTGAAGCAGTACATGGAAGAGTTGAACGGGGTCCTGACCACGGTAACCCACTCTTAAACATGTCTGTAAACATCCCCATGCTACTGGACGTACTGCAGTTAAAGTGCTGAATCACTCTCCACTGTATATAAATAGTGAAAAACTCATTACTTTTCAATGTATTTGATACAGACTAGACTTAAACTGGTGCAGGAAAAAAACCATTAGACCATCAAAAGTCAGTAAAAACAATGGTTTTTCAAACAAGTATTAACTTCTAAAAAAGTTTGCTTAAGGAGCGCTACCTGGACTCAAAACAAGTAAAAATAATTAGAGGTGCTTTATTGGATAGGAAAAAAACAGAAAAAAGAAAGAAAAATTCCAAGGCACTCTCTTAAAAGTGAAGAATAAAAAGCCTTTATTAAAATGGCCTGGTTACAAAAACCTATAAAATCATATAAAAACCCCAACGCGTTTTGGCATAAATGGCCTTCATCAGGGAGTCAGGAATTATTAACTTTAGTATTAACTTCTATTTGCATCACGTGACTAAAAGAGACAGAAAACAAACATGGAACGAACAAAAGCACAGGTTTTTTTTTCGTACAATGACGTAGAGTGATGGAAAAATGTTTTTGTTTTGTATTACATTAAAATTACTTAAGTCACTGAAATCTGTCCAGTATTGTTCCCTTCTCTAAACCCATATGCTCCGTCCACACATGCTAAGTTCTGTCCAGATCAAAACTAGATGTTTTACCACTGCAAACTCTGCCTCTGCTGTACATGTTACTGCATAAAGCGCCCTCTACTGGACAGGTTGGATAAAAGTTATGTCACCTGAGCGTAGAATGACTTTATGGAAAGACAAAGGATGAAAGTTTGAGAGTGTTCAGTTCCAGACACAGACAGGATGTGGCGTTCACACCAGGTGTTTGATGGTCAGTGTAGATGAAGCGGTTATTGGTCCCATCTGTCCAGGTGAGCTGCTCACCTGCCCAGGTGTGTGTCTGTGCAGGTGAAGCAGCGTCAGGAGGAGGAGAAGAGGCAGCTGGTTTCCCTCAGAGATCAGCTGAGACCGGCCGTCGTCACAGAGCAGGTGAGACACACCTCACTCTCCAGTTTTAAAATCCCTTCAGTGGCTCCCTGTCAGGTTTAGGAACAGTTTTAAAATTATTGTTTTAAACTTTAAAGCTTTAAACCAGGGGTGGGCAATCCTGGTCCTTGAGGGTCGGTGTCCTGCATGTTTTAGATATTTCCCTCTTCCATCACACCTGGAGGCCATTACATCCTTCTGCAGAACGAGATGATGAGCTGATCATTAGTTGAATCATGTGTGAGGGGACAAGGAAATATCTAAAACATGTGGGATCCTTGAGGACCAGGATTGACCACCCCTACTTTAAATGGTCAGACGGAGGGGTCTATATCTCAGAGCTTTTGCAAATTAATTCTTCTAGTCGAGACTTGGTGGAGGTTTGCTCTGTCACTGCTGTTCTAGTTTTTGGTTTGGTTTTTTGATTGTCTGTCTGTCAGCAAGTTCATGCAAAAACTACTGAACTAATGTCCATGAAATTTTCAGGAAAGGTGTGTGTGTTGTCTAAAAAGATCCCGTTAAATTTTGGTGAATGTAGGTCAAAGGTCATTATATATATATCTATGTATATATACAGTGTTGGGAAAGTTCACCTTGATTAGGAACTAGTTCAAAGTTCAGTTCAAGTTACTCAATATGAATTAGTTCAGTTCATCGTTCATTCTTCCAAATTATGAACTAGAAGTTCATGGATCCCAAAATGAACTTTTCCGTTCTTTTTTCATTCTTTTTTTGTGTTATTATTGTAAACGTATTATTAACCGTTTCTGACATTATCCTGTAGTCAGTAAATCAGGGCAAAATGCCGCCCCTTTAGGGCTGAAGTAAGTACCTTACCCCAGGGTTAACTTCCCTCTGCAGGTTCTTAGAACACAAGGAGCGGTTTCAGTGAGTTTCGTTTTCAATGTTTATTTCCAAGAACGGGGACAACACCTGCTCCGGTCGCCGGTCACACTCTGTACATTTAACTCTTTTTCTCCGCTTCCAAAAACTCTCTGCACCCCCCCCGGCCGAATAATACAAAAATGACATCTACGATAATGCTGTGTTTTGATCCCATTTTATTCCTTATAGGACTCAATAATTACAACATGATAAGAACGAAATGTGAACTAAATAAGAGCGCAGTTCAATAAATGCCAGAATAACCGCGTTCACAACTTCCCGTTCATTTGGCAAAAGTGAACGAGTCATTCACGTTCGTCAAAAATATGATATAGGCCGTGAACGATTGTTCAATGAACGCGTTCAGGTACAACACTATATATATATATATATATATATATATATATATATATATATATATCCACTTTTTTTGGCTGAATCTGCACATTCCCATTCTACTCGTTTCGTATTTGACATTAATGGAGGGTGAGCTGGTGTTCAGACTGGGTCTGTGTGTCCTAAAGAAACACAGGTTTTTAGACTTTGATTCATTACTTTCAGGTGCAGAGTCGTCAGGTTTAGCGATGACGTAGTTTAGTTTTAGGAGCTAAAATTAGGTTCCGCAAAGAACACCTCAGGTCATTCTCCCATTTGAGTTCATCTGATAAAATGGAACAAAAACCCATGAGTGTGAAGGTGCTGTGTTCGTTGTCATCTTCGGTTTAATTTCAGTTTTTTGTTTTTAATGTAGCTTCCTTAGGACAATGTCTGAAATGTGTGAAATATTAACCATTTGATGCATGATGTAGCATCCAGTCATATATAGAGAAAACCAGAACTGATGTTTTAATGACTTTATTGGTGTCTTTCTTTAGTCATCAACCAACGTAAGAGCTCGAATGAGAACAAATGGGTCCAATTACAATAACGTTCACGACCTTAACCACAAAAATAGGTCTTACATTAGTCACTTTCTGTATATAAACACATTCACATTACATCTTTTAATAATAATAATGCATTGGATTTATATATATATATATATATATATATATATATATATATATATATATATATATATATATATATATATATATATATATATATATATATATATATATATATATGTTGCTGTTGTATATAATCGGAGCACTAGGGGCAGTGACCCCCAAGCTGGGAGAATGTCTCCAGCAGATACCAGGAACAACATCAGAGATCTCTGTACAAAAGAGAACATTGCTAGGAACAGCTAAGATCCTGCGCAGAACCCTCAGGCTCCCAGGCCTCTGGTAGAAGACCCAAGTCTGAAGGAGACACTGCCCACGTGGGGCGAGAGGAACATATTTATTTTTATATATATAGTTTATTTTTTTGGCCACTCAAGACACTTTTACATTAGTGATTTGGTCTAAAACACTATTTGAAATTCACTGGAAACTATTGGAATACTATTTGAAAATTGAACACGTTTCTATGACCCCCCCCCCCATGCAGGGAACAAAAGCTTGTTTTATTTCTGTGCTGTTTGTTATGTGTCTGTAGGATTGTGTACCTAAACAGGTGTACAGTATGCATCAGCTGCTGGGAGACAAACAGTATGGCACAGAGAGGACAGGATTCCTCTACAAGAAGAGTGACGGGTACATGTTTTCATCACACCTTTTACTTTGATTAATCAGACTGCATCAGTTCAAGACGTTCCAATATGTATTTACTTCCCTGTGTCATGTGTATTTTGTTTTTTCAGCTTGAGGAAAATGTGGCAGAAGAGGAAATGTTCAGTTCATAACTGTTACCTGACTATCGCACACGCCACGGTGAGTTCACTGTCTGTCTGGATAGATGAATATTCCCAAATATATTGTAAACTCATGAAGCAAATAATTCATGCAGAGGTTTATTTATCCCTTAAAGATATACAATTGTTATTGTGTTACGTTCCAAATGAAATTATCCTCTGCATTTGACATTTCCCACTTTAAATCATGTGTTTTCCTGGATTTATTCATCATGTTGATGTTCATAAGAGTAAAAATAAATAAATAAGAATGACTTTTTCCAAAATATCATGAACTGAACATAAACTTCGGTTGGTAGAGCAGGTCATCCAGTAACCGAATGATTGGTAGTTTGAATCCCGCTCTGTCCTAATCAGTCTGTTGTGTCCTTGGACAAAGACACTTCACCCTCCTGCCTCCAGTGTCACTCACACTGGTGTATGAATGCACCAGGACAACTGTGGATACAAATCTAGTTTACCACCACCAGAGGGTGCATGTGAGAGCAAATGAATAGTAGGTCACTAATGTAAAGTGCTTTGAGTGGCCAAAAAAGCACTATATAAATCCAATCCATTATTATGACATACACCATCATTTATCAAACTACAGGAATCCCATATAAAAAAGTAGGTTACACCAAAAACTAAGACATTAGGCATGTTTCCACTATTGGAACGTCCACAAATTTTTGGGGGGACGTATTTTGACTGGGCCATGAGTTAGCCTGGTCTACTCAGGTGTTGTGTCTCCATACAGAATGGCCCTGTAAGAACCTTACAATGACATCATCATATAGTGTCAGTTGCTATGGTAACATCACTAATAAAAAGCACCAAAACAAAGCAGCAGCAGAGGACATACTTTCCCAACTTTTACTGTAATTTCCTTTAGAAATAATGTTGAACAGTGTGATCTTAACAAGTTCAATGGACCATGACGTCTATTGTTTATTATTAATAAATCTTGAGAAAACATTAAATCAAAGTAATCTGAAGATGAAAACATTATCATTGTGACAGTGTGCACAAAATAAATGCAAAAACAAATGAAAAAGTAAAAACTGTGTATGTCTAATGATAATTCTTGTCTCCTATTTTTAATGTATTTTTTTATTTAACCAGGAGAACATCATTAGTTGTTTCCATTACCCTTGGAAATTCGCAAAATGTAAAAAGCGCTATAAAAAAATGGAAACACCTGAATTTGGAAAAAACACTCACACATCGCTAAAAAGTTTTTATGCTTTCATGAGGTGGTTTTTCAGACATTTCGATATTCAAATATATCGCAAAAGCACAAAGGATTTTTTTTTTCACAATTATACATCACAGGACGTACAGACAGAAAATTTAATTCATAAAAATGAACCAAGTTTTCAGAACATAATAAGAAATAAGTCAAACCTTCAAAAGTACCCATGAAGTGAGGATAATTATAATGTTTAGAGAGTTTAGAGATAGTTAAATACAGTGTGACTTTAATTGGTCGTCCCACTTGGTCTCTGCAGCCGAACAAACCTCCAACCAGACTGAACCTCCTCACCTGTCAGGTCAAACCCAGTGTCGAGGACAAGAAGTGCTTCGACCTCATCTCCCGTAAGATCTTTGGAAAGATTTTATTTATCTATGTATTATTGGATTTATTCATTCACAGTTTTTTTTCCCTTTTCATTAACTAGAACATCTGAGATCGATGATGTGTCATGTTATAAACAGTTTTCATGTCCTTTTACTTCCACTGTCTCTGATTGGTCCAAATTAACTAAGACCCGCCCTCTTGCAGATCAGTAAATACCACTTGTCACTTTGACACTTTTCCCACAAACCAGTGACAGTGTGTGTTTCAGATCATATGTAAGTCATACCAAACACTGATTTGGACTCTCTTATGTTGCGTTCACAGACAATCGGACATATCATTTCCTGGCTGAGGATGAAGCAGAATGTGTGGCGTGAGTTCGGATAAAATTTCTCACACTGTCCTGAATGTTTTGGCTGTTTCATTCTTTTTTTTTTTTTTTTTTTTAACTATCGTGTGTGGTTGTGGAAATCTGATAATAACCACAGCGTACTAAATTAAATAGTCCTTAAAACACATTTATTATACTTGAACACGAAGCCCATTCTATTTTATTTAATTATAATAATGTATCTTAACAATCGTCAGCAGCCTATACAATTATCACTAATAACTAAGATGGCGGCTCAGTGCTCCTGAACCCGTGTGTGTGGCTGCTAGTTAAGTTTTTGTGAAGGGGTATGTGAGAGTCTGGGTGAGATAAAGATATGTTACAATCGAGACGAACTCTTAAATATCGGAATAAGACGAGGAATTCCCATCACAAGTGACTTTCAAAACTCGCATCGAATCTCAGTGACTATAGCGCGAGCACCGGACTCTCCATGGACCCTGCCGGCGAGGTGGCTACCCAACCTCTTCGTAACAAACACCAGGTCCCTATACAACAAAAAATATTAATTGAGGCTGGATTTAACAACCCGCACAGTTACCCGATACACCTACGTAATGATTGTCACAGAAACATGGCTTCACTCTGGGATCCCGGACAATGCTATCAAGCTAGCGGGCTGTGCTACACCACAGAGACAGGAACGAAGAGTCCGGTAAGAGCCGTGAGTGACTGATGTATTTACACAAACAACAGCTGGTGTACAGATGACACCTTCATAGACAGACACCCCCCACTACCCTGGTTAACGATCGTCCATTGTTCAATTTTTACAATGGTTATAAAAGTGATGCGCATTACGGCAATAAATCTGCATCTAATTAACTTTGTCTTTTCTAACCCATTAAAAAACAGGACATTTATGACAGTGTCGGACTCCACAAAGGCAGCTCCCTCTGGTGTTTGCTCCTTGTTATTACACCTACACCTCAAAAAAGTCGTGTCTCTGTCGGTTTGTGAATCATAGCCTTCTCAAAAATTCAAAATCTGTCCATTATTATTTGGGTTGAGGCTGTAGCCTAAAGAAACAAACCAAGTGAACAACAAAGGTAATATAATTCAGACCATGGCTACATTGGTTTATGAAGAGGTACAAGGGGATAGTTGATCACATGTCTTATCAGTAAAAAGTTCAGTCAGATGACTTTTTAACTTTAATCCCTTGACTGTGTTGTGTTCAGGTGCATCTGGGTTAGATGTGACTGTGTTGTGTTCAGGTGCGTCTGGTTTAGATATAACTGTTGTGTTCAGGTGGATTTCAGTGCTCAGTAACAGTAAACAGGAGGCTCTGAGTGCTGCTCTGGACGGGGGGAGGAGACCAGGAGGAGGTGGGGAGAACAGTGTGGAGGATCTGACCAGAGCCATCACTGATGACATCAGACGTATGCCAGGAAACAGCAGCTGCTGTGACTGTGGAGCTCCTGGTAAACACATTTTACTACATACAGGGGAAACTCACAGTGTGGACTGAGCTCGCCTGTGGTTTACCCTCCTCATCCCACCCCCCTCCTCCAAAAGGGGGGTGGGCACGAGGGGATTGTTATTGGTTTGTTTTCTTTGTCTGATTGTCCAAAATTTTAAGCAAAATCTACCAGAACCACTTTCCATGACATTTTCAGGAAATTATCCAGAATGAGATCCCTTTAAATTTTGTTGAATGTAGGTCAAAGGTCACGGTCACCAAAAATGATCAGAGGTCATTGCTAATTAGGAATTTACTTTTCATTCCTGTATACTCAGTTCTCAATTACTTTGTCTTACTCTCTTTTTTGCTCTCTCTCATTCACTGTATTTTTTCTCTGCCACGTTCACTCTTTCTGACTCTGTCTCTTTCATTCACTTTCTCTTACTCTCTTGGTCTTTTTAATTTTCTCTCTCTTTCTCTCTCTCTCTCTGTCTCTGTGTAGAACCAGGGTGGCTCTCAACCAACCTGGGCATCCTGACCTGTATTGAGTGTTCAGGGGTCCACAGGGAGATGGGGGTCCACGTGTCCAGGATCCAGTCTCTAAGTTTGGACAGTCTGGGGACGTCGGACCTGCTGGTACGTCTTTGACAGAATAAATAAAATAAAAAAACATCATCTAAAAGTAGCCACTGTGATTAATTAGATTTATTTTTTTTATTAATTGTTTAATAGGACTATTACACACATGTTCTTTGTATTGCTGATTTACATCCAGTTTCTTTTATTCTTTTACATGTAGCTACTGTAACACACAATCATTTCCCATGGGATTAATAACAAACTTCTTGTATTTTCTCTGTGTAACTTTCAGTTGGCGAGGAATGTTGGAAACTCTGGTTTTAATGAAATCCTGGAGGCGAACCTGCTGAGTCCGTCTCTGAAACCCTCCCAACACAGTCACATGTGAGACTCGCACGCCTGAACATTATTCACTGTATTGTAAAAACCTGTTTTTTACTGTAGGGTCTGTTCATACAGGTTGGAACGTAAAGACTTCATCCTGTCCAAGTATCAGAATGTTCAGTTTGTGAGACGCAGCCACAGCTCCAACACGGCGCTACGACTCGGCCTGCAGGAGGCGACGAAGAGCTGCGACATCTACAGTCTGATCCAGCTGTACGCTCAGAGGGCGGAGCTTAGCCAGGCCTTGCACACGCACATACAGGTACGAAAATACCCTTAAACATCAGAGCATAAAATAAAATTTACTGCAGATTCCCTGATGAAACTAAAATATATTTCTCCATATTCTATCAATATATTACTGTCTGAAATTGAACATGAAGAATGTATGTATAAAATGTACTGAAAAATGTGTTTTGAATATATAACAATAGTTAAAAATACATAAAGAATTGCTGCTTTCCATATATCAAGACATATGACAATATATGTGTCGATATATATTAATATATATTTAATAATACACTCAATATATGGATGCATATATATATATATATGTGTGTGTGTGTGTGTTTTGGATACTATATCACATTTTTTGGATGTTTTTCTTCTGTGTTTTCAAAGAGTTTTTGAATGTTTTGGATTTTTCATTGCGTTTTTGTCAATTTTAGTGGATTTCACCATGGTTTTTTAAATAAATTTTTTCTCCACATTTTGTGTTTCTTAGTGTATATTTGGTGGTAAATTTGAGTACTAAAAAACACAGACACAACAGTCAACTGACATAAAGTGTTCTCTTTTCCCCAAAGCACTGTCCTCTTAAAACACCACATTAACGTGACAGATATGTTAGTAGAGAATTCTGTCAGCGCTAAGGTTAATATGTCGCCTCGCTTAGACAAACATGTTAAGTGCAGTTATATTCTCTTCTTTCTTGAGTCTGTTCATGAAAATGTAATTAATATAGATTTAAAAATGAATATTTAATCATGATTAATCTAAAGCAACCTTGTGATTAATCTGATTGAAATGTTTAATCATTTGACAGTCTTAACATATGCAGGTAAACACGTACAATAACAATGATACAGTAAACAGACACTCAGCAGTGTGTTTCCATGCCAACAGGACAAAGGGGAGACGGCGCTTCATCTGGCCGTCCTATTGGCTGACCGGACATCTCTGCACATCCTGGACTTCCTGGCTCAGAACTGGTAAGTTAAAGTGCTACAATGTAAACTATCAGCTGAGGCAGCCTTTGAAGATTATAACAGTTTGTCATACCGTGTGCGCCTTTGGACCAGAATATCAGGAGGTGCTGAGACTTTACAGACAAACTGTTAAACACATCTTGTTCCAAGATACATCGCAGATCCAAAAGAAAGAGAGCACGTCTTTCCAATTACTCATTAAGTTAGTCAAGTAATGAGTAGTTGTGCATGTCATTACATCATCATTTCACATCAAAATTGCAATTCAGATTTTTACCCAATATATAAGAAATGTAGCCTAGCAGTGCTATCTCTATTCATTCCATGTATGGGTCTAGTGGTGCTTCATAGTCAGGGGAGGCGGGGCTAAAAGGTTGTCTTTCAAATCCTCTGTATGCAATAGGACGGTACTACAACCAATCAGTGTAATATTTAGGATGACGTAGTTAGAGCGCCGGAAAGTTGAAGGAGGAGTCTGGAGAAAGTTAGGAATGATTAAACAAAATGGTGGATTATGGAGCTGAACGACTGTTGTTACTTCTGTAAAAAGAATTTAAAGATTGTTGACGTTTTCTCACATTCTTCACTCATCTGTGATAAAAGGAAATCTACACCTGTTGTTTTTCTTCTATGGTTGTTTCTTTTCGAATCGTTGCAGCGTCACTTTGTTACACCCGCCCTCTGACTCTATACTTCACTGTGATTGGTCGGCCAGTTTCAGGGAAATTTAGCCAGAAGTTACATTGTGTGTAACAGGACTACTGCGGTAGCACATTAGATTTGCTGCCACTAGGAGCTTCTAGTGAGCCTAGGCTATAAGAAATATAGAAAGAATAAGAATATAAATAACTTGAACCAAAAATATTGTATGAAAACAAAATACAAAAATATTAATGCAACAAAGACATTAGCACAGTTTTCAGCTCCAGCTATAGAGTATGTGTTTCCCTTTGGTCTTATCATTCTGATGTATTTTAATTACATATTGTGTGTTTCAGCTCTAACGTGGACAGTCAGACGTCGTCAGGAAACACAGCGCTGCATTACAGCTGTTTGCACAACAAGATCGACTGCGTTAAACTCCTGCTCAGAGCCAGAGCCAACACTCACATCAGTAAATACACAAAGACACACACTGCGGTTTAATTTACACCATAATAATGTTGTGTGTGTGTGTAACTGTTTGTGTATTGTTTTTTTTTTTTTTTTTTTCAGAGAATGAATTGGGTGAAACTGCACTGGACATGAGCCGCAGGTTGAAGTACAGCCACTGTGAGGCGCTGGTGAGTTGTGTCTCAGTTTGATGAGCTCACATCTTGCATGAGTTTCACATGTTCACAGTTCACATAATGCCTCAGTTATATTTAGTGGTTTAACAGGTGAACAGGAACTTTCACATTTTTTAATCATTAAAATACAAATGAGTGCAAGTTTTATCAGAATTTCTTGAATCCATGAATTCAATCAGATTGAAAGTCAGTTTCATTCTGATATTTCAACATCACTTACTACATTTAATGGTCTCGATTTTAATAAGAAATATTTTAAACCCATCAATAAAGTTAAAATATGAATCTAAACAACACTGTACAGTACTGACAGATACTGTTTGTGCTTTCAGAATGCTATACAATAATACTGGTAATTTAATATCTATTTTCTTCAGTTTTGAGCATTGTTCATTATTTTGTAGAAAAAATTTTGTTTTTGTTAATATTTTACATTTTCCTTATTTTTCTATCTTATTTATTTTCAATTTCACACCTGAGGCTCATGGGTACTGTAGTATTTACGTGTGTATGTGCGCAGCTGCAACAGGCCCAGTCCAACCAGTTTGACCATCACGTTCATGTTGAGTACGAGTGGCGCCTTCGACACGACGACGTCTACGATAGCGATGATGACTTTGATGAAAAGGTAACCATAGCAAGGGGTAATTAATTGAACCAATGCACATCTACGATATAATCACTGAAGTTCCATATTTTTTCCACGTAGTTGGTTACAGTATTAAAATTGTGAACATTTTAGCAGCAGAAATATCCCATAATGCAATGCAGTATCACAAACAATGTTCAATGTCAAAAATGAACATAGCTCGGTACTCTATAGCAGGGGTGTCAAACATGCAGCCCAGGGGCTCTTTATTAATTAAATATTTTCATGTCATTTTACTATATTTATAATAAAACTATTTCACAAAAATGCGAATAACCTGAATAAATATGAACATTTGGAAATGTCTGAAGTGTAAGTTTAACAATGTTCTGCCTGTTAAATGTTTTGTGCAGATCAACTCATAAATAATCTGTATGTTGTAATTAACATGTGTAAATGATGAACTGAGACATACTCTTGTTAAAATTACATTTAGTTTTCTGAAGAAGTGTCTGTTTATTCATATTATTCACATTGTTTTAAAGGACAGTTGGTTGATGTGAACATTTTCATCATATAATTTAACTTTCTTTTTGCTTTAAAACATGGAAAAATGTAGAGTTGACATTATTTATATATTATGTTATTATTTTAATGTTATGGCCCAATTCAGATCAATTTTGGTTTAATGTGGCTCCTGAACTAAAATGAGTTTGACACCCCTGCTCTATAGTCATATTACACACATGCAGGTGAGTCTGTCTGGTTACCATGGTTACAGAACACCAGCTTATAACGATGTTTTCAGAAAGTAACGTATACTTCTTTTCCTTCTTCTCCACTGACAGTGTGATGATGTCATCACGACCCGTCGACTTGACTTTGACTTTGTTGACAAATAGGTCGACTTGAAAAACACTGAAGTCGTTAATGCTCTATTGTAAATAACATTGGGGTTTTAGCTCGAGTCACTCCAAACACTACATTACCCATGATGCTGTGTGTTCCAGAATGGTCCTGTGAAGAAGGAGCGTTCGTCCTCCTCCTCTGCTTCCTTCTCGTCCTCCTTCTCGTTCTCGTCCCGGCCCGTCATCGCTCCAACCGTGGCGGCCGGTGGTCTGCTGAGTGTCGGACGGAGGCTCGCCATGGCCATGGAGCTCCATGGACGGACCACAGGCTCCGCCCCCAGCCCCCCTCCACCGCCACCCTCCTCCCCTGCACCTCCTCTACCCCCCAGGGTCAAAGGTCAGAGTCAAGTCCAAAAAAAGTAATTTGATCCCTTGCTGATTTTGTTGGTTTGCCCACTAATAAAGACATGATCATTCTATACTTTTAATGGTAGATGTATTCTAACATGAAGAGACAGATTATCAAAATGAAAATCCAGAAAATAACTTCAAAGAATTTATTTTAATTAATTTGTTTTTCATTGAGGGAAATAAGTATTTGATCCCTCTATCCGAAAGCACTTAATACTTGGTGGCAAAGCCTTTGTTTGCAAGCACAGCGGTCAAACGCTTGTTGTAGTTAACCACAAGGTGAGCACACATATCAGGGGGAATTTTGGCCCACTCTTCTTTGCAGATCCTCTCTAAATCATTAAGGTTGGTGGGCTGTCGCTTGGCAGCTTGGACCTTCAGCTCTCTCCATAGATTTTCGATTGGATTGAGGTCCGGAGACTGGCTGGGCCACTCCATGACCTTAATATGGTTCTTCTTGAGCCAGTCCTTTGTTGCCTTTGCTGTATGCTTCGGGTCGTTGTCATGTTGGAAGACCCAGCCACGGCCCATTTTCAGCTTCCTAGCAGAGGGGAGGAGGTTGTCCCTCAGGACTGCTCGGTACATGGCTCCATCCATCTTCCCACTGATGCAGTGAAGTAGCCCTGTGCCTTTGGCAGAGAAACACCCCCAAAACATAATGTTTCCACCACCATGCTTGACGGTGGGCACAGTGTTCCTGGGATCATAGGCAGCATTTTTCTTCCTCCACACATGACGAGTAGAGTTTAGGCCAAATAGTTCAATTTTGGTCTCGTCTGACCACAGAACCTTCTCCCAATCACTTTGTGCATCTTTGAGGTGATCATTGGCATACTTTAGGCGAGCCACCACATGTGCCTTCTTAAGCAGGGGTACCTTTCGGGCACTGCAGGATTTTAATCCATTGCGGCCCAAAGTGTTGCCAATTGTTTTCCTGGTGACTGTGGTCCCAGCTGCCTTGAGGTCATTCACTAACTCCCGCTGTGTGGTTGCAGGCCGATTTCTCACTGTCCTCATGATCATTGCCACCCCACGAGGTGAAATCTTCTGTGGAGCACCAGACCGAGGTCTATTGATGGTCATGTTATACTCCTTAAATTTTCTCACAATTGCACCAATGGTTGTTACTTTAATACCCAGCATCTTGCTAATGTTTTTGTAGCCCATTCCAGATTTGTGCAGGTCAACAATCCTGTCTCTGAGGTCCTGAGAGAGTTCTTTAGTCTTACCCATGCTGGAGAGTTTGGAATCTGTCTGATTGTCTGATTCTGTGAACAGGTGTCTTTTATACAGGTGATTATTTACAACAGGTGTCTTCAATTCAGGTAACAAGTTGATTGGGAGTGTGTAACTGGTCTGTGAAAGCCAGAACTCCTAATGCATACTAGAGGATCAAATACTTATTTCCCTCAATGAAATACAAATAAATTCATATATATTCCTTCAAGTTATTTTCTTGATTTTCGTTTTGATATTCTGTCTCTTCATGTTAGAATACATCTACCATTAAAAGTATAGATTGATCATGTCTTTATTAGTGGGCAAACCAACAAAATCAGCAAGGGATCAAATACCTTTTACTCTCACTGTATATATATATATATATATATATATATATATATATATATATATTATGCTTAGCTCATCCAGACGAAATCGCGATGAGGTATTCGTCCGTCGTTGTTTGTCGAAATTTAAAATGACATAAAATTTGTTCACAACTTTGTATATTTTTCCACTCTGGCACTAAAATCACTTTTCCTCAATTCTCAATGGATTTTAATTCAGATTTTATGATCTGTTGAATTACTTTTTTGTTAGCAATACATCACATCTGTGAGGTCTGGATGAGCACAGGGACATTGGCACTGTCTTTTTAACTTTATTTTTTTGAGGGTGGAATACGTGGAATTACTCAACACTGATCCTGGGTCAGATCAGGAAGTGACATATTCAAGGAAAAAAAAATTGGAGACAGAGAAAAAGAACAAGAGCAGTTACAGTTTCTGTTTTAACCCCTGCAGCGCCCGGCGTTCCCCCTCCTCCACCTCCGGCTGCAGAGGAAGATGATGAAGAGGGGGAGGTCTTCTACACTTCACCAGGAAACAAGAGGTCGACTCCGCCCCCTCCCATCTCCGTCCGACACAAGAGGAGCTGCTCAGAGTCCAACAAACATGGTGGATAAATGACTTTTCACTTACCATATTTTCTGGACTATAAGGCGCACGTGAAAGACTTTTATTTTCTCCAAAAATGACCTGGGCACTTTATATATGTATACATTTTGGTTGTGCTTAGTGACTTGGAATTTAAATTTTTTATCTCATGATTTTGATTTCACTTAATGCGCCTTATAGTCCAGTGTGCCTTATAGTGTGGAAAATGCAATAGATAAAATGTCACTGCTCATTGTTTCGTGAGGAAAAATATCAATTTGTTTGACCTAAAAAGTATGGAAGTGGATTAGAGCCACCAGGGGAAAAAAATAAAGTCCTTTATATATTTTTACGCCGCCCCCTGAAAGGGAGAGGGGTTGTGTTTTTCAGTTGGTTTGTCTGTTTGTCTGTCAGCAGGTTTACACAAAAACTACTGGATCAATTTCCTTGAAATTTTCAGGAAATGTGGAAAGTCATCCAAAATAGATCCCATTAAATGTTGGTAAATTAATGGGATTTTGACGTTTATTTTTGTAAATAAAGGTCACCCTTACCAAAAATGTGTTTTCACAATAAGAGATGGTGTGAATCAGGTCAAATGTGTTCAAAGGGGGCGGGGTTTGTTGTGCCTGGTAACACTTGTTGGAGTTTTTAGTTAGTTTTCATGGTTATTACATTTTCATGTTGGAGCGTCAGACTTTTCTTCAGTTTTAGTACAGTTCTGTGTTCTGTCGTTATGTTGGTCAGATCCTCTGTTACCGACCAGTCCCAGGATCTACAGTGGAGCAGAGTCGTCCTTCAAGAAGTGTGTGTGAGTATCAATACAAGTGTCGTGGCTCATTTACCAAAAATGACATTTAATTAATGGCAGCCATGTTTGCTGTAGTTTCTCCTGCTGCTGTAGTTCCTCTGGGCAACGCAGTGGTGTAGTTGTTCATACTATAACCTGAGACCCTGAGTCCTCTTCGAGGGACAAGATGTTCACACCTTTATTCAAGAAAAAAAACAAAAAAAAAAACATTGTCCACTGCAAAGGACATTCCATAAAAATGGTAAAAATCCATCTGAAAAAACTGTTGTGACATAATCAGCCTGTTTACATCGGAGTTTTTATTCCTGTTTAATTCCGAATAAAAGTTAATTCCCCTTTAATATGACCATGTAAACGCCTAATTCCTGTTGAAAACATTAATTCTGAATTCAACTTAATTCCGAGTAGTCACTGGTTTCTTTCAATGTTCCGATTTTAAGATAATTCCTGTCCCATGTAAACTGTTTATTCCACTTAACATTATTCTTGTTGTTCTGCACATGCTCCTGGTCTTGTCGTGATTACATAAGTCTTTATGCTGGCATGCACATATTCCACGCTGCCAACATTAGTGTAAGAACATTTTCCAAGATGGCTGTACGAAGCAAGCGTTGGAGCCATAGCGAGGCAAAGTATTTGATTGGAGCATTGGAAGATGGTTCCATGTTGATAGTTGCAACGAAAGCAAAACAGCAAGTGGACGCAATTGTTTTCTTCTGGTAGACGGCAAGACATCACATGGGCGTTCTGTCCAATCAGAACCCTCTTTCCCCCTAGCTCTTAAAGCTGAATTAACTAGAGCAGAATGAACGTGTTTCCCATGTAAACACTTGTTCAGAATTAACATGTCCATGTAAACACACAAGAAATTAGCCTCGCTGCACTATCCCCATTCATTACATGTATAGGTCTAGGAACGCTTCATTACCAGGGGAGGCGGGGCTTAAGGGTTGTCTATCAAATCCCTCTGTATGCAGTAGGATGGTACTACAACCAATCAGCATAATCTTTAGGATGACATAGTTCCAGTGCCGAAAAGTTGACAGAGGAGTCCGGTGAAAGTTAGGAATGACTAAACAAAATGGTGGGTTATGGACCTTAACGAATGTTGTTGCTTCTGTAAAAAGAATTTAAAGTTTGTTGACGTTTTCTCACATTCTTCACTCATCTGTGATAAAAGGAGATCGCCACCTGTTGTTGTTCTTCTTCTATGGTTGTTTCCGGGTTGTTTCTCTCATCGCAGTATCACTTTGTTAGGCCCGCCCTCTGACTCTATACTTCACTGTGATTCGTCAGTCAGTTTCAGGGAAATCTTGCCAAAAGTTACGTTGAGTTAAACTAGACTACTACGGCTGCACATTAGATTTGCTGCCGCAAGGGGAATAAATAATTCAGAATTAAAAACACCATGTACACATACGGAATAATAAACCTTCATCAATAAATGAATTTCAGTTTGACCCCAGTGACCTCTGCAGGACAGACACTGAATCATTTATGTGTTGCTGTTTTTTTTTTCTTAGTCCGTCACCTCCTCTGGGCTCAGTGAATGAACGTCCGGACAGAGGTAAAACCCACTCCCATCATTCCTTAAATTGAAGTGTGACAGCTGTGAGGCTGTTGAACTCAAGGGTCTCTGCTACTGCTCTCTCTCTCTCTTTCTCTCTTCTGGGTCATAGTATATATTTGAAACAATTTCGCATGCATTTTATTTTATTTCTTTTAAATTATTGTAATCACGAGTCTGAGATTTTAGTACATTTGATCATATTTAATATTTGTTACATATTTATTTACATGGCAAATGCAAGTCCTCGGGATTGATTTTCGTTCTTTTCTCTGACTTGAATGACAATAAACTTTCCTTAAACCTTGAAATTCTTATATCTGTGGGTGTTTTTTTTTTTTTTTTTTCCTTTTTTCTCAGGTTTCCGACGTGCTGACAGTGATAATAGCTCCTCCCACTTCTCACATTCCTCCAACAAAGCTCCATCCAATGGGTCACCCACCAGTCAGCGTTCACAGAGCTTTGACTGCAACAGCAAAGGCCCCGCCCCCCAGCCGCTCCCTCGCAGATCATTGGTCAGTCCATTGATATTCAGTGTACTTTCTTTTAGTTTAATTAACATAAAACCAGTAACAATATGTTTTTCATTTAATATGACATGAACTGTTTGTATGTATATTTAGATCCATGTTAAATGATTTTTAAAAGTCATGCTATGTGTTTGTTTAACATATGCTAAAGTTATGTATATTATACACTCAATCTTTGGTTAATTTATGCCTAATATTTCTTGAATTAAAGCTAAATCTTTAAATATGGCGTTTAATGTGGAATGGTTCCTTAATTTTATGTTAAAAAGGTTCCTTTATTTATGCTAAATATTTGTCTTAACTCATGCTAAAGGTTCCTTTCTGCTAAATATTTCCACAAATCATATTAAAAGGTTGTTTCATTTATTCAAAATATATCCTTAAATCACACTAAAAGGTTTTTATTTATGCTAAATATTTCCATAAATCACATTAAAAGGTTGTTTTATTTATGCTAAATATTTCCTTAAATCACATTAAAAGGTTTTTATTTATGCTAAATATTTCCATAAATCACATTAAAAGGTTGTTTTATTTATGCTAAATATTTCCTTAAATCACATTAAAAGGTTGTTTTATTTATGCTAAATATTTCCTTAAATCATACCAAAAGGTTCCTCTATTTATGCTAAACACTTTTCTTAAATCACACTAAAAGGTTTTTAATTTATGCTAAATATTTCCTTAAATTATTTACACCAAACGTATCCATAATTTTCATGAAACAGATCTTTTATTCACTCTAAATGGTTCCTTCCTTCATGTTAAATTTTTCTTAAATTAACATTTAATCTCGGGTCGATGTTTGTTGAATTCTTCCTGTTCTCCTTCAGCCTCGTGGTTCGTCGGCAGCATCTCGTCGGGTTCAGGCGCTCTACGACTGTGAGGCCGATCACTACGATGAGCTGAGCTTCTCTGAGGGTCAGGTCCTGGTCGTTTTGGGACAGGATGACAACGACTGGTGGGTACGTTCCATTACAGACATCCTGCTCTCTGATTGGTTGTCATGGATCACCATGTGCTGTGATTGGTTGGTCTGTGATTTAACATTGAGGAAGTTATTTGCAACGGAAAAGCTTTATTTATTTAACAGCATTTTAGCCAGAGATGGCTAAAATGCTACGTTATTTAGAAATGATGCTTAAAAAACAGCTTTAAAAAAATATAATCCTTTAACCAATCATATTGTACCATAAATGTGTCACTGAAAACTGTCTAACCAATGAAATCAAATATTATTTAAAATCCTGATGTCATTTATGTCCTGTGCTGCTATAAGGAAGCACAGGAGACACCGTGCTGTTCCAATGTCTGCTCTTCCTGCACTGTCTTTAGGTACGGAGGGCGTCCCATTTCTAATCACGGTGAAGTTAAGTGTACTGCAAGTACCTGGATGACGCCCTCAAACCCCACCATTTTTTAAGTCTGGAGTTATTTTCACTTCTCGTACTCAACAGCCGCCATATTGTCTATGTATTATCTACGCAAGTGATGTGACAAACTCCCCCAGAACGTGAATTAAAAACGTGTCGTACAGATTCATTACAGAGTAGTAACTTATGTTACAGGAAATTGCCATATTGTTGTGTAACTGATTACTTTGTAATGAGTAATGCATTAGAGCAGGGGTCTCCAAACTATTCCACAAAAGGCCGGTGTGGCTGTAACCAAGCAGCAGCACACCAGACTTGAATCAATTAATCAACTGATCTCCGTGTTCAGAGAGTCGATTGGTCAAACTGTGAACTCTCGGTTGGTTGGAACAAAAACCTGCAGCTACACCCGCCTTTTGTGGAATAGGTTTGAGACCCCTGCATTAGAGTTTTTGAGTATCCTGTCCAACACTGCTGGTTAGTGGCTTGTGGGGGCACGGTGGCTGAGCGGTTAGCACTCTTGCCTCACAGAAAAATGTACACTTATTAAGTATGGAAAGTATACTGTGTGTAAGTGTACTCATGACAATATGAATGTTGGAACACAGCAAAGAGCACATGTTTGGTCACATGCATGAGTACTGTCATGGTAAGTCCATTTTTAAACTATAAAACACACATAAATCATCACTAAAAACTACTTTACTGAGAAAATAATGACACTTATTGTCGCGTCTTGAACCATAATTTATTTGTAGTCAGTCATTCTACCTTATGGTCATCAACCTTTTCAGAATTCATAACTAACATGAATATTTTTGTGTATTTTTAATTATTTTAGAATCATTCTGAAATGAAATGTTCTAAGTGTTTTTGGACAATGAAGCCGTTGTTCCTTTATAAAAAAAATTTACACTAAAAATTCATGAAAAAATATATATACCCTAACAGGACAGTCATTTATAGATGACAATACCCCAAAATAAAGGTCAAAGGTCAGTTCTATAAAGTGAACATAGGGCATTTCTTTGAGGACTTAATACACTTAGAATAAAAGGTTATTCATTTAAAAAAAAAGAATTTCCTCAATAAGTCCCACAGAGGGTTAAATCAAAAATGTAAACTACAATGAAAGCTTGAACTAGAATAGCCAATCATGTGACCAGTAGTCCTCAGTGGGCGGGGCTTATTTTCACATGTATCTACATATAAACATGTGTTCGCAGCACGGTTACATCGAGGACGAGCCGGACCAGAGGGGTTTGTTCCCGTCTTCCTTTGTCCAGCTGCTGTCTGACTGATGTGGACCTGCACAGACCCAGGCCAACTGGAACCAGAACCGGTCCTGGATCAGAACCAAAACCTTCTGTCAAAGCTCCGCCGGTTGGATACAAATCCAAACACTACACAGTGATGGTGCATTGTCATAGCAACCAACTCCATCACCACAGAGACCTTACAGATGAACCCCCCCCCCCCCCAACCCACCACCATCTTCTGGGATACAGCCACTGTTGCTATGGAAACAGCCTTGGTGTGCATTTGAATATTTACAAACTCACCAGGTGACGGCATTTCAAAATAAAACCCCTGGACTTTTATTTTGAACCTCGCCTGTAAAACTTATGTATTCAACTTATTTATTTATTTAATTGTGTTTGAACAACCTGAGCACAAAGGATTCTGGGATACTAAGCACAGTCTTCTATGACTTCAGGCCAGTCTAGAATCAGCCAATGACGTTCACTGCCTTGTCGACCCACTTGGATGTGATTGGTCTACAGACTTTAAAGGAGGCGGAGCCTGAAACCAGACTGAGTCGACGCCTCTCGCTGCCTTCAACAACTTCAACATATCAACTCGGTGAGGAAACCTGGCAGCGTGTTACTGCAGCAAAGTGACCGCAAGTAATAAAAGTCGAGAATAAAACTAAATAATCTGCAGTTAATTCAAACATAAAACAATAAAATATATAAATCTGATACTGACCACACTGGACAATATTACATTTACTGTTTTAAGGTTTTTTTTGTTTTTTTGTTGTTTTTTTACTAATTTCAAATCATTTTGATGTACTGATTCAAAAAATCACATTAGTTTTCCTCCATCAGGTTAACTTCATGTTTTTTTTTTTCTTCATGTTGTTGCACAATAGTCACATCACAGGTCCTGCCATTATTTAATTTAATTTTTATTTGATTAAATTTGTAATTTAAAAATGTATTTTGTTTTTTTTATGTATTTATTTTATTTTTGAGGTATTTATTTTTATTAATTTTTAATTCTTTTTAGTCAATTTATTCATTTAATAAAAAAACTAAAACTGAAGAATAATGTTAAAATTCAGTTTATTATTCACATTATTTGAAAGGATAGTTTGTCAATGTAAACATTTTCAATTAGATTTTTTTCACTCTAAAAAACGGAGAAATATCTGGAATTGACATTATTTATGTTTTATTATGTTATTATTTCATTGGTTCAGCTTCACTTCAGATCAAATTTATCTCAATGTGGCCCCTGAACTAAAATGAGTGTGACACCCCTGCTCTAAAACGTAACTTCATTTTGTTACTGTGATTTTTTAAAAATTTGTTGTAATGCGTTTTGCTGCAGTAACAGTTGTTTCCTGCTGTTTCAGGACATACTTTCCCTGCACATGAGTTAATGAGAGCAAACGCAGCTGTGAATGGTTTTTCTATTGTTCTTTATTTGCTTTACAGTGACAGCTGGTGTCTGTTTGGTTTCTATGAATGTACAATGTTCAGCAGGTTGAAACGTGTTCATCAGTCACAGTGAAAATATTAATTAAAGCTGTTAATAGGAGTGCAACGCTTCTGGAAAAACCAGCCGACAAACAGATGTTTTTGAATTAGTTTAGAGGTGTGGACCATGTGAATCTGTTTCATTTGTTTTTCAAAATAAAACCAAAAATAAGACAACGAAACAACAAGTACTTTCTTCAATATTTGTTTCCAAAACCAAAATAGAAAAAAAAGGATAACAATGCGTTTTTTCAGTTTTCCTTTTTGTGTTTAATTGAATAATAGAAAAAACGTTTTCAGTTTTATCCAATTTTAACCTGAAGCAAATTGAGTAAACCAGAAATGACCTTTGACCTGCAGTGACAAACATGGAAACCTTCGTCCTATTTGGGGAAACTAAGAGGGTCACCCTAAGACCTGAAGATATGACCACGGATAAAATGTGTGTCATATCAAACCGTAATGATCTTCAAGTCCAGTGGTCGTGTTTCTTCGGGTGGTTCAGATTAATTTCCAGTTTACTCAATTTGCTTCAGGTCAAAATTGCATAAAACGGGAAACTGCTGTTATCTGCTTTTTTCTTTCTATTATTAATTTAAAAGCTAAAAGAAAAACAAATAATGAAGAAACAAGTTGTTGTTTTTTTTCGTTGGCTTATTTTTGGTTTTATTTTGAAAAATTAATGATACAAGGATTCATGTGGCAAAAACATTCCCATTTATTAATTAAAATTTTATTTCTATACACATTTTTACACAAATTGAAATCAGATTATTAATAATTAGGTTATTTGTATTTTTCAGTTCTTATTAAAGAATTAAATAAAATGACTTGAAAGATGTAGGAAATGAAAAAAGCTCAAATACAGTAAATGACAAAATATACGATTGTAAAAGACGCTAAAACAAGAAGATGAACTTAATGTCGTGTAAAACAAGTTGAATATATTAAGACACAGAATGTAAACGACGTATCAAAAAGTCATGTTCAAACCACACATCTTCACTGATTCAACCATTTACTGCTGATTTTGTTTTACTTAGTGTTGATTTACTGGCTTTAACGACCTTAAACCAATTCTTTTCAATAAGAAAATACCAAAACACTTCTCAGAAATGAACTACTAGTGTTTTTTTTTGTTTTGTTTTGTTCTTTGTTTATTCCTGACGATGTGAAAAAAAAATATATGAAGTGATTTTTGGGACAAAATTAAGTGTATTCACAGGAAAGTAATCAACTACAAGTAGTTACAGTTGAGCATAAAATAAATATTTGCGAGCTCTAAAATGAGTCCATTTGTTCTTGTAATGTGTTTGATATTTGTCAGAATACGAGTTGAAAAATTACATTTACGAAATAAAAAGTTACGCGAGCACTGACTTCAGTATGAATACGAATGTCACAGATGGAATAAATTGGTCAAAAATACATCATTCTCTGTTCAATGGATAATCCTTATGATGTAAGCGATGACATATTTTTGATCATTTGCCCCAAGCTATGAAATATGGCTCAGAGAAAAGGGGAATATGTTGAGTCTGGAGAAGATCAGGTGTCACAACATGGACAAAACTGTCTCTCTGCAGTCGTCTCCGACTGCTAAAGGTATGTCCCCCGAAGCACGATGCTTCCAGTCACCCATCCTTTCCATCCACCCATTCATAAACGTTTATATTAAATACAAAAGATAAAATAATGAGTTAATGTGTCTGGCATGAACACACTGAGTCTGGTCAAAAGTTATGACAACAGTCAGTCACCTTGAAAGTTTTGACCTCAAATCTAATCCTTTCATGTACCTACCCTAGAGCATTAGCACACCCAATGTGGGACTAATCCATCCAGCTGTTAAATAGTTATCGCGAAAGACGCAGCAGCGGAGAGCATAAAATGAAGATAGATCTGGGACCTTTATCTCATATTTATGGGATAAACGGTAACATTTTTATTATTGTGTAAATACAATGAGCCACCGTATAAATACTCATTTTAGAGTTTACAAATATTTATTTTATGCTCAACTTCAACCAAAGACCAAATATGCACCGATTACTTTCCTGTGAATACGCTTAATTTTGTTCCAAATATCGCACCATAAAAATATTTCTGATTGTTTCATCACCCAAACCTGGTTCATATGTGAAATAATTACTTGATTCACATTTTATTTTGTCGATTCTCGTCATTTTTCAGTCAAGCAGCTCATATTTTAAAGGTTTTGGTTGGCTGTTTAGAACCATTTTGTGGCCGTTCAGAACCGTTGCACCCCTGGCGTTAACTGAACAAACGGCATGTTTTGGTCAGAGTCGACAGACAGACAGACGGATCACATGGTCAGTTTCTGCTCAGCTGATTGGTTGGTTTTGTTGAACAGTTTCCACATGAACCTGTTTGCGGTCCAGCTCAGGATCCTGACAGCTGCTGCTCCGATGTCTTAAAACCAAAAACCTCCTGAGATGTAGTGTCTGTATTTAGTGAATCCCATTACACTCCTTCCCCTCCTTTTTGCGCGTCCACATGTAGGGGTAGGGGTGTCTCAGTTCACGTTAAAACAGAGGGGAAGGGGGAAGGGCTTTATACTCCTTCAGAGATTTTCCAGAGGCAGACTCCAAACAAAGGGGTACGAAACATTTCCCAGAATACAATGCGAATGGTGGCATCTACGAAAGAAGTACACACATGTAGTATTTTCACCATAATTAACAGTTTTTAAGTTGTAATAACTGTCGTATTGTATAAAGTTTGACATTGTCACAATGTATAATGATAATTTTCTCCATAAAACACATGAAAGAAAAATCACTATTTACATAAATGTGAAGTAATCGGTCGATGCGTAGCACTTCTCGGATTTAATGCAGATATTAGTAAAAAATCTGTTCATATCCAGGAGAACAGCTACAGTAGCAGACATGTTTGTTTACTTCTGGTTAAAGCTGTAGTGTTTGGTTACGTAACAACTGATGACGTAGGTGAGTGTTGAAGGGGTGTCCCAATTCATAGGGGTTGGTTTTCAAGCCCTACCCCTTATAGCTCTGTTTGAAGGGGTAGGGGGTGAAATGGGATTCAGAATTAAGATCCTTTTAACTGTGCACATGAGACCAAAGGGCGCAGGTTCTCGTTTCCTTTTCTCCTGTTTGACATCAGCAGCGGAAACATGACTCAGCATTTCTGATTGTTAAGGCTTCAAACTAAAACAAAAGCTTCTTCCTGCACCAGAACCAACTTCAGCAGCTGAAAACGCTGCAGAGTCAGGGCAGTTTCATGTAAACATTAGTCTGACAATATAAGTACTTCATGAAGTTTCAGTATCTGCACGTGAGTATTTATTGACTTTGACTCCATTTGAACACAAGTATCTGGACTTTCTACCTCAGGCATTTGCAACACTTGTAAGTTTACTTTTTAACAATTGAAATTAATTATCCAGCATTTTATTTTTACTTCACATCAAGACACTCTACGGTTTTAACCGAAATGGATGAAATTATTTTTTTTAAAAAGGAAAAGATCACATGAAATATGAAAATTACATAAAAAGATTAAATTCAAAACCACGATCAATTAAAAAAAAATACAAAAACAAGACAAATGAATGTAAAATATAGAATGAGTTTAAAGGCAAAACCTGATGAAAATGAAACATGAAAACCACACAAAAAAGAGACTTCAACAACAAACTGGAGGACTAAAAGTGCCAAAATGAAATAAATACATCATTAAATAATCAATTAAAATGTGAATTAAATACATAAATGTTATTAAATGTGTTATTAATTCATTAAAATACCAATTAATCTGAGGTAAAAAAAAAAAAAAATTCACTGATTACTTATTTCATGATCCTTCTGTTGAATTTATTTTATCTGTCAACTTTGTCCATCAAAGTTGTTCCCCTGCACACCAGTCAAATGGATTCCAGATAAAGGATTGATGCAGAGCTTGTGAACACATTCCAATTATTCAGCTGTTAATCTCTACGTTTGTTTGGATGCTTTAGGAAACTAAACTTTATTGGCAACTGCTAAATATCTAGACTCTTACTCTGACACTCCCAATCAAGTGGATTTGACTAGTTCGCATTAGCCCCGCCCACCAAAGTTGGTGGGCGAGGATGACAGATAAAATAAATTTGTGATCCAAGGCAACACAAGGACCATGAAATAATTAATTAGTCAACTGTGGGTTTTTTGCGTAAAATGAAATGGTATTTTAATTAATTGACACATTGAGATAAAAAACCTCATAAGTATGAGATAAAATGTCAAAATTATTATGTAAAAAGTATAAATTATGAGATAAAAAGTAAAAAAAAAAAAAGAGATAAGAAATGCACAATTGACAAAGATTTGAAATTATTACAAAGTCATAATTATGAGCTTAAAAAATCATATTTATGAGCTAAGAAGTCAAAATAGTGTCATAAAAAGTCTAAATTATGAGATAAAAAGTAAAAAATATGACTTGAGTTGATGTGCAGGAGAACCAATCAGCTGTTGAGATCCGCCCACTGGATGAGGTTGACAGATAAAATAATTTCATGACCCACTGCTACACAAGGACCGTAAAAGAATTAATTTATTGGTGAAATGTTTTGGGGGTTTTTTTTACCTCAAATGAATTGGTATTTTAATAAATTAATGACACATTGAATAACACATGAATCTATTTAATTCCAATTTTAATTAATTACTGACATATTTAATTATTTAATATTGTGTTTATTTATTTTGGCACTTTTAGTCCTCTATATTACAAAATAAATGTTATAAAAATTCAAAATAAGACAAATGGCAGTGGTGTCATCTTTTGCACTGCTTTTGTCCATTTAATTTGAATGAGACAAATTATGAAAATTAAAGTAAAAAAAAAAAGATGCACAAGATGAATGACATGTTATTTGTTTTGTCCGTTAAATTAACCTGTTACACATCTGACCTCCTTAATAATTCGCTTTCACCACGACGCAAACAGAATTTAACTGATCAAACTGTTACGAAAAAGTCTTGAAAACTGGAGACGAACATTCAAACTGTCAAACATTCACAGCTCACTAGTTTTCTATTTTTCAGGTCATTATTGATTAATGTTCACAAGGAACGCCGCCACCTGATTGGTCAACACGTCACAGCCAATCAGACGACACCTTCCTCACAACAATAAAAGAAACCTCGCTCCACAAGTTCGGGTGTTCAGCAGGAAGAAGGCTGACTTCCTGCTAATGTGGGCGGCGGTTTTGGTTCGGTTCCGTTTCGGACTCTGACCACGCTTCCTTCAATAAACCTTTTGTCAAAGTCTCTTCGTCTCTCAAGCTTTTTCAGTTTTACAGGTTTTGACGGCTCACGTTGACTGTCAGCAGGAAAACACACCTATTCAGTCACAGGCTGAGAACCAAACACAGGCTCCTCCCACTCCACACAGGTTCTTCCCATTCCACTCCATATATGGTCAGGAAGGACGTTAAAGTGATTATCCAGAGTAAAAATACATTAAAATTTTTTGATGATTGTGAGTACATGCATATAATTGACATCAAAACAACACCATTTGGATGAACGTTGACAAATATCGATTTTTCCATTTTGTGTTAGCGTGGAAATGATTAGGGCATGTCTGTTTTGTTGACAAACACTATTTTTAGACGAACTCTTCTAAACATCAACATCACACTTACGTGGTAGTAAATGGGTAAGAGCGTCCCTAAAGACAAACCCAAGTGTCCTGAGGTCTTCATGTCATTAACACATGTACCTCTGTCTTCATAGGACGTCTTAGGAGGAAGTCTGTAGTAGTCGATTGCAGAGTACAGAGTTGGACGCTCTGGAAATTCATGACTTTTTTTCAAAAACATAGTCCAATAGTTTGTTAGAAATATAAATGAAGCTGTATTCAACAGCAAAGCTTAGTTTACTAACAGGTTGCTGTTTTCAAAAAAGAATGTAACAAAATTGTGAATTCCCAGAGCATCTAACTCTGCACTCGACAATCGACTATTTTGGGCTTTATGAAAACAGAGAGCTTGATATAAGTAACTGTGGACACACTGTCCGACAACAAGACCTCAGGACACTTGGGTGTGTCTTTAGGGACCCTCTACCTACTTTAGAAGAGGTCCAAAATAGTGTTTCGTGTCAGTGAAAAAGACATGCCCTAATCACTTCCATGCTAGCAGTTTGTCTCAAAATGACTAAATGTAAATTTCTCAATGTACATTTGAAAGGTGTGATTTTGATGTCAATATATGCGTGTACTCTCAATCAAAACTTTAGCAGAGGTAAAAAAAAAATTAAACAAAAAAGACATGCTCTAATCACTCCCACGCTAACACAAAATGGCAAAATCGATATTTGTCAATGTTCATCCAAATGGTGTGATTTTGATGTCAACTAGATGTATGTACTCACAATCATCTAAAAAATGAGCTAAACTTATTTTTACTCCAGATAATCCCTTTAATGCCAAAAAAAAAAAGTCATTCGACAAGATATCCATGCGTCCTGCTTCGGTCTTTTGAGGACGGCTTGAGTTAGGATAAATGGATGGAATAATAAAGATATAAAATACAAAGACACATTTTAGTACGACAACGTGTTAAGAGGCTTTAGGTGAAATGAACAGGAGTCTGGAATTTAAACATTTATGTCACAAATGATCAGGAAACAAATGCCTCAGAAGTCACATTAGGAATAATAAATAAAGTGCCAAGTGGGATCTGAATGTGGTCCAGGACAAATAAACATTATTCACGTTCATGGGGTTGATTGCGCATCAATTTGTTGGGATGTTTGGAACAAACTAGGCCTCATCCATTTTCTCTTTTTTCTTGTAAATTGAGTCATTTCCTCAAATCTCCTCCCTCCTACAGCCTCCTGTCTTGTGTTGTCCCTAAAACGCCTATAACACGATGTTGTACCTCTTCAGATAAAAGTGCTGTGATTTAAAAAAAAAAAAAAAAAAAGAAGGTTATCCCCATTAATGTCTATAAAATTCTATAAAACATAAAAAAACATGGTGGTTTTTTCCACTTTGACTTTGTTGTGGTAAAATTCCCGCACTCGCAGACAGCAAGTTTATCTGAACCAGCACACGAATATGTTTAACTCACATTAGTGATAGGCCCCTCCCACTAATATAAGCACCTCCTACGTGATATTTAAGGTGCTTCTACCGACCTGTACCCATAGGTAGATCAGGTGTCTGAGGAAAAAAGACTAATCCACAGAAAACCATGTCTGTCGCTCAAACGATGATCTACAGACCCAGACTCGGACCAGAGGACAGGTCAGAGGTCAAAGGTCAGAGGTGCAGGTTGATTTTATTCTCCTCAGCGAGGCGTTGGATGACCTGGGTCTCGAAGTCGGCACTGTGGACGCCAGTTTTCCTGAAGGCGCCGGCATAGCGGTTCTCCTCCCAGTAGTGGTGCCAGTTCCCCTGTTGATCAGCACCGTAACCAAAAACTGAGACCTGTGTGGACAGGAAGTGACATCACAAACACTGTTAAAAGACGTTATTGACCATGTGATGGAGAAGTTACAAAGTTGACAACAGCAAAAACAAAGTGCAGTGAAGACATATATATCAGTGATGTGCGGGCTGACCCGAAGTGAGCGGGTTCCTGCGGTTGTGGATCATTGAAAAGTATTTATAATGATATTTTGTTTACAGTCAGGCGGGTCGTTTGTCGTTTGAGATAAACATTAAAATAACCTGGTAAATACACTTTATTGACTGAATTACAGTGAAGGTGTCGTCCATCGTGGTCAGTATCCTACGGTATTTGAGGGAGAGAGAGAAAATAAAGTTGGGAGAGTGGAAGCCCCGGAAACATACAAAGAAAAACCGTAAAGTTTGGGACACATTTGCTGAGATTTTTAAAGATGATGAGCGGCTCCTTGTGTTTTCTTTTCCATGGAAACTGGGTTCAAATGTCTCTTTGGGTGTTACAGGTTGTCGACCCCTGGTTTAGATGCTGCGTTAGCGTTGATAACTTTTGAATGATGAAGCAGAACAAACATATTTTTAAACATATTAACTTACAAACAATGACATCAGATTTTAACACGGAAATAAATGCAGGTATGTGAGCAAGGTCAAAGGTCATGTGAGTAAGGTCGTCTGATGTTCATAAAGACCATTGACTACTTTTTAAAAATGCGGGTTGAGAAGCGGGCCGGGTCCAAGCTTTTCAAATATATTTCATGTGGTCCGAGTTGTGGACAGGCGGGTAAAAAAAAAACATTTGCAGGTCATTTATACATCGACTTGTGCATCACTGATACATACCTACATATATATATATATATATATATATCATTCAAAAATGAGACAAATCATCTGTAACATAAATGAATGCATAGTTCTTCCTCCAAATGACTCCTCACTCTGAAAAAAAAAAACTTAAAATCCATTCACACCTGAATGTAAAAATAACTGTATAAAAAAGTAAATGCTAAATTAAGTGGAGATAATGAATTTTACTATAGCACATACAATAGATAGATTTTTGGGCATGTTGCATATAGTTGGCAATAAGGGGTTAAATCATTGATACATGTTACTAGAATTTCAAAGAAAACCAGTTTCAGTTCACCCAGTGAGGTCCCTGAATGCACCACTAACGCATGCTGCTGTAATGTTCTGTCTGTTGTATGTGCCGTAATACATCATAGGCTCCGCCCCTTCCTTACCTGGTCACAGATGTGCAGTGCGAAGATTAAGGCCACCATGCCAGTGGATGGGTAGCGGCCGTGATGTTCCGTCCAGTTATCATGAACATATTTAAAGAATCCAGGATTTACCACCAGAACCTAAATGCAACACAGTGTTACCATGGAAACATGCCAATGACATAATGTCTGTTTGTAAGAATGCTGGTAAATCGAAAATCATAGAATAATGAAAGAAAAGAACAATAACAATAGAGAAAGGATTTGACTTACCTTGTCTTTATCAGCTTCTATTCTGTCTTTTACTCTCATGTAGGTCCTGAAAATAAAACGCATCATCACATTTATATCTGATGACCATGAAAAGATGACAAACTGTATTTCACACCAATTATTTACATGTATTGATAGGATTAATGGATCAACAGATGTTAAACATTTACATCAATAGAATAGTTTGGGAGTTATGACTACATTTAAAATAAAATATTTTGACCTGAACATATATTTGTAGATTTTCTTCATGCATTTTGACTTGAAAGTGTATATTTCTGGTTTTTCTTCATACATTTTTATCTGGACACATATTTCCTAAATACATTTTGACCTGAATGTTTATATTTGTTGATTTTCTAAGTACATATCAACCTAAACATTTATATTTGTAGATTTTCTTTGTACATTTTGACCTGAATATTTCTATTTATAGATTTTCTTCATACATTCTGACCTGAATGTGTATATTTCTAGGTTTTTTCCATACATTTTGACTTGAACACATAGAGACATGACATGCATAGACATGCTTCATACATTTTGATTTCTCCGGTGGACAGAGCGCTGGTCAGCCACTCCAGGTCTCTGAGTTTGAAGGGCAGCAGGACAACACTGATGCCACCGCCTACATCTACAGCGCTTTCTGGATACATGAAGTGATGTGTTGTCCGATTCCCCACGTCCTTCTGAAAGCCTCGTGTCACCGCCTTATTCATACTGAGGAAGAAGAGAAAGATGAGATGTTACATGTGAAGTGGACCTAAGGAAGAATGAATTCAATCAACTCTAAAAAAAAATATATGATGGTTCAATGTCAATTGGGTTGTGATATGTTCATGGTTCCACTAGTTGTCTGACAGTATTGGTAATTAATCAACTGAGTAGAACTCCATTTATTGATAGATATTGTTAATGTGATGGGGCAGCGAAAGAAAAAAAAAAAAAACACAAAACATTCAGAGGACAATAAAATGAATGGTTTTCATCTCGTCATCTGAACCTGCTTTATCCTCACTAGGGTCACAGGGGTCACTGGGGGCCTAATCCAGCTCCAATGGGTGAAGGCGGGGTACACCCTGTATGAGTGTCCAGTTCATCTCAGGGCTGAACATATATAGACAAACAATCACTCTCACATAACCAGTTAACCTATCAGTGATTGTGATTGGATGGTGGGAAGAAACTGGAGAAAAAAACCCACACAGACACGGGGAGAACATGTAAACTCTGCACACGGAAAGGTCTGGTGTGGGAATGATTCCTGGTTCAATTTCCAGGGAATCGAACCACCTTCTTGCTGTGTATATGTCAACAGGGACTACAATGCGTCGCGTATTTGACGTCACACACCGTTCAACTGTGGTGTGGAGTCTGTGGTGACGTCACATTCGCGCCAGGTGTGTAGTCCAAATTATTAGCGGTTTTTTTCCCTCGCAGATGAATCAGCCGTTCGTTAACAGAAGCATTTTAAACGCACGTAAATAATTATACAACATGTGTGTGATTCAGGGAACATTCCAAACCAGATATGATTTTAACATTTTGTTTCCCATTGAATACTATTCATTAATTTTCCGATCTCAGGCCCCATGACCCTCCCGGAAGAGGCGGAGACTCTCGTGATAAACTGTAAAATTATACTATAACTATCAAGTTTTGGTCGGGACTCAATCTCAATGAGGTCAAGGAACCGTCACCTGCCGTGGAGAGGTCACTATGCACCGGTGGAACAGAGACATTACTACTACCCAGACCAAAGGGGAGCCAGGTTATAAAACGGGGTCAACGGCACTGCTGCTAAATCAGACACAGTTTGTTACTGAAGCAGCAGAGACAACGAAAGTGGTGAGTGTTTTACATGTAGGTTTTCATCTGGTTTAAGTGAAAATCACTCCTCTAAAAAGGGCCACCTTTTTAAACCCACCTTTATTAGTCTTCGGTACATTTGTGTATTTTAACCCTAATGGTTCATAAAGTTTGGATTTGAATCCTCCAGGTGCTGCAAACATGTGTTACTTTTATAGTCATATCCACCGGCGTCGCGAGACATATTTTACTTGAGCATTACCTGTATTGATCGTCGGTTCTGTATTCAGTCCACACAGTGTCGCACGGCTACTTAATATGGCAATTTCTTTATTCATGCGACTGTAACTGAACTGGTAACGTAATTACGTGCACGCGCACACACTAGTAAACAGGTACGTGACGAATATATTTGAACCTTTCCAACAGCGACCATTCACTCTGGTGTTACACTTAACAGTAGCCTAAGTGGTTATAATTGTATTCTCTGGGTATTACTATTATACAGTGTGTATTGCCCACGCATCGTCCGGCACAAAATCAGTATGTATTTCACTTTAATAAAGTGAGGGGTCGTGTTTGAAGTTGAAGGGTCGTTCATTTTGGTTGTCTGCTGTTTTAATGTTGGCCAGTTATCTGGTGGATGTATTAAACTGTGCAGTAACTGTTAAGCAGCGACATCAGTTACAAATATTACAAATGGCAACATCACCAACTACAATAGATGCCATCCTGTATAATCTTTTATTTTTATTTTTATTTTTTTTAGAGGGTGGTAGTGAATCCAATTTATCTTGTCTTGTGCTCAGCTACCTGCATACAGTATAGCTTAGTCTCTCGTCAAAAATCTAATCTTGGTCCACCAGTTTATTGCCACGAATAGCAAGAGCTAACAACAAGCAGCCAGCAAAAGTGTAATCTAAAAAGTTGACTGTATGAGTCACTGACTACACAAGGTTTACAGTTACTGTAGTTTAATCCAACTGTCAAAATATAGCTCGTGCCAGATACACAACACAATAGAGGGGGGGGGAGCATTCTGATTGGGCCACATCAGACAAGTATGGTGGTCAGTGTTAACAAATAATACATAGAATCATTTACAAATGACCTACACTTAGCACAGCCTAAGTAGCTGTACAAAACTATACTTATAATGTACAAAGTAGTCGGTCAGGGAAGACAATCCTTCAGTGTCATCCATTTCATTTGTTGGCAAATCACAGACGGACAATATCAGTAATCTGATTGGTCGAGCACTGTTTTTTTTAATACTCCTTTGAGATAGGGACACAAGCTCTGGCTGGGTGCCACTGGCAGTGAACCTAAGAAGCCTTCTATAGTATGCATCTATTACACATGCCATATGTTATATTGTGCCCCCCCCCCCTCGTGACATGAACCTACAGTATCATCAAACAAACATAGGCCTACATCTATACAATTCATAGTTCATAGATCAGTAGCAGTAGTTGGAGTCAAAAGTGAAAATATGCCCAAACTTTGAGCCAGTTTCCTAAAACATTGAGTTGTTGGTTGCATTAACCACACAAGTGGCTGAATATGACAGAAAGCACAGTCAACAACCTGGAGGGGGCAGGAATTTAAGTGGCACATGTGCATTTAAAGGGCCAGCGCTCAAAACCACCTTGCTAGCAGTGGCAAAGCTTAGCTTCCCATTTAATTTAATTAAATGGTCAAATATGTTTGCTTGTGTCCACATTTCATTGACGATATTTTCTAGAAAATTAACAGAATTTACATACACTGACAAATGTTATGATGTGAGCCCACAGTGAGCTTCCTCTATTTGAAAGATCAGCAGCCGACACTGCTTTCTAGTGTCATTACTCAGAAATAGGGCTGAAGATGGACCTTTGGAGTTGAATTAATGAAAAATTCAGACCCAAGCAGAGTATTTACAGTTTATGTAGTCCACAGGGGAATGTTTCAAAATGTATAATTCCATTAAAAAAAAAAAAGATACACAGCATAAGGGTTTCACCATAAAAGCCTTTTAAAATCAAACTGTCCAGACACAAATTAAAATTATATATTATATGTTCACTCACTCTAGAGTCAAAGTTTAACTGATCATGTTGTTCACATACGAACCGAATCACAAAGTCGTGAGAGTCGATCAATTGTCCATGTTCCGACTGTCGCAGGTTTCCAGAGTTACCGACTACAGCGCATTTACGGCAACTGTCAGGGAGGGGTCTGAAGTCCACAGTAGGTGGGGAGACGACCCGGAACATCTGTGTCATCACTTGCTCCAAAGTGCGGTCATTTCCGGACCGCTGAAGACCCTGAAAGACAAATTTAAATCTGCAATGAAGAATATTCTACCTATCAGATCAGCAGTTATCCACACATCACTGATTCACTCAACTGATCACAGTCAATATTCAATAGTCAATGAAACTGACACTGGATGATTTTTAAACTGAAACATACAATTGGTTTTTAATTTCACTCCTGGTTTGAGGTTGGTCATGTTAAAATAAAACACCATCAGAAATAACTTATTGCAATACATTTTGAATATCCAATTATTGTAATTATGTTGAATTAAGCTGTAATATCTAAACATGACTGAGTTGGGGCTCTTATTTAGTGATCCATTAACATTTAATTGAATGAAAGAATAAACATCATGTTTATATGTAATTTATATTTTTATATAATTTTTTTTTATCTTATTTTCCAAATGTTTATGCTTTTCACTTATGTTATCTGCTCAAGAAAATAATTTGATTGTTTTCGTCATTAATTTTAACACAAATGTATTATGAAAGTCACATTTTTGATGACTTTGTCACTATATTACAAAACCTCACAGTGAACCAGAATCATAGTACATTGTGTAAATACCACAGATACATACATATGTAAATGCAGACGATCTATACCTGACATATGAAGAAAAACTCCTCAAAGTAGTTATGAGCATTTTATTGTAGTAATACCTGAGACATAAGTACTCCACACTTTATTAGTGTAGTCATTTGCCATTGATAGGTAATAGTGGATATTTTATCTGTATTTTCTTATTTTTACTTTGTTTGCATAACAGAAACAATCCAATCATAAAATAACACTTTATATTACCTATACATAATTCTTTATGTATTAACCATTTATTATCTACTTGTTAATGTTTGTTCATTATGTATTAACCATTTGTTAACGATTTGTTAATGGTTTATTCATACACAATTTATCATAAACATCGCATTTGTTCTTCTTTTCAATGAATGGTAAATGGACTGTACTTATATAGCACATTTTATACACCAGTTGCCCAAAGCGCTTTACAATTCCTCACATTCACCCATTCACACACACACACACACACACACACTCATACACCAGTAGATGGCTGCTGCTGATACACAGGCGCTGCCTGACCCTACTGGGAGCAACTTAGGGTTCAGTGCCTTGCCCAAGGACACTTTGACAGCGAACCGCTGACCCTTCCATCATTGGACAACCCGCTCTACCAACTGAGCCACAGCAGCCCAAAATGAACAAACCATTTATAGCCGTGTGAACAAATGCTTCGTGATTAATTGTGTATAAGCAATACATTAATAAACATTAACAAATGGTTAATACATAGTGGAATGCATGTAGGCATTATAAAGTGTTACAAAAATAACAGTTTACCATATGTTTAGTGGGCAAACAGTAATGCAAAAGGAAAGTTAGTGAAAATCTATATCATATTAATGTAAATGTTTGGGTTTCATAAGATGAACTATCACCTGCAGTACCACCACCACCCACCAGGGGCTGTGGAGGTAAAAAAAAAAATGTAAATGCCTCAACTGACATTTCCACTGCAGTAGCTTCATCACACTGTGCATTTACTGGAACAGACACAGACTTTAATCTGCTAATGGTCTGAGTCTGTTGATGAGTGACTTTTCAGGTCCAAACTGCTGACGTTCAGACTTTTATTTTAGAGTTTAATGTCCTGAGTGTTTAATGAGTCGCCTGCAGTGCAGCTCACACCTCAGATGGACGGATCACGACTCAATGACTTTACTTTGGTATAATCCTGTATAGTGAAGGGAAGGTTCATTAGAGACTATATAGACAAATACAGTTTTAATGACCACATAGTAAACAGCCATGATACTGTGTACCATGATACATGCCACACTTACACAAAAAAACCCCACTTTGGGTACCTTGAAATACACTATAGAAATGTAAGCTGTTATTATTATTACTGTTATTATTACTACACTAAGTCAATCAATTAACACCTCAAATCTGATCAAACCAAATCAGTGTAGTTACCCTATACTTGTAACATATACAGCTGCAGAAAAAAATATTTTACCATCTAATGTAATCAGAATCGAGGGGGATGCAATTAAGTACTAACTCCTGTGTGTATAATGTGATTAAAACAGACAGAAAATAAAACATGGAATGTTTTTGTTAGTACAATGACATAGATATTGATGTAGGGAAATTAAATGATTTTGGTTATAATAAAGAGAACATGGAAAATGGGTTGATATCAGCTCCGAAATTAAACTACTATGAACAATTTTTGTTGTTATTTTTGTGTGAACAAATGCAGCTTTAGTTGTACCAGGTATTAAAATGAACAAGAAATTGAGGAAAACAAGGGGTGGTCTAATATTTTTTTCTGTGACTGCATTTGACTCATCTACATGTAAACACATTGGGTCTTTACCAGCCACCACTTGAGGCTGTCTGGGTCCAGGTGGTTGTCTTTTTCAAGGAGGACCGACTGCTGTTTGGGGTCGTAATGTTGGCTGAACCAGTCAGATCCTCCCAGGTCTGAAATACAGGATCCAGAACAACCGCAGGACCTGAACCAGAAACAGAGAATAACAGATTTTCATTACACTGAGAAGAAGCTACATAAAAGTTCCAGTGAACAAAGTAAAGAGTAACCTGGTTTTGTTTTTTCCTCCATTGTTCATTGAATAAGTAGAATATAAACCCAACTCACAGAACATGGAGACATTTATTACAGATTTAGAAATCATGCAAAATGTCATGCACTCAGTTGTAATAACTTTTTCCAACTTTTATCATTTTATTTTCCTTAAAGGGGATAGAAAATCCAAATCATGGTTTTCATTTTTTTTGGTGTTAGTTCAGAGTCTCGCTGCTGTTGGGAATAAACACCAAGTGCCAGGCAGTGTCATCATCAATATTTCAAGTATTTCTCATTTGAATTGGCACCAGAAATTCAACAACTGCAAGTTTGACTGAAGTGTGACGTCGCATTACAATGAGTAGCATAGTATTGGATCTATCTATCTATCTATCTATCTATCTATCTATCTATCTATCTATCTATCTATCTATCTATCTATCTATCTATCTATCTATCTATCTATCTATCTATCTATCTATATTAGTCTATCATTAACTGAAATTTTATTTGAAGAAAATTGTGAATTAAATCAAAATTGTAATATCTGCCACATCTCTGAATATTTTACATATTTGCTTCAACATACATGTTTGCAGTGAACAGTGTGGTGCTCATTGTGTGTAATGTAAATTGTATATGTGTACAGTGACAAAGGCATTCTATTCTATTCTAGAAATCACATTTAACCTTTTTAATCATTTAGCCTAAACCAAATATAAACTAAAAACTAATTAGACATCTAATCTGTCAAAAAATTCTGCCAGAGAATCATGGGAATCTCTGAACATTGTGTGGTGTTTTACCTGGGCCCCTCTCCCTCCACTACAGGCTCCACCTCCTCCTCCACAAGCTCCAGCTTCTCTGAGGTTCGGGTGGTGTTGGGAGGATGATGGATCTTGGTGCTGTCAGGGATCAGCTCAGATGGTTGTGCTAACAAGTCAAATACAACAGCAACACAGAGAAACACGTGATGAGAATCTACAGAAGGAGAATTATCCTTTCAATCACAGGGTTCCACAGTTCATCATAATCTGAAACCTGGAGTTTTGTGAGGTTACATTGATTAGTCACTGGGAGAGAAATCTGTTCATAAAGAGTGCAGAAGGACTAGGCCGGTCTGATGTGTGAGTTTCTTCACCCCTTGCAAGGACCCCTCTGGAATGAAAACATAAGGCTAAGGTGTGGGAGTAAACGAGTGAGGAGCAGCAAAGGCAGTGAGTCTTATATACACAAGATAATGGAATAACAGACCCTGACATGACTCTTCCAGAAAAGAAGGCAATGTTTCAATCAGCTGACAAGTGGTCAAAACATCATGAAGACATTGTGAGATAGGAAAAGACATGTCCAGGGTCTGGTTCATGTAAGAAGTGGGTGGTGGTGGGTGTGTGTGTGTGGGGGAGGTCCGGTCTGGTGTGTTAGTATGAGACAAAGCACTGTGCTTACATACGACTGGTTTACATATTTGACCATTCAAATGATTGTTTGAGTTGTGTTTTCCAACAATTAGTTTTGTTGATCTTGCACCTGATGTTTTTCTGGTTATGTGGATGTATAGAATGTTTTTGTTACTGATGGTTTGTGAATGTTCTATCGGGTTCTTTTTGTGTTACGGTGTTGACAAAAGTAACATAAGGTTGTGTGGACAGGAAGCATCTAAACAGGGTTACAAATTAAGTTAATGTATATTTAGCACTGTGTCATCTTTAAATCATAACTTACTACTACTACTAATAATAATTATGTTAAATGGCTCGTAACGCAGGTTAAAAGGGGCAGCAAATTTCCGGTAAATAAAGAACGGCATGAATAATGTTAAAGCGGAATTAAGCGTTTACACAGGACAGGAATTATCTTATTCAGAATTAACATTGGAATAAACCCGCGACTTTATTTGGAATCAAGTTTAATTCGGAATTGACATTTTCAACAGGAATTCAACAGGTCTTTCCGGTCAAAAAAAGTATTTAAATCCAAACTGATGTTGTGTTTTCATTGCCCATGAGTGTATATTTAAGTTCCCCGTTGATGGCCAACCTTGAATTTAGTACATTAATTTTTTTATTCGCATATATTTCTGTTGATTACCGTGGAAAGTTTCTAACGTTGAAAATTCTCAGAATTTTGCTACCCTACTCATAACTATGGAGCCACTGGCCATAGTTCATCAGGTCCAGTGTGTCGTCTTACTGCATATTTTAACAGGTTGATGGTTCTGATTTTGTCTCAGAATTCTGAGACACTTTGATCATTGCTTTCATGATCTGTTTTAACCATTTGATGCATATTGGTCACTACAGTGGACAGTACTTTTACAGCCATTCTCTTGTATTTTCATGGATTTTGTTGTTTTAATTGTGTTTTAAATACATGTTTTTCTGCTTCAAAGCTTAAACAAATGGTTTCCAGCTGAATGTACATTTTTGTAAGTTGATTAATAAAATAAGTTCATTAAAAATATTTAATTCACGTTACTTTTTTCATGCCTAAAGCAGAATTAAAAACACTTACGAAAAATTATTGACTAAGGTTCTCATAATCCATGCATCAAATGGTTGGTGTCAAATCATCTGGTGTCTGTGATTTATTCTGCCTTCACATACTATAGGAATTATGGCAAATACTAGTCATGAACTCAAATTGCACATGAACACCCCATAATGTCATACTTTCCATTGGGGAACTGGGAAAAACTAAGATAAAAATAGCTATTGAAGTTTTCAACATGTTTGAGTGCAACAAGGGCAATGATAAAAACTGCTTTAATGAATGTTCTGCTGCTGTTTGCACATTTAGAGTTCACACAGTTTGCAAATAAATATATAACTCCTGTAGCAGATGAATTAATATATACAAAACTGTTTTTACCCAAATAACAGGTCATTCAAGATTCAAGATGTCTTTATTGTCACTGAGCATTTGCATGTCAGTGAAATTTTCAGTGCAACCCCCGTGTAAAGATAACAAAATGAAACAAGATAAACCAACTGGCATGCAATAAAAACAGAATAGAATAAGATAAAATAAAATAAAATGAAATAAATAGAATTATGAATTATGTGCAAATAATGCAAATGTTAAATTGTGTGTCAAGTCATTTTTCATGTTGTTATGAAAAGCACTTGAACATATTACACATAGAATTTTGAATTATCACCTACCTGATAGCACGTGAAGGCAACATTAGTCCGCGGTAAGACATCTGGGTAAAGTACAAACATGTAACTCTATCCCTGGCTGTGTTCGAAACCAAACCACATACTACATACTTCCAGACTAACACTATCTATAGTCTGTACTGCCTACTCAGTGATTGGACAGTATGCAAAAAGTGTTTACACTGTAATGTACTACATGATAACCCACAATGCATTGCACTCCTATGTGAGCAAAAATCAACAGGGTGAAGCTGATTTCACTTGAGCTCTAAACTCTTTAAATACATCAGTTTATTGATTAAACACAGTCAGACAAGAAAGTTCCCATTTAAATGCTTAATGCGGCGTTCATTTGTCTAAATACTCCCTATTTACATTTTTGTTTGGAGGAATTCGGTGAAACGCTCGCGAGCCGTAATAAGCAACGCACTTCCGGTTACTTCCACAAAATAAAAAGGCCATTTTCTTTTCTTATACGAAAACCCACACTGATAAATCTGGACTTTTACTTTGTAAACAAGAAGCGTATCTACCTGCAATCTACTACCTTGACACTAGTGTTTACACTGATCCCGTCCCGTTTGTGGAATCCAGCCGATTAGATCATGATGCCTTAGCAGCAGAGAGTTGTGTCGGTGGGGGGGTGGAGATCGGCCCCACCGTCGTTGGTACAATATGGTCGCAATCAAGTCAGGGTTGTGCTCTGATGTAACTTACAGTGATTTATGTTTGTTTAAAGCATTTATTGTATATTTCAAACAGCTTGAATCACTGTAAATCCAATGACAACATCACTACCATCATGTAGGGCAGTTGCCTATGTCGGCCAGTAGATGGCACTGTTGCGATATTTCTGGCCTCAGGGGATTTGGCGCTTGTGACCATTGTTTATGGATGACCGCAGAAGTCTTTGTACGGCTGCGCGTGCGCCATCTTTCCTTTACGTGTTCATGTGTTTTCTGAAGGTAAGCACGATGTGGTGTAGAGCAGTGGGATCGTTTTTGTAATATTTGATTCTGATGTCAAAAGAAAAAACGTGTTTCTGTTCTTTAAGTGTGGGGGTGCAGAGGGACGAGACAGACACACGGTGGTCGATGTATCGTTGCATTTGCCGTAGCCAGATTTGAAACTGTGACACTTTCGACCCTTCAGAGAACACACACATATTTTTTCTTTTAATATTAGAACCAAATATTACAAAACAAACCACAGCTCTATTATACAACGTGCTTACCTTCAGAAAACAGAAACATTTAAAAGAAAGATGGCGCGTGCGCAGCTGTGCAAAAACTTGTGAGTGGCCCATAAACAACAAATGGTCACAATCGCCAAAACCCCTGAGGCCAGAAATACCGCAACAGTGCCATCTACTGACCGAAATAGGCAACTGCCCTACAGTCACGTGAGGTGACGATCGGACACACGTCATGTCATGTTGCATCTTGGGTAATGTCAGTATGAATAGGAAGGTCACGATGCATACTCAACATTTGTGCTGAATCTAGTATACATCTGGGAACGTCTTGCATACTCAAAATGACATAGTTCCAGTGTAAACACACTGCATACTCAAAGTTAGTACAAGTCATAGGTAGGTATGCGGTTTCGAAGATGGCCCCTGTGTCCAGTAGTGTTTTATCGGCCTCCTGGTCATGTGACATGTTCTTCAGGTGAGGAAGAACATTCTGATGTTAAGGACTTTTAATCCAGATGAGTGTCTGTACACATACAACCAGGGGCGCAGATAGGTTTGTGAAACTGGGGGGGACGAAGATGCCAGCTAACACCCCCCGGCCCCACCATTCTGATTGGGGGGGGGGGGGAGTTATTACTCCTCAAAGACGAAAAATGCATTATCTTACCTAATTGTGATGTCTGATGTTCTCAAGTGCTATATACCACTGACATGACAGGGTGATCAATATGGGTGTGTGTGTGTGTGTGTGTGTGTGCTACATGACTGCTCACTGTTTGTGTATATTTGGACTGTCAAACTTAATTACCCATCATTGGAAGAAATTATTTATTATATAAGTATTAGATAAATTATTATTATTTAATAAAATGTATTAATGCTGATACTAATTCAAATCACTCACTAAACATACCATATGCTGTTTGCAAAACTGTTTTATTTTAACACTGACTTTCAGCACACTGATTCCTTCATAAATTTCACAGGAGTGTAAAAAACATATAATGTAATTAAAACTTCTAACACACTAACAACAAACACAAAATAGGACACAGCCTCCATATACAAATTAAATTGTAAATAAGATCTCTACATGAGAGTTTTCAATAATGGTCTCAAAACTGATTAAGTGAAGGATCCAAAAACCTCTCTCCTCCGATCCTTGCCCTGAATATATGTCTGGGGCATGTACAGGTGGAGGCAGAAGAAGGTGACAGTTTGGCTCTGGCCAGCTTTGTACGATTCCTACTCTCACGGCGACATTGCTTTGAACAGAAATTGCAAGGTGATTAACTTTTTTAATCACCAGCCAATGTGGCTAGTAGATTTTTTATCTTACTCCCCTATCAGAAATTCAACTAGCCATTTTTCCCCTGACCAAATTTCATTAAATTATTTTATTTAACCTTTTCCTCTTGAAATAATTCATTTCTTTAAACATATGATCTTTTTTTTTTTTTTACATTTTCACATTTAACTCCTAACTTCTTTACTTTTTATCTCCACTGTCCCAACTGTAAACATACACTCACATTACATCTTGGTGTTGTTATAAACTTTGTTAAACCATCTCATTTCCTTAGCCTATTTGTGGACTCACCAACTGACCAAAGATAGCACCAAATCCTCATATAAGCCCGTTATGATCAATTCATTTGGGCTTATTAGCATTCCTGTCAAACACACAAGTGTAGGCGCACTGGCGCGCGCAATGGCACGCGTGCTAGTACGCGTGCCATTGCGCGCACCAGTGCGCTGTCAGAACGCGTTCTGTAACACGTGATATAATAAACACAACGCGTGGCTATGTGAACACTTTGGCTTTGCCATAGGGGCGCTGCCTGGGCCGAAGCAAGCAAGACAGGAAACAAAAGACAGGGGAAGGATAAAAAATAGGACGGTCATATGCTGGCGCCCCATAGAGGATGGATACAACCGGGTCTGCACTCGCCAACAGCCAAAGTGGCTAGTAAGTTGTTTTTTTACCCGCCAAAATGGATTTTCACCCGCATTTGGTGGGTTGGTGGGTGTTAATTTAGAGCCCTGGTGATAACGTAAAGTAGCAGTTTACTTACAGCTGTTGCTCTTTGAAAAAAAACCACATGATCGTTTTCTGCTTTTTAGCTCGCCTCATTATTCCATGCCGTATTGGGGTCCTCCTGAACGTGCACCCTGGCTGTCCAAGTAATGCCTGTCAGACTGTTTGTAACCATGGCAACCAAAGTTAACGACGATGCCGCCGCACAGCGCAATAACCGAGTCGCGTTATTATGTATGTTAATTCATATTTTGGTTTCTTCGTGATGCTTGACTAAGTAAGAAGTAAGTAGTAAAAGTTAAAAAATAAAAAAAAAATAAAAAAAAAAAAAAGTAAAAAGAAGAAGTAACATGTTTTTTTCTTAAATAAAAGTGGGTGGGATGGATCTAAGGGCATTCAAAACTGGGTGTGTCATGACACACCTGACACCCCCGCTATCTGCACGCCTGCATACAACACATCCTTGGTCTCACCTGTGTCTATACGGCCTCCTTTTAGGGACAAGACCCGGTTGGGGGGCGTGGCTAAGGAGAGGAAGTTCCTCCTCTGGATGCTCTGACTGGCGAGCATGAGGAAGAGGATGGCGGTGATCAGCGCAGCAACACACAGCTTCTTCCTGATCAACATGGTGGACAGGTGAGTGGGCAGGGCACAAGGGGCGTCTGTCCGTCTGTCATCTGGATGCGTTCTGCAGTCGCCTCATCTTCACCTCCTTCAGTTGATGAGGTCACTGCCTGTCCAGAGCACAGCACTGCATGCCTATTGGTGGAAACACAAAAGGATCATTGGATGTTAGCTGATTTAAGAGTGACTTTACCCCCCCCTTCCCAAAATTATGAGCAGGACTAATAAAACACCCCAATAATTATTATATTTTTTGGAGTACAAATAATTTTTTTCATAGTTTGGCTGAGGGTGCGACTTGACTTATACTTTGCAGTGATTTGTGTAAAATTATTAACACATTTTTACAGAATTTCACATGTTATTTTCACACTGACACCTCCAAGAGGGTGCTCTGGGCCTGTGTATCTGTACCTGCTACTTCTGTACCTTTGAAAATGGATCATTTCAACATTAGTGATAACTTATAAAAACAACTGAGAAAGACTGAACAAAAATGGCATCGGAAAGAAAATCATATTCTCCAGATTACAAGCTGCAAGTAGTGAAATATGCAGCTGAACACAGTGATCGAGCAACAGAAAGAAAGTTTGGAGAGAGTGAGAAACTTGTAAGGAAGTGATGAAAAGCACAGGTTACTCTTAATAGAGCTTTGACCTTTGCCCAAAAATCATATTTGAATTTAATTTGCAAATTAATGTAGATATTCAAATAATATTCAAATATTTATTAATTATATTACCCTGAAAATACCTCACTAACACCTTGGTATCAAAATTAAATATTCAGTCTACCAGGGGGCAGTATTCAATCAAATATGTCAAATATTCTGGCATGTTTACAACCATTACTGATGAAACATGCAGTAATGAGCATTATTATCAGCTGACACTTTTAACGTTACATAATCCATAAACATCTTCTTTTGTCTGTTGTCTTGTTGTGTGTGAAACGCTGTTCCTTAGTTTTCCTGGTTGCCTGTTACTGATGAAAGCCTCAAAACCAGGGGTGTCAAACTGCGTTCCTCAAGGGCCGGCATGTTTTAGATGTTCCCATTGCATCATTATCAGTGTTCTGCAGAACTGATGAGGAGTTGATTATTAACTCTTTAAGTGTCAGCGCTGATGCATTCTGAATGGATGATTTAGTTTATATATTCAGAAAAATTCTACCATTTTTCTTTCCTTTTTTAATTAAAAAAAAACATTTAAAGGCAAAATTAAAACTGCTGGGACCAAATGTAATACGAGTTTTCTTTTGAAGTATTTATTTTAATTTTTTTTTAAATTTTTTTAAATTTTCCGAAATTTTTTTACATTTTGTAAATATGTATTACTTTTTTGTTCATTTTGTTGCTGATTTTGTTTATTTTTCTACATTTTGTTTTTTTAAGTGTCATTATTTTTCTTTGATTTTCTGCCATTTGTGTCTTACTTTGCTGATGTTACCAATTATTATTAATTTTTGTTTGTGTTGTTGTTCATTTTATTTTATTTTATTATTTTTTTTAAAACTTTTTTACTGATTGCTAAAATCTCAGGAGTTAAAGGGTTAAACAGAATCACGTGGAAGAGGGAAATCTCTAAAACATGCAGGACACCGGCCCTCGAGGACTGGAGTTTGACACCTGTGCTCTAAACTGTTAGCCTCATTGACAATCAAAAGGGAACATTTACAAAATGAGCAGGAACAAAAATGGGCACGATATATAACATATGTCACAGATTACTTTTACGCGCTCACTTTAACTTAGGACACTTATACATTTTCCGGAGTGTGAATCTGTGACTTGTCATCTGTACCTCAGCCATTATTCATGAATGCGCAGGACGGACCGCTCTGCCGTTGGTTACGTGCCAGCTGGACGCTAATGTCTACAGGTACCCACATAAACCCAAAGATAATGACCTTTGCGATTCACCTGCCATGAAAAAAAACAAACCTGCGACCTGAAATGAAAATATTTACCACATTCACAAAAATAAAATAAATAGTTCTAATGATACCATATACAGGTTTGAATATTAAGAACTGCCTAATATTTGTTCAAATGTCTCTTTATAAAAAAAAGAAAAAGATTCAAATGTCAAAATTCAAAGTCAAATCTCTAACTCTTATAAAATGAAGAAAACAAATAAAAACTAAAAGCTAGGTGGCCACAGTTTGAACAACATGCTGCTGGGAGAGGTTATATTACTATATATTATTACTATATTTATCGGAATAATTGTTAATATGTTACGTTAACATACCAGACACTCTGTTTGTTGTTTATGCGTCATGTTAGCTGAATGTATTACGTTAGCATACTGTACACCTATTCAGCCTGTTGTTTTCTATTCTATTTTATTTTAAATTGCCTTTCAAGTGAAATGTTTGTTCTTGGTGTTGGATTTTATCAAATAAATTCCCCCCAAAAAATGTGACTTAAACTCCAGTGCAACTTATGTTTTTATTTATGTTCTTCTTTATTATGGATTTTTTTTGGCTAGTGTGACTTCTACTCCAAAGCGACTTATGGTCCAGAAAATACACTACATAACTTTTATCTTCATCACAAATAGAAAAAAATGAACATTTATTCCGGACACTGACTCTAATGCTGTTAAATCCCCGCAGATGTATTCATGTGGACCCGTTCTCTGTTGTGAACTGAACAGTTTGAGGGAAGTGTTTTGTGGAAACAGAGGAAACTGAGGTGTAATTTGTGCTGAATAATGGAGGAATGTGTGAGCAGAGAGTCGACGTCTGAATAACAAACAGATCTGGAGTCAGTTCAGCTCCTTCTGTTGCAGACACACAGCCTCCAACTGTGCTTTAAAGGTCGACTCAAAGTTCACATGTGGTTTTAGGTGAAGGCCGCTTCATTTCATAACGTTCTTAATCGCATTACGTAGAGAAAAGCTCCTTCAGACTCGGTTACACGATACTGAAATAGAGTTAAAAACCACAGTTCAGGGTCAGAACATCTCTTCATCATGTCACGTTATTATCCATCACATTCAGGAATTACCTTTAATTATTCACAAAGACATCTACGATATTAAAAAGAGGTGATGTAAAGGATGTGAAAGGACTTTAGAAGCAAAAAAATGAGATGTCGACACAAAAGCTGCAAAAAAAAAAAAGGGCAAAAAAACTCACAAGGAGGTACTTATTTTTCTGCCAACTTTTTACCTTTACCTCCGACATTTTTGCTTAAATCTCTGTACTTTATACTCCTTACATTCTCAGAATAAACTTGTTACTTTTTCAAATTAAACACACATGACCGTGTGGGGAAAAGTAACTTCAGAGGGAAAATCAATGGAAGAGACAAATTGTGAATTTCTATACAATAATTATGACTTTTATTTAATGATTGACTTTTTATCTCATAATTTAGATTTTTTTTAATCTTATAATTTTGCATATTTATTTCACAATGATGAATTTTTATCTTAATTGTGCCTTTTTTTTCCCCAAAATTTCCTGCTCATGTCCACAAAGCTAAGTACCATGATGACCCAATCGAACACATCAGTAACTCACTTTTAAATTGTTCATTTTTGCATACTTTTAAAACTTTTCAGATTTCCTGGTTAAATAAGTATTATTTTATTTTTTTACTGTTTTTTTTTTTTTTTTTTAACTTTCTTAGAACTTTACTTCAATAAAGGAGTTGAATCAGTACTTCTACTTTTACCAGAGTTTTTTTAACACAAGTAGCTGTACTTCAGAGGTTTCGAACATGTGGCCTGGGGACCAAATCCAGCCCATCCAAAGGTCCAGTCGGGCCCTTGGGATGAATTTGTAAAATGCAAAAAATAGTTATTAAGATCTGAACAATTATTTTAGTTCAGGCTCCACATTCAGACCAATTCAATCTGAAGTTGGTCAGACCAGTAAAATACTTCATATTAATCTATAAATACTCACAACTCCAAATGTAGTTTCATTGTGTCTCACAATGATAATAAAAATATTAAATATCTTTATGAATGTTAATATTTTTACATGTTTACATTAAAACATGTCATTTTGTCAAACATTTTAATAATCTGAACAAATATGAAAAAAACCCAGAAATGTTTTAAGACAAGTCGGTGCAATTTTAACAATATTCTGTCTGATATTAAATTATCAAGTTTAAATGAACGTTACAATGAACATTTAGAAAAGATTAAAAAAAGCATAATATTGTTAAAATTCTGTTTATTCTTTCGCTTTGTTCATATTATTGACATTGTTTTAAAGGATTGTTTGTCGATATGAAACTTTTTGTTGTTTTAATTGAACTTTTTTCACTTTAAAATATAGATAAAAGTTTGGAGTTGACATAATTTATGTATTATTATGTTATTATTTCACTGGTTCGGCTTCACTTCAGACCAAACTTACCTGGACGTGGCCCCTGTACTAACATGACTTTGACAGTCCTGCTGTACTTCTACTTAAAGGAGACCTATTATGCCGATCCGTGTTTTTGTCCAAACCTCGGCAAAGTTACAAAACATGAGCTCTAGTGTTTATGCCGTAATCCTACAACGTGATTTCCTGCCACTAAACAGCTGGTTGCCAGATGTTCGCGAGATGTGTACAAAACCTGACGTCGGGTTGAAGCGTCCAATTGGAATGAATGCCCCAACAGTGTGGAACTGGCCCCAAAACACGCCCACCCGGAATATAATTCAAACTTTCCCAGGAGTTATGTTTCCAACCTGAAGAAGAAGAGAGACGATGCCTCCCAAAACGGTCCGTCGTTTATTAAACTGTTATCCTTTCCAAAAGATGTCCCAACCATAAATCTGTGTGAAGCTTTTATTTTAGCCGTACAACGTAATCTAATGTGCGAGTGGTCCAAAATATTAACGTGCTTGATTCTTCCTGGTTCAGTAGTGACAGCAGCGCACCAGAGACATTTATATTAAGACAGAAAAGCGTGTGAGTTGATAGCTTTGTGTACAGTAGCTATGTTAGCTTACCGCTATCACACAGTAAACAAATACACATGTGGGGGCAGACTCTAATACTTCGGTCTACCTCTCGCTCTTCCCCCCGAAAGCCTCCACTTAGCTGGCCAATCAGAGAACTGCGAGTTTGGCCAGAAGCTATAAGTGAGCATTTCAGGCGGAGGCAAAATTCGGTTTGGATCAGGACTTTTGTGAACGCTGCTATGAGATAAATATGGAGTTTTTTAACTGGAAATCATGCAAAGCAAATCTGTAGGTGTTGAAAACACATAATGATAGTTAAAGCTGAGTATAATAGGTCTCCTTCAACTACAGAACATTAGTACTTTTGCCACCTCTGCTCTGTAGCAATAAACAAAGCCATGTTTTGTGCCACAGCAGCCATTGTCATATTCTAATCATACTGGCCCGGTCCACTTTAGATCAATCTGGGCTGAATGTGGAACCTGAACTTAAAATGAATTTGACACCTCTGCATTGGAGTGATGACAAATGTATCAAACTGTCTGTGTTCAACATGACATCTGATGTCGAACGACGTTAGAACCGCAGGCTGCAGATCAAGATCAAACTTGCAGAGTCTTGTGTCTGAGTCATTGTGTTTGACTTTCACTTCTTCATGAGTCACGACAGAGAAACACTCAAAACGGCAACATGTGGATGGTGTTGATAAAAGTCCTGAGGGGGAATGTTACAGGAGGAGGTGCTAAAGACAATCTGCAGACACTGCCATGGCACCACCGGCCATGCGAGATAACGTAACCATGGCAACGGAACGCAGAGCATGCTCAGACGAGTCCGAGGAGATTTAGGGTTGGCTCATTAGCAGAACAAAATCAGACCGGAGAGACTCGACTGTTAAAAATTAATTTCCAGAACAAACAAACAAACGGTTGCATCATTATTCAGTTCAGTTCAATTTATTTCGAATGTGCAACAAACAAAACAACCCCAGTCTGTCCCCACTAGTGAAACAAACAAGACAAAAAAAGAACATGTACATAAAAAGCAAAACAAATTATGTCTTCATTTGCATATTTGAAAAGAAGTGGCCGAAATTAAAAGTTATTTAATCCTGGTTCTACAGCTGGAGATGGGTCCCTGGGCACCACACATGGGTGCCCACTGCTCCTTACAGGTGCCCCAATGGCATGAAGGATAGGTTAAATGCAGAGGACTAATTTCATTGTACAATGAATGTATAATGACAAATAAAGTACTTTACCTTTACCCTTCTCAGTCTATGGTTTAACTTCATATTAACATAATATATATATAAAAAAATCAAGTCCTTTAGATCACTTGATCTCATTTATCATCTTCACATGCACAGACACATTCATACAGACTTAATTTAACATACCTGGAAAGTAAAAAAAAAAAAAGAATAAATACATACAAACAGACATCCTTGAATACACAACAGAGTAAATAATAGCTGAATTTCCATAACAGTTCTTCGCAAAACAATAGCAGTATTCCTAAAATTTCAACAAAGTATATTTGCATTTTTAACGTGTTTCCATTGACGGTTTTTCTACGAGGGGCATCGAAATATCATCCTGCGAGATTTGACTGCTGTACGACGGATGCCCAATACCTGTTGCGTCTAGGTGTCGTTATGGTTACAGTCAGTTTTCAACAGGAGACGCAGACCATGGGGGCGGAGCCTTTCTCCCTCATTTCCTTTTCCATGTCTTGACAGTACAACATTCCTCTGTTGTTTGTTGTCTAAAATGGCACTTATGTTTTTCTTGTGAATTAATATTTCGAGAAAAGTCTCCATTTCCTCCTCGTTCCAGGGTTCTAACAAGATTACCAAATTAAATGTTAGACCTTTATTAGAATTTTTTAGACCATTATGAGAAAAACTTTAGACCAACATCATGTGACTGGAGGGTCTTTAAGCCCAAAGTCCCCAACTGTAGATTTTTTTTTTTTTGCATTTGGAACAAGCTGATGGAATGAATGCTGCCTCCTTTTTTTTTTATCATCTCCTGTTTCACTTCTATTAATAACGCAGTCGCTTCTTCTTTTCATTCGCACTAGAATCACTTTCTTTGGGCTCATGATAAATAATGAATACGTTCTGTAATAAAGTTTAAATGAACACACTGGGAAAAACTCACCAAACAACAGTAACTCTGTGATGAATGAGGGTCAAAGGTCACCAAAAGCATCATGGGTAGCTCTCTCATAGCCAATGGGATGATATGTATAGTACTGTATTTATATCCTGGGGTTTCATTTCATAAACTCAATTTTCTTTCGTATTCAGAGACGAAAAATTGACAAAGATTTTTTGTAATCTGGATTATTCATTAGCTGGGAGGTACCACTGTAATTACTTTTCAGTAACACAACAGGCACTATTTTTTCTTCTACAGACACTTCTGTCAGAATGGACGGAGCGAACATAAAAAACTTTAAGACTTGAGTAAATAAAATTTCTGACCTGGGATGAAAATATGGGTGTTAAAACATTTTAAAACCTAAAATTGAAGCTTCTGAATTTTAGACTTTTTAAAACTTTTTTTTAGACCCCTTAGGAACCCTGTCTATCCATGTGTATCGCACCATTTTTACTCCGAGAGAAATGATCATGTGACCATGTACGTCATGTCCTGTGACGTACACTTGTAGAAAAAGTGTTTCCATTGCACTTTTGCGATATATTACAATATGGAAAACTGAAAAAACTCAAGTGTTTTTTCAAAATTCAGGTGTTTCCGTTAATTTTTTATAGCGCTATTTACATTTTGCGAATTTTCAAGGGTAATGGAAATGCAGCTACTGATAAAGCAGTTTGAAATACCAAGCAGAAAACGAAGTGGGTTAAAATCTACTGATGTACCTAGAAGTATGTTTTTACATCCTGCTCCAGCGCTCTCCCAAAATGTTTAATCTTTTAACACGACCATAAGCAGTGAGTAAAACATCCAATCTCTGTTTTACACTTGGGACAATGAGGAGAAAGATTATTATTGAATATATGACACTGGGAGGGGGATATATGAGCTCTGTGTAAGGTTTAAGATGAACAGCTGCAAAGTTTGAGAGAATATTATCTGTTGTAATAAACTATATGTTATATTTATTTAATATAATAATATTTAGGGATAGTTTTTGTTGATGTAGCTTGTCTTTTCATTTGAGTTTTATTCTCATTTTCAGATAAAACTAGAAACATCAGTGGTTTTTTTTCTTCTTTGTGACATTACTGAAGGATGTTTAAATATTTGTGGTACTGATGTCTATTATGTGGTACATAACTTTAAGAAAGGGCGTGGGATTACTTAAGTGCTTCCAGATGCATAAATTACACTAAAGTTGTACAAAATATTTATTTTGTATAATGCTGTGAACGTGTAAAAGTGCACTTAGAGATTTGAATTCAAATGTAGAGTGCATTATAAATAAAATGTATTATTATTATTATTATTATTATTATTCTGTGTTTTTTCTGGTTCTTTAGCTTTTGTTGGTGTTTGTATTGTTATTTTGTTTGAAATAAAACATATGTACATGTTTTAACATTGAACAAGTATTTAATTATATTCTAATAAGTAATAGAATTCTATTAAACATAAAAAAGCATCATAGTTTAACATAAGGACAAGGTTTTTGTAACTTGTGTGAAATGACAATAAAGTCTATTCTATTATATTCTTAAAAAAAGAACAAAATAGCTTTTGATCTTGTTGAATAAAAAATCAGATATATTCAGATATTAAAAAAAAAAAAATCTCGGTTGTGTTTAATAACCAGGTTCTTTATCTCTCACTAAATGTCAGTAGTTAAAACTTAAGTAATATAAATTTCAATTAAATGTACTTTAGGCTTTAACATTTTCTTTGACCAGTAACTTAAACATAAAAATACTTGATATTCACAGAAAATTACACCATACAAAAATACAATTACAGGTGTTGCCAGGTACAACAAACCCCGCCCACTTGACCTACATTTCCCAAAATGTAACCGTAGATATTCTGGGTCATTAGCAAACTATAAACCCAGTTTGGTATTTGTGTGTTGACAAAAACAAAAAAACAAAGTCGAAAAAAAAAACTGACAGCAAATTTTTTTAGCCAGCAACATATATATATATATATATATATATATATATATATATATATATATATATATATATATATATATATATATATATATATATATATATATATATATATATATATATATATATATATATATATATATATGTGTATATATATATGTATATATGTATATATATATATATATATATATATATATATATATATGTATATATATATATATATATATATATATATATGTATATATATATATATATATATATATATATATATATATATGTATATATATATATATATATGTATATATATATGTATATATATATGTATATATATATATATATATGTATATATATATATATATATATATATATATGTATATATATATGTATATATATATGTATATATATATGTATATATATATATATATATATGTATATATATATATGTATATATATATATATATATGTATATATATATATATATATATATATATATATATATATATATATATATATATATATATATATATATATATATGTATATATATATGTATATATATATATATATATATATATGTATATGTATATATATATGTATATATATATATGTATATATATATATATATATGTATATATATATATATGTATATATATATATATATATGTATATATATATATATGTATGTATATATATATGTATGTATATTATTTCGATTGAGTAAAAGAATGAATTAGGGCTGAACCATATTAGAAAAATCTAACATTGCAATTTTTTGACCCTGCAATATATATTGCGATATGAAAAATATGAAAAGATCCTCAGGAGTAAATAACAGCTGCGTGGTGCCGACATAAACGGTCAAACAGATTAGTGGTCGACACTGAACATACGATTCCGTGTCATCTTTCTTGTAGCCAAAATAATTAAATAAAATGAATAATAAAAAAAAATGTAAAATAATTTTATAATATAATTTTAAAAAAATTATATATATATATATATATATATATATATATATATATATATATATATATATTTATAATATACATATAAAGTCAGATAAATAAAAAATTTAATAAATAGAGAAATAAATGAATAAATACAAAAATTTAAATTTAAATAATGAATTAATTATGAAAGAGACAAATTAATTTTTAACTCAACATGATGATAAATGAAACGGTGGGATGCAGTCAAACAGACCTCAGATCAGATTCAGTGGCTGTGTGGAAATGGCCTCTGATTGGACAATGACTGTCACCTGACTCACTCTGTCTGTGTGTATTATTTTAGGGTGAGTGTATGGCGGGGGGGTGGGGCAAGGGTAAAGGTCACATGATTTCCTGTTCTGAGAAGCATGTGACGGCGTCCTCTCTGTTTCTGTGACCTCTGACCCCTGTGATGGGAACCAGCTGTAGCAGACAAGGAGGCGTCGCTGGTGAACTCGCAAAAACTGCTGTCGAGGTGACGCTTCTGTGGTGACGGCGTGACTATGAACATGGATCGAAAGCACGTCTACCAAGAAGAAACACAAACACGACAGTTGAACCACAGAGTGAAACATCTGCAGATCGACTCCTGGTGTAAAGTGACTGCACAGGAAAAGTCTGAGTCACCCCTGAAGGCAACGCAAACAGACGGAAAAAGTGATGAAAAAGTGGAATGAGGACAGGAAGCACATACGCAGGCAGGTTTTCCCACTGTATGAGGACACCCGACGGCCTCTCAGATATGTTCAACATGTTCTCATCCTGGAACAACTGTGTACCCGTCAACTTTAGATGAAGTCTTCACGCTCCTTTTTGCTTTTATAGAAATCTTTTAGTTTGGTTTTAATGTTATATTTGGGGAAAAAGTAAGGGGAACCAAACAAACATACCTGTGTCTACAGATAATCCCACAGCAGTTTAAAGAGTTTGCACAGACTGAACCATGTTTTTGATCTAAAACCTGAACCCACTCTGGTGTTACTCATCAACAGTCAGTTTCATGTTTATACTTATCTGTGTTTTATATCAGAGAGGCAATGCAACGCTTCATTTCCTTTTACTACCTTGAGCAGTTTCAGGTCGGAGCCTTTACTCATTATCATGTTTTTAGCAAATGTAGAGTTAAAGGGTAGCCTGGCAAGTCTGACGATAATATGAATTCATAGTCTGGAGACGGTCCATAGACTGAGCTGGAGCGTACGGGTGGGATCAACGGCTGTCTTTAAACTGCTCTGTACATAATGGCTCAGTGCTATGACCAATCAGAGCAACGAGTAATGTGACGTATACAAGAGCAACAAAACAAGTCTAAAGTAGCGTGTGTATGTTTGTTTTAACATCCTATAGGCTAGGCTAATTAACCTTAACACATCAGTAACCGTGGAGGAAAAATATCCAACCGGGTCTGTTTACAGGCCGCTTACCCGACCATGGATTGTATAAAAGTTCCTACTTCCTCCACCCTGTCGTCATTGTGCTAAGCCTGATGTCAAGATGACGCACAGATTCTACATCTAATCACATGTAAGGATTTTAGATAAGGCCCTCCTTTGAAAACGTATTTGTTGTGTGAGGGTCCCAGATGGTACTGTGATACCAGATGGTGACCGTCAGGTTAGGGGTAGTTTACTAAGCTAGTTAAAGGGAACATATGATGCAAAATGCACCTTGTTAATGTTTTTCCAACACAAATCTGTATTGTCTGTGTGTGAGGAGAGACCCTTAAAGAGGGATGTGAAAGTTTTTTTCATCCTTAATTTTAGACTTAATATTGTTATTGTTAATTTAATAACACCTGTGTGAAAATGACCATGGTCCATAAAACATATCTTCATAAAATTAGATTAAAAGGTGCTGATTTTATTAGAAATGGAATTATTCCTGTAGCTGTGACATAAGACGAGGTAAACCTTTGATGGTGGAAGCATGAGTCACTAAAAAGAGCTGTATCTCCAGGTTGAAGAGGCTGCTCTATCTGCATCAATGTGGTATGTTGACCACAGACAGACAGACAGACAGACAGGGAACAGTGTTCTCTGGTGGAAAATATCTCGTCTCATCATCTGAACCCACTTTATCCTCACTAGGGTCACAGGGGTCACAGGGGGCCTAATCCAGCTACAGTGGGTGAAGGCGGGGTCAGAGGTCACCCTGTATGAGTCTCCAGTTCATCTCAGGGCTGAACATATATAAACAAACAATCACTGTCACATTCACACCTATGGGTGATTTAGATTAACTAGTTAACCAGTTAACTAGTTAACCTATCAGTGCATGTGTTTGGATGGTGGGAGGAAACTGGAGAAAACCCACGCAGACAGAAGGAGAACATGTAAACTCCACACAGAAAGGTCTGGTGTGGGAATAGAACCAACAACCTTCTGTCTGTGAGGCACTAGTGTTAACCACTGCACTACCAGTGTTAACTACTGCACCACCAGTGTTAACTACTGCACCACCAGTGTTAACTACTGCACCACCAGTGTTAACCACTGCACCACCAGTGTTAACTACTGCACCACCAGTGTTAACTACTGCACCACCAGTGTTAACTACTGCACCACCAGTGTTAACCACTGCACCACTGTGACGCCCTCTGTTTAATGTTATTTTTTTGGGGAAAAAAAATAAACGGAACAAAACAGACGTACTTGTATCTACAGATGTTTAGTTTGTGGAAACTGAAACATGTTTTTGATCTAAAACCTGAATTGACTCAACCACAGAGTTACTGTTTTACATCAGAAAAACACTTGACTTAATTTCCCTTTTCTACCCTGAGCACAGTTTCAGGGCGGAGCCTTTCATCAGATCTAGTTTCAGTGAGTTCAGAGTTAAGCAGTATTTGTGTTCTGTATGTTTCAGTGGTATTTTCCTATATTTAATTCACTGATCATGTAGATGTTTATGAAAACATTAAAAGAACTGACTATGAAAAGATGAATAACTGCATATTACACCAATTATTTACATGTACTGAAAGGATAAGTGGATTCAATAGATATTGAACAGTTCAGATCAGTAGTTGGTTTTGGTTAATGATGGATGTTTATTTCATTGAAGGTTAAATTTAAAGTTTTAAATATTCACAACAGAAGGCCACTATTATTTATTTCTGTTTCATCTGTGAATCTTGTTTCAGACCCAATGGATCCTATGGGTTTTAAAGGATTTATAACTTTATGGCTCACATGTCAAATCAAGTTTCCACTGAACAGGAAGAAGCTATCAGTTCCATGGAGTACAATAAATCTAATGTTTACTTAGGCTTAAAGGGGGGGATGAACAAAAAAAATTGCAGGAAATTCCGGAAATACTCGAGGAAACTAGGAGTCTGATTCAACATCAAACCACAGCCTTAAATCAAATGTTTACTGACAGGGGACAATCTGGTACTAAAACACACTAATAAATCAACCCTATGTATCCACACACTGTATCAGTAACTGAGTAAAGCAGCGTTTCCCAACCAGTGTGCCGTGAGAAATGACATTTAATTTATTAACTTATTGGTTCTGTAAGTGAGCAGCGTGGTTATAGATGCACACAGCTGCTAGTGAGTAAATCAAGAATACATTTATATTATATTTCAATAAATATACTTTTTGTGAGATTTATTTTTGGTAGTGTGCCTTATGAGGTTTGTAATATAAAATATGTGCTGTGGCTTAAACGTTTGGGACACTGGAGTAAAGAATAAAAGTCATTTACTCACATCTGTATGATGGTATCAAGTTTTCTTCCATCACTAAAACTCTGACACTTATTTTAATAGTCACTCAAAATAACACTGTGTCTTAGAATATTCCACGTCAGCTGATAGTTTACATTATTGGAAATTTCCGATACATGAATTACGTTGATATGGGAACCCGATACTGATACGGGATTGGATCAGCCCCATCCCTAGTGTGTCTGTGAGCATTCGGTGGGGTGGGGTATTCAAATGAATCTATACATGTGATGTACAAAGCATAGAAAATCTAAACTGGAGCATTTTCACCCCCCTCTAACAAGAGATGGATCAGGAGAAAAGGAGAGTGGGTGGTTTTTGTTCCTAATTTAAGGGTATCCTCACACACAGACAGTTAATTTGTGTTGGAAAAACAGTAAAAAGTGCAGTTTGCGTATGTCCCCTTTAACGTATAAATACTACACTGACTCATTGGGTGCTTTCACAGAATACTTGAGTTATATTTAAATATGTTCACACCTTTACCACAGATGTTCTTTACAAGCACGTATGCATGAGTGTTACTGTCACTGTCCAAAAAATGCAGAAGTCAGAAGAAGAAAAGCCCTTATCTTCTGTCTGTTAGAAGAAGAGCAACATTTGTTGTCCCTAATATAGAGCTGCACAATTATGGAAAAAAATATAATCACCATTATTTGGATCAAAATTTAAATCATGATTATTAATCACGGTTATTAAACAACAATAAAAACTGAACTTTATTGCACTATTTTCAAAAATCAAACCATTTTCAGTGCAGAATGTATGTCATTTAACATCACAAATTGTAATATAACCAAGAATAAGGGATAAACAAAATAAAAAATAAAACTGAATTTAATATTTTGATTTGATTTGAATGATTTATTTCGAACATGTGCAAAGTGCAACAATATTCAATACAGCAATAATAATAATAACAATGACATGTTCGAAAAGGAGTAGGATGAAGCATAAGCTTATTTAATCCTACCCCTTCTTCACTTCCTCAACAACCTAAATACATCTTGTAGTAATATAGTGCATAGTACAAAAAAGATGATAAATAAAATAACAACAATAACAATGATAACAATACCAATAATCAATAACTGAAGTACTAAACATAGACATATATACAAAAAAAAGAAAAAAAAAAAAACTAAAAACAAATGAGCAGATAGGAAAGTAGGTAACAAATAGAGTTTTTTTTTTGTTGTTTTCTTTTTCCCTCCCTTCCTTCTTCTTCTTTTCCCTTTTTTTCTTTCCTTTTTCTAATTTTTTTGCATTTTGCTTTCATTTTTTATTTTTATTTTATTTATTTTATTTATTTTATTTATTTTATTTATTTTATTTATTTTATTTATTTTATTTATTTTATTTAATTTTTCTATTCATTCACTTATTTTATTCATGTATTTATTCATTTATTTATTTTTTATATCTTTTAACCCCACAGAGGGGGAGTCAACAGTGTTTCAGATCAGTACATATTCCAGTCTTGCAGACATATACTAGACTATTTAGTGCATGTGTGTGACCATCATCGGTCCTCCCCGAAAGCTGAGCAGACATCCCCCATTAGAACTCTCCCTTACAAGCCAGTGAGTGCAGTGCTGCACCTCAGTGATGTGCGGAGGAAACAAAGGCTAGACAGGATGGACAGGACGAATGGGGACAGTAACCAACAGGCAGTGCTATTGTAATTAAAGACTGCAAGGTGATGTGTTAGTCCCAACCACCAACTGTCCTTCAATAAAAAACATATATATATATATAATATATTACAGTCTTAACATTTTTTTTTTTTTTACGTCCGCTCGGTTTATTTTGAGAGAAGTGTCTGTAGAAGGAAAAAAAAAGTGCCTGTTGCGTTGTGGTTTCTTTGACAGCTCAGTGTGTTCACTGCCATGTTCCATACTTTTCATATTTTATTTATATTAAGCATCTTGCTGTGACCTACAGGAAGAGAGGATACTGAGTCAATATTAGGGATGGCAAAATTTATTTAAAAAAATCTTGACCGATCACTGAGACTTAATAACTGGTTGAAGTCGGCCAATGAGAAAAGAAAATACACACACACACACACACACACACACACACACACACACACACCATAGTGCTCTCACTTCGCTCTTTAAACACCAGTCACACTACGAGGTCGAGCGATGTTATGTTTAAAGCTCATTTTAAATCATCACACAGAGAAAACATCAGATGTTCCAGTAAATTCTGTGGCTAAATATGGTGTAAAAACCCTTAGTGACGTCCACCAGCCTGCGTCAGTTCTGCACAAACTGCTTTCATCATAGTCCACCTGTCATGTCATTGTCAGTAGGTCTGTCAGATGGATAACACAACTCATCCACCGTGCTGTCAGGTTGTCATGGTAACAACTTACTGTCCCAGTCTGTAGCTGCTAGCTCTACAAGTTCTATTACCTCACGTCTGCTTTGTGTTTAGGTTGTTTTCAGTAAACGTTGTAAACTGGTGTGAAATGGTCGTAACACATAGATTAACTGAGCTCTGAGTTTGATATTAATATATTCCGTCTTGTTTTGCTAATGTTAAAATTGATAATTTTTAAATAAATAACCTACACTACAAAGCAAAACAGTTTGTTCAGTGGAATGACTGATGCAGGATGGATATTTGTTTGTTTGTTTTTTAACCGACGGCAGGAAATTATGACCGGACAACGTTGGTGCGGTCAACCATTGGTCAAACGGTTACCGGTTAACATCCCTAATCAGTATCCTGGTTAAAATGCTTGGATGCTATCCAACAGAGCTTGCCTAATAATAAATAAATAAATCACGATTTTCCTTTTTTTTTTTTTTTTTTTTTTTTTTTTTAAATCGTCACGGCCCAAAAAAGTAAATTGCAATTTCAATTAAAATTCACTTAATTGTGCAACCCTACCCTGATATATCACTGAGTGGTTCGATTGGTAAAACCAAGCCTGTGCTGCATAGATACAAGGCTTTTTCAGGAGGCAACAGGAGCATGGTCTATGGTCACATGGTGATTAACCCACTTCCATTGTTGGAGCGGTGATTAGGTCACGTCACGGATCATATTCATGGAGCAACAAAAGTACTGGAGTACCTTCTCAACTGGACTCTGTGGTACTCGAGCATGGAATGGGTGCGTTCACATGGACAAAATTAAGTGTCCTTGGGGTTCAACATATGTGGATACGTCCTCTGGTACACTGTCAAAATGTCCTTTAACCCACAAACACCCAAACATCCACTGGTGACCAAACCCGTCTACTGATCTAAATTGTTCCATACCTTCTGATTTACAGAATTCTATTAATACATGCAAGTAATTGGTATAAAATTCAGTTTGTCATCTTTTCATGGTCATCAGATGTGACCTATTTAGATGTTCAGAGGCTCCGTAGTTACCATGGAAACACCACTATCATCTATAACACTGATTCACCAATGAAACCCATGGAGTTGGATCAATGGCAGTGAATGGACAAATGTTTTATGTTCAAGTAATACTAGACATAGGTCCAGCAATTATTATTTTTAAATTGTTTTTCATTCATCTGTATATTTATTTATTTATTTAATAAAAAAAATGTTTTTTTTAATTAATTATTCATTTATTTGTATGTAATTTTTTTTGTATTTAGTTATTTTTAAAATTAAAATTTTTCTTCATTTTATTTAATTATTTCGGCTACAAGAAGGATGATACTGAAACATATGTTCTGTGTCGACCACTAATCTGTTGGACCACACAGCTGTTCTATACTATACTGTGTGTGTGTGTATATATATATATATATATATATATATATATATATCATTTTTTTATATTATAGGGTTAAAAAAAAATATTGCAATGTCAGCTTTTTCAAATATCATGCAGCTCTAGTTAATGCCACATTTTCTGGAGTAATTTTTCCTAATTTCCCTAATTAATGTTAATATTTTTAATATAAAACCAAATTGAAAATATTTTTTATTTTCATTAGCTTTTGAAAGAAGATAAAAATTTGGTCACAATTCAGAACCCAGGAATGTGCACGGTTTTTATTTTAATTTTATTCTATTTCATCTTTTTTTTATAATTTATGTATAATCACTTACTATTGCATCTTTATTTCACTACATCTGTGCAAATTTCATCTTATTTTTTGCACTCGTATTTATTTTATTGAAATCTTATCATTTATGTATAATCAGTTCTTTATTTCATTTTAATTCATGTTCTTTTATAATTTTGTGTTTCATCAAATCTAACGTATTTTAAAATTGTATTTAAATTTTCAATCAATGTGAAGAACTTTGGGCAAAAATTTCTGTATGAAATGTGCTAAATAAATACAGTTTGTTATTATAAAAGTAGCACTGAGTCTTTATGGCACTGAAACTCAAAAGCAATTATCACTATATGATGAATTAATTTTCCTGAACCAGCTCTTCCAATAATGTGTTCATGTGAATGAAACTAGATGCAGCTTCAGAGGCGCAAAGGAAGCAGCTGCAACATGTTTTTAACTCCAGACCGGAAGGGGTTAAATTTAGACTAATGTTAAGACTAAAATATTTTGAATTGTGACGTTTGAACATGATACATATGAGGAGTCAGACACATGAAAACGACAAACATGCAAAGACTGTGGCTCGTTTTAGCAGAACTACAGTTGGGTTAGATTTAAAAAAAAAAAAAATATTTTCTTGAATTAAAGCACAAATGAAGTTGCTCTTGGGGGTTAATAAGGTTCATTTGCATCCAGTGTTACTTTAAAAACACACTAAGCCTGCACGATATTAGAAAAAACTGACATTGTGATTCTTTTTTTTTTTACACAAACGGTCAAACAGATTAGTGGTCGACACAGATCATACATGTCAGTGTCATCTTTCTTGTACCTGAAATAATGAAATAAAATTAATAATTATAAATAAATAAATTACTATATAAATAAATAAAAAGACAAAAAATGTAAATGAATAAAAAAATTTAAATGAATGAATACTGTATTTTCTGGACTATAAAGCGCACTTAAGACTTTATAATCCAGTGTGCCTTATATATGGATTAATTGTGGTTGTGCTTACACTCATAATTTTGACTTTTTCTCTCATAATTTTGACTTTTTATCACATAATTTTGACTTTAGCTTCGCTTAATCCCCTTTATAGTCCAATGCGCCTTATATATGAAAACCATAAAAAAAAACAACTATTTTATGACAGTGCACCTTATAGTGTGGAAAATAAGTTAAATAAATAATTAAAACTAGAAAAGCACACAGAGAGCTCAAACCTCCACCAAGGCAGACTCCCTCCCCCTTCAAACCTCCTCCGCCAAGGAGGTTATGTTTTTGCCAGAGGTCGTCTGTCTGTCTGTCTGTCTGTTAGTCTGTTAGCAAGGTAATTCAAAAAGTTATGGACGGATCTTGATTACATTTCCAGGGTAGGTTGGTAATGGGGAGATTTGGAAATGATTAGATTTTAGTGGTGGTGATGGTGGGGGGGGGGGGGGGGGGTGTCAAGATAACTCAAAAACTTATGGATGGATTTGGATTAAATTTGGGAATTGTCATAAGGAACAGATGATTACATTTTGGTGGTGATCCAGAAGAGATCCTGGATTCTGGATCCCTTTGAAATGAAAATCAATTTCAAAGTGATCCAGAATCCAGGATCTCTTCCAGATGTGATTTTTTTTTTTCTATTTTCCATTTGTGTACAGCCATGTGAATGAATAATACTAGTCAAATAAACCTTACAACCTTGCCATAAAAAACCAAAATAACACTCCTTTAAGGTTAGATGTTTGCAATATAGTTACTTTATATATAACATGTGACCTAAGCTGTTGATACATGGGGTCCCTGTTTTGGGGATAACCCCCTACCCCTAGTTTTGGGTGAAATTGTAAATGAAAAATGTCGATCAGAATAAAGATGAGTTTAAATGTTAAGTGTGCATTACCTCTGAATGCCTCACAGAGGAGCTGCAGGATCTGGATCAATGAAGATAAAATACACATCTTGTATTTATGTTGGATTCATGTCAGAGTTGTCGTGACCAATATTGACTGAAACACTAAGGGTTATGGACTATGAACTCAAAAATACCTCATGCACTGTAGATTTTGTTCAACTCTGCATTCTTGTTTGTTCAGAGTTAAACAGGGTTTTAGGATCTAAATGTCACAGTACGAGATAAAAATGCATCATTATGTGACCTTTGTTCTGTAGAATAATAATAATAATAATAATAATAATTTACAAGCTTAAATATCCATCTTCTGCACAGCTGGTAAAAGTACTCACTGTAGTGATAGGTGAAAAAATACCCTGGTAAAAGTAGAAGTACTGAATCAACTCCTTTACTGAAGTAAAAGTAAAAAAAAGTACAACTTCTCAATTGTAATGAAGTAAAAACTAAAACTACATGGTTTTTGGCATGGATGAAATAATACTTATTGATACAGGAAATCTGAAAAGTTTCAAAAATATCCAAAAATAAAGCCTTTAAACATGAGTGTTTGGGTTGTATTCAGTTCTGTGGATATGGGTAGGACATTTTTTAAAAATGGGCAAAAAAAAAGTTGTCATTGTGAGACAAAAGGGTAATAAACATGAGAAAAAAATGCAGAATTATAAGATAAAAAGTGAAAAAAACATCAATAAAGTCAAATTTATGAGATAAAAAGGCACAATCATGAAATAAGTCATGATTATAATCGAGAAATTCACAATTTGTTCCATCTGAAGTGACTTATTTTTATACTGTCACATCTGTTAAAAAAGTAATGAGTCTATTCTGAGAATGTAAAGAGTATAAAGTACATATATTTATGTAAATGTAAAGAGTATAAAGTACATATATTTATATAAATGTAAAGAGTATAAAGTACATATATTTATATAAATGTAAAGAGTATAAAGTACATATATTTATATAAATGTAAAGAGTATAAAGTACATATATTTATATAAATGTAAAGAGTATAAAGTACATATATTTATATAAATGTAAAGAGTATAAAGTACATATATTTATATAAATGTAAAGAGTATAAAGTACATATATTTATATAAATGTAAAGAGTATAAAGTACATATATTTATATAAATGTAAAGAGTATAAAGTACATATATTTATATAAATGTAAAGAGTATAAAGTACATATATTTATATAAATGTAAAGAGTATAAAGTACATATATTTCTGAACAAATCTAGGGAGTAAAAGTAAAAAGCTGACAGAAAAATAAACACTCAAGTCGATTTTTTTTTAGGTAATCATTACGGTACTTTACTTACGTACAGTAATGAAGTACTTTTACTTACAGTAGTACTTCCCACTTGTGATCTTCTGTCATAAAACATCTGTTCTTTCTATCGAGCCCAAATGTTATTCAGAAACTTTAAAATGATAGAAACTGAAAACATTTTAGTCCATGTTTTACATCATTACATTAAGTCAAAGTTCAGAGTTAAACCAATGACGTTCAATATAATTTACTGTCATAAATGATGCCTTTTTTTTCTTGCCCTGTTTATTTGCTGAAAGGCTGTGTTCAGTCAGAGACATATTTATCTGTTAAATATAGGATCGACACCAGTTCCTTGAACGCATCGCCCACTTCTTTTCCCGTGTGTTTATACTCGGTGGCCGTCATCGGACCAGCAGAATGTGACGAGGGTCTACTGTAGATTATTTTAAGAAACTCTGTGTGTTTGAGGCTAAAAATAGAAATAGAAATTAGAGGGGAAACTGCAAAGAACCGGCGGTCTAATGAGGAACCGACCGACTGGGATTACAGGAGAACACAGTAAGACATAATGACAGAGAACGTCCAACCTGACTCAGAGACCACGGAACAAATCCAATGAGACATGGGCAGGAAACACGGAGAGACTAGAAGAACAGGAGAACAAACTAAAGAACAGGAGAACAAACTAAAGAACATGAGAACAAACTAAAGAACAGGAGAACAAACTAAAGAACATGAGAACAAACTAAAGAACAGGAGAACAAACTAAAGAACATGAGAACAAACTAAAGAACATGAGAACAAACTAATGTACAGAGCAACAAATTAAAGAACACAAGCGCAAACTAAAGAACATGAGAAAAAAACATCAGAACACAACAATAAAACCAGCATAAGAACAATCTGAAAACAACAAGAACAAACCAGAGAACACAAGGTGCCATTTGTACTGGATGATATTAAAGACAGAATAAAGAGACGTAGTTTTACTCTGACCTTTAAAACACAGTAGGAACCACACACTGGTCTTTCATCTAAACTTTTCTTTCTACTGGTGGATCTACTGACATCAGTCCTGGAGCGTTGGGTCATGTGTCATCCTCAAACACACTCAGGGTTTGGTTAATGATTCAGCATCTGACCATGGGCCGTCCCATCATCACACTATAATTCAGTATATTTATGTTGTCTATGGAACGGTTGGTTCACATTACCACCACAAAAATAATGACGTCAGTGATACAGGAGAATTTTGTCTTATTATTTCTAGGCATTTTTTCGAACACTGGTCTACGAGGAAAATGAAAAGGACCACACTAGTCCTTGTCTGTGTCTTTGTTTTGTCTTAATAAACTTCCTAAATGTTGTTAATAATAATAATAATAATAAATTTATTTATCAGCGCTTTTCAAAACTCTCAAGGCGCTTAACAAACCGTATAAAAACAACAACTACATGGATAAAAACAGGTGGCTGTGGCAGAAAAAATAAATAAGATGAAATAAATGGAAAGAGCGAAGACAAGAAAAGTTGGATCATGAAGTGTATGCAATTTGGAAGAGGTGAGTTTTGAGTCTGTTTAAGAAGGTAGAGAGAGAGGCACAGTTACGGAGGTCCGGTGGGAGAGAGTTCCAGAGTTGAGGAGCAGAGCGGCTGAATGATCTGGTTCCCATGGTGATGAGGCGAGGAGTGGGGATGGAGGAGGAGGAGGAGGAGGAGGAGGGAGGAGGATGGAGGAGGGAGGAGGAGGAGGATGGGGAGGAGGGAGGATGGAGGATGGAGGAGGATGGAGGAGGATGGAGGAGGATGGAGGAGGATGGAGGAGGATGGAGGAGGAGGACCAGAGGGAGCGAGCTGGGGTGGTCACATGGAGGAGATCAGAAATGTAGGGAGGAGCCAGGTTGTGGATGCATTTGAAAGTGTACAGTGTGTAATGGATACCATGTTTGACAGGGAGCCAGTGGAGGGTGGGGGGCAGGTGTCCTTGTGATGATGTGAGCAGTGAGGTTGTGGACCAGTTGCAGTTCATGGATGGATTTGTGAATCAGACATAATGTTCATATTATGTCTATTTATAAATATAACATTTAATCAAATATGTTTTTATTGTTGTATCCGCTTTAAAACCATTGGTATGTGTATCGTTATGGGTTGTGGTGATTGAATTTTGTCCTTTGAGTGACACCGTAGCTCCTGTAAAGGTAGCAGGACAGGTGTTGGTAATTAGCTGATATGTTTGAGCCTGAGTCTCACAGTTTGAACTCGAGGCTTCATGAACTTCTGCTTCATTTGCACCAAAAAAAAAAGAGAGACGTGTTTAACAACATCCTCTGTCAGCGCAGTGAGGTGTGTTGGTTTATTTTTGTTTGAAACATTGCATCTATATTTGCAACTTTATATCACTGTGTATTCTAGAGCTGCTTTAGTATGAATGTTTAATATTGATGCACAAATGATGAAGCATGTGCTGTGAAGGCTTTAAGGTAAATGGTTTGTTTTCTGTTTGTATATCCTGACACAGTTTAGACGGTGCTACAGTGAACGTGATGAAACAAAAACATCAGTGGACTCTCTTTGGGGATCCAAGGGTCGCTGCAAAACTAATGAAATGTTCCCACATGTGTGTTAGTGATAGACAAAACTGAAATCTTAAATGATGGTTGGCTCAAGTTTCCAAGATAAGTCTGGGGTCAAAATGTGAAATTCTAAGGGTCTGTTTACACCATGATGACTGCGGCTAAAAACAACTAAATATTTAATCATTAGTGCCTTTATTATATGAGGTTGAAAAGGCAAAAAAAACGAAGATTCTGAACCTGTTTACACATGTAGATATTGTCACAGGTGAATTATTATTATTATTTAATTTATTTTAACTCATAACCATATGGTGATATACAGAGTTTAGGTCACATGACCCACAAAGTTATGTAGGGAGGTCAGTCACACAGGAAGGTCACAGTTTACTTTTGTTTGTAATATTCGCAAACAGTGCTTCTGCCGACTGAAACAATAGGAATCTGTCTTAAACCATTAAAACTAATTAAATTCACATTGGACTAGAGCGAGTTTGTTTTGGAAAGTGATGGAGCGTGTCACCTGTACGGTAGAACCCTGGACTAGCCTCTTAATAGACCTTTAAAAGGGATCCAAAGGTCATAATACTGGCTATTTTTAAAACGCATATTTTTTTAAGCTCCATTTAAAAAAAAAAATTATAATAAAAAAAAAAACTTTGTGCATAAACACGCTGTCAAGAATTGTTAAGCCACGCCAAGCCTGTCCTGAAATTTTCCCTCCATTCCTTCAGGACAACAACACCATTCACAAAATTCTACCAGCAGACAACAGCCCGTCCAGGTCGAACCCAAAATCACAGACGTGTTCTTTAATCAGTCATAAGAAGATGTGCCATGGCTGCCCTTTGAACCCTGATGTGACCCTGCTGGGCTATGACTTGGATCAGCTTCATTAACTCCGCCAAGGACGTTATGTTTTTGCCGGTGTTGGTTTGTTTGGATGTTTGTTTGTGTACAAGATAACTCAAAAACTTGTGAATGGATTTTGATGAAATTTTTAGGGTAGGTTAGTAATGGAGAGATCTGGAAATGATTGGGTGTGTGTGTGTCGGGGGGTCTACCTTTACGGAGGTCTGTGTCTGCTTTCTAGTTTTCAAAAGCAAACTTGTGAATATAACTAAATGAAATAAATGCTGTTCTTCAGAGTGTATCCAGATGAACCAGGTTGTTCTCTGTGGCACAAAATTAGCCTAAACATTTTGGTCTCTTTATTCACAAACACAAATCTTTTCAAAAATCTTCACTTTTGCCGGAGTTTTTATAATGTTATATTATGTTTTCAGAGGAAAAACTCAAGTGTTTGTACAAATGAAAGGCACAAACAACAGTTATATGTAAACAGGCCCTCATTCCAGAGTGTAAATATGCAAAACTGTTTCTATCTCACAGTTGAAAATGCAAAAGTATTGCTGTTCCACATGTGTGTTGACAAGGCAGTGTTCTATCACAGCACCATCTACAGCCTGTCATGCATAGCCAATCACATTCACACACTTTTACGTCCTCATGAACGGACATTTCTGACAACACTCGTGTCAATTCAGATAAAAAGGCTAAGCCCAGATGTTAGTTTTGTATCTTCTCTTCCAATTATCTCTGTATAAACGTAGCCTAAGAATGAACAAGAGAATAGGTTTAAGTCCAAAGGAATATTGGTGTCAGATCTACTTATGATCCATTCACTTTACAGGTTCTTTCTAGTGGAATATTTACTAATCCAATGTATACATGTACATAAACCAGCATATATGCTAATATATATTCAGAATCAGAATCAGAAGGAGTTTTATTGCCATTGTTCGTATAGTACACATGTAGTATTCAACTAGGAATTTGTCTCGGTGTAACGCTGCAACATTCAACATATAGTATATCAATAAAAAGAAGAGAAAAAAAAGAATTATATATATATATATATATATATACATGTAGTATATAAAAAATAAAAATAAAAAAGTATAATTAATTAATTAATTAAATTAATTTAGTAAGAATATGTAGTGTGCAATTCATATATATATATATATATATATATATATATATATATATATATATATATATATATATTCAAAGATAGTGCCAATGTCCCTGTGCTCATCCAGACCTCACAGCTGTGATGTCTTACTATCAACAAAAGAGAATCATTCAGTAGATCATAAAATCAGAATTTAAATCCAATGAGAATTGAGGGAGGAGAAGATATTTTAGTGACAGACTGGAAAAACAAACAAATTTTGACAAACATCATACATTTTGTGCCTAATGCTTAGATCTATCTAATGAATCAATCAGAATTAAAATCTGTTGAGAACTGAGGGAGGAGAAGTGATTTTAATGAATTGTGGCGATAGTTGGAGACTTCATCTGGACGAGCTAAAAACAATAAACTAACAGCACTAAAGTCTTTTTTTATTCCTCTTGTTAAAGTATGTAATATTTAACGCATTTAATGTCTGAAGCAGATACTTTTTTTTTTTAAAGTAGAGCAGTGTAATTATTAACAGGAAACAAAGTTAAATTATATCATGAAAATGTTTACTTCTATGAAGGATCCTTTAAAAATGTGAACAACGACCAGCAGTTTGAAATTTATTGTGAAAAATAAGTACAATTTTATAACTTAGCCTCTCATTTGCTTATGTATGATGTACATAACAGATACAAAACATTTAGTAACAGACAGAATATTGTTGTAATTGCACTTACTTTTCATGTTCACATTTGTTCAGGTTATTTTATATATATATATATATATATATATATATATATATATATATATATATATATATATATATATATATATATATATATGAGCTAACCAGCACTTCTGTCTGTCATTTGTTTTCTGATTCATCTTATTAAAGTATGTAAGATTTAGCACATTTAATGTCTGAAAGAGATTTCTTTTACAGATTTATAGTTATTGTATCCTCAGCTATTGTAAAAATAATTCAAAACCACAAATAACCACCAGTTTTCTGCAACTTTCAGTCAATTCCAAAATGCAGCCTTCAAAGAAGTCCCATTTTTATTAGCATGTTAATGCTAATGCTCTAATGTTATTAGAACCCAACCCTTTCAATTACTGCCTAATTTGTTATGTTTTATAACTAGTTAAGTCACAACATTTGCTCAATCAGTAAATGGAAAAATGTTTTAGGAACAACTTTAAAATTTCACACAATCTCAAATAAATATTATGATGAAATACCTAAATATGTGAAAGTGTTTTTGTGTGTTTCAAAAGGTGTGACACCATCAGACAGACAGTGACTAATGGATTGTTCTGGGGGGGGGCATGAAAACAAATAACTAAACTAAATTCTTGACAGTTCGAACATGCCATGCCCTAGATGTGTTTCACTATCTCACGGAAACATCCAGTTTTAACCTCAACAGACCAGAGCACATGCAGAAGTGAGCGTGACATTGACTTCAGACTGATTCTTAATGTAATATATTATAGATGCATTTGTGCCCAAAAGCTTTTTTCCTCCGTTGTATAAAGTCAAGACTTCTGATGAACATTTTTCAGAGTACGACATAATTGTTTTATCAGCAGCAGCCGTTGGAAAAACTGAAAATATGTCCAAACTTCAAGCCGATTACTGAAAGTGTTCAGTTGTTGGTTGAATGGAACAGAGCAGCACGACTAACAACCAGGAAGGGGCGGGGCCTGAACCGGCTCATGGAGGTGATTCTCATGAAACTAAAAAAAAATCTATGATGCTGAGGTTTTAGTGGTTAAATGTGAAATAAATCCTATATATAGCATTATTTTACTGTCGAGGAAAAAGTTTTCTTTTCTTTCACACTTGGTCATTTTAAAACATTCTATTTTTATTTTCATTTTCTAGGCAAATTCTCAATTCTTCAAATGTGGCCTAACCAACCAAAATGTATGGTCTTTGAATTAGGGGAAAACATAACAATAAATAAATAAATAAATACAGCTACAAGTGCATTGTTATATGTAAAAATGTTCATTCATTGTTGGGTTTTTTTGGTTATTACCTCTGCCAAGGAGGTTATGTTTTTATCTGTGTTGAAGATAACTCAAACTTATAGACAGATTTTGATGAAATTTTCAGGGTATGTTGGTAATGGTGAGATCTAGAAATGATTAGATTTTGGTGGTGATCTGGGGGGGGGGGCTATATCTTGGCGGAGGTCTGCGCTCTCAGAGTGCTGTTCTAGTTTTAATAATGAATATTGATAATATTTCAAGAAAAGATCATATCCATGAGTTGTTACTCTCATTACTGCAATATATTTGAGAAGTTAATTCAAAAACTGTAGGAATTTAAATATGACTAAATGCGACTGGAAGTCTTTTCTTTCCCATCCCCATTCTCATCAATAACTTAAAAAAAACTCAAGTTCTAAACATTCACTCCTGTCCCTGAAGCACCAGCCAAATAAACAAGGTAAACAAAACAAACAGGCCCAACTCATTCAACACTGTCTAAACCACAGGTGTCAAACATAAGGCCCGGGGGCCAAATGCAGCACACCAAAGGGTCCAATCTGGCCCCTGGGATGAATATGTGAAATCCATAAATTACACCAAATATGTTAATAATCATTTCAGGTCAACTAATCTAAAGTGGTAGTGCCAGTAAAATTCTGTCATAATAACTTAGAAATAACCGAAACAAGCCTTAAACAAATTTTCGTTTCTATTTTAGTGTACAAAAAAGACTATCCTTTCACAATAAAATGCGGACTTGTACCGATATTCAGCCTGTTACTAAATGTTGTGTATATTTGTAGATCTACAGTGATCTGTAAGTTGTGATGCACGTGTATAAATGAAAAACTAAAGCATAATATCGTCAACATTGCACTTGTTTTTCTTATGAATTTACAGGTTGTTCATATTTGTTCATGTTATGTTCACGTACAGTTCATAGATGTAAACATTTTTATTGGAGAATTTAGTTTTTTTCACTCAAAAACAGAAGTTTTTGGCGTTTACTTTATTTTATACATTTTTATCCTAGTATTTATATTATTTTATGGGTGCGGCCCACTTTATACCATATTAGGCTGAATCTGGCCCCTGAACTAAAACAAGTTTGACACCCCTGGTCTAAACCATGGAACCAAAATGTGAATAGAACACAGAAACAAAGCATATTCAGATATCCAATTCTTAAGATCACATCATAAATTAACCACAGACCAACAGTGATAACAACAAAACTAGCATAGCATCAATACTAAAGAAGTGACGGCATAAATAAAGCAGAAGGTAAACAACAAACACATACGAACCAAACAACAAACACATACGAACCAAACAGAATATTGATATGACAGCTTTACGACCCTCCATCTTTATACTGGGACCAAACCATATGTTTATACAACAGTTTAAATCTGTGAATATTTTTGGCATTTCTTGTGTTGAATATCCAGACTATTCCACAGTTTCACGCCACATACAGACACAAAAACGTTTGTGAGTGGTTAGATATTTAGGTATGGTAAAATCTCCAAAACAAAATAAATTGAACTGAACTCAAACAGTCTCTTCTTAAACAAAAACTGCATTAAAAATGCTGATATTGTGTTTTAGTTCAAAGCTTAAACACATTTTTTTTGTAACTCCATAAAAAATAGGTTGATTAAAAATATTTCAATCACACTGTTTTTTTTTCAGGCCTAAAGAGGAATAAAAACACTTCTGAAAAAAACCCAAAACATCTTGCCTATGGTTCTAATAATTCATGCATTAAAGGATTAAATGATGCAACGTATTATTACTCCTTTAAACAAATAGGATTTATTGAGGATCCATAGTGATAATTCTCAATCTTAAAATCTTCATCATCAGAATATTCTCAGGGTCATCCAGTCCCAAACGGTGCAGCCAACATGTGTCACCAGGTAGGATTCAGTCCAGATGAGCTAAGGTTAATGTTCCAGAAGAAGTGGAGACCCTTGGAGTTTGGAACCAGGCTGAAAATGTTTTTTCCTAATGAAAAAAACTTGGCTTTCCTCTTTTTTTTTTTTTTTACTCGTTTACTACTTTCCATTCTCTGTTGGACTATAACTGTGGAGCTCCATGAACCAGCCTCCAGGACTTGGACAGAAATTCCTGGTCTATGACATTTAACTGATATGATTAATGAATAATATGATCAGCACATGCACTAGGATCTGGTCTGGAGGAGGGTTTCTGGGTTAAATATGCTACGGGACAGTATTTGGACCCGAGTTTCCCATTTAAATATCTAGCATATTTAATGCTAGATGCTAACATTGTGGTAATAACATGAGATATTTATCTAAATTGATGATGTGCTCCTCCTGTTATATATTGTTGGATTAATTATATGTATTAAAGCATGAATTCAAATGATCTTCTCTTTAGTTTTGGCCCAGTTTGATTTAAAGTGGGTCGGACTAGTAAAATAATAACATATTATTTATGACAAATTAAATTTTTATTTGTTTTATTGCAAAAAAAGAAGTAAAATTGGACCTAAACATTTAGTTTTTAAAGTTGAAATACATATGTAAGCATATGGGGGGGGGGGGGGGGGGGGGCATTATATATTAAACTTCACACTGTTCCCTTTGACTTTCTTTTTATATAAATCCTTTTGTTAATTGGTTTCATGCAATATTTGAAATAAACGTATGTAAAATTACAAACTGAGACAAATATTGTTAAAATTGCACTTATTTTTCTTTAGGAATTTCAAGATGTTCATATTGTTCACTTTTTACTTGAAAGGATAAGTTGTAAATATAAAAAAAATTATAATGTCGACTTAATTTACTTTACTTTCTTTGGCTTCACTCTGAAACATAGAACATCTTGGCAGGAATTTACTTTTCACCTTTATTCCAACAAAGTAGTGAAGAGACAGAAGGGTGTACGTGTGTGGGGGAGTATTCTGGGGGTGGGAGAGGTTGATTTTTTTAATTTTTTTAAATTTATGTATCCTTCTTTTTCTTTTGTTTTCCGTGTTAGTGTTTTATACAGTATCTCCTCAGGTTTATATATCTGTTCTTCATTTCATATTCAAAGAACACAAGAGTAATAGACTATTTAAAACTGCGTGCACATTTGTCTCTGCATATAATATGTATATAGTAAATATGTAACTGGATTACAATGTACTCAAATAAAAACATTTGAAATATCTGAAACATTTAGAGCATTTAAAAAGTATGTACAAATGAAGAAGAAAAAGAATCTGTTGATGAAAGTATCTAAACAGGACATGAATTGCAGTGAATGTAGAAAAAGCCAGATGAATATGTGTGGTTTGAAAGTGCTAGTAGAAAACAACTAATAGAACATTATGAAATATCTGCCAGTTCCTCATTTTGTACTTTCGAATAAGTTATGAAAGACAATTTTGAAAAAGAGAGACGAGAATCTATCAAAAGAAACATAAAATTAAAGCAAATATGTCTCCAAATATTAAAACTTTACATTTATTTTGTAAAGTATAGAAAATGTATTGATTGTGAAGTACAGGTAAAAAAAAACAACAACAAAGAAGAGGAGAGAGTGAAGCAGGAGAGACAACAGACACACAAACAGAGAAGAATACAAACATATAAATAAACACACAAATAAACAAACACCCGGTTTAAACGGTTGCGTCAAACCCGCACTGATTTGCACCAAGTTTAGCACAAACTTTACTGAGTTTCCACCGCGACTCAAACCACACACACACACACACATATAACCCACGGACACACACAAACCCACGGCCCCGTGAACCGGTCTGACCCACGCACTGGGACTCACTGTTAGCTGTTGGTTCTGGTCCTTGTCCTGGTCTGGCTCCTCCACCTTTTCTTCTTCTTCTTC